>JAWNMX010000257.1:1200000-1607728 GCA_035043575.1 Drosophila seclusa
AAAGGTCTTCTGATCATACAGGAACTTGCCCAGGGCATAGCTGTCCAAGGCACTCAAGCTGACACTGAGCGAAAAACAATCAAAAAGCAATTCATTTAAAATCATTTGAAGAAGAATATTTATACGTAATGAGGTCAGAAATGGTTCCTGCTGCCTAATCCATACCAACAATTTGTATTAATCCCAGTATTTAAGAAGAATTTATGTTTTGAAAATGAATATATATTTTAAGATAATCAAATTCTTGAAACAATAAGAATTACATATTAGTAGTTACTGGAAAATTGGGCATAATTGTAATTTTATCATAAATTGTAATCCAAACCACATATTGTCTATATAAGGCTGATAGACTCAAAATTGATTCAAAAATACTGAATATCTTCCTTAAAGTTATCAAGTTTTTGATTGGCAAATAGCTAGAACTAATAAAGGATTCTTTTATAAATAAGTAGACTTTTACTTAAGATGGTTGTATACTTGAAAATGTACTTTTTTGTTTGAGTGTACTCACTTGTACTGCCTGCCATTCAGCAGTCCCTTGGCCATGTCGGAGACCTTCAGGTCGTAGGTGACTTGGATGCGATACAAGGCTTCAGCCGCTTCTTGGAGATCGGTGCTGCTGGGCAGCTGCTCCCGCTGCTCATTGACGTATGTCACCTGCTGTTGACCCACCGACTGCTTCATGTATTTCTGCCAATGTATCCAATCCTCGTGCATGCGACGTATCAGAGAAAATGCATTTAGTGGATTCGATAGATAGGCCACCGGATCCTGCTGCGCCTGCCTGCTTGCCACACGCATTTCTGTTACATAACTAAAGAGAGAATCTGAAATTGTTAAACTCAACTTAAATTAATTCCTACACTCATAAAGAAATTTTAGAAACTCACCATTATTTTGGCGACAATGAAAACTCAGAAGATTATTCAGAAAGCATATTTCTAACTGGTGTTTTTCTTTTCTTAATTTCAAGGTAAATTTTTAGAAAATTTTCTTAATATTTCGCATATACAACAATTTTGTAAAACAAATTTTAAATTCGTACATGAAAATGTTAAAATAAATACAAATTTATTCAATAATTATTTATTTGAGAATTTATTTGTCAATTGTTTTGTAACTTATTTGAGTTAAATGCTGAATGACGGATTTTCATCTCACCTGCGCACTGAGAGCAGCTTGCTTTCCAACTCATCTGCATAGCTGTTGAGATTGTCAATGAGCTGGGATTCCAGGTGAAGCAGATCCACCATTCCCGCCACCGACGTGCAATGGCTCTTCTCCTCATCTTGGCCACTGACCAAATTGGCCAAGAGTAGAGCAGCGGCCAAAAATCGAAGTCTCATTTTGTTTTGAGCCACGTCTTGAGGTGCCTACGTGCCAGTTCCAACTGTCAACTATTTCCCAAATTTTAAAATAATCACAGTTGCGCCAAACATTAAAATACATGCTTTTTTTTTACTTACCAATTGATAAGCGAGGCGATGCAATCCGGCGTGTCGATAGCGAATGCCAAGCGCTTACTTTTAATTAAAACAAACATATCAAATCAGATACGCACAGTGGGAGAAAAGTCGGCAATGTTCAGCGGAAAGCAAGAGCTTCTTGGATCCAAAATTTATATTGGGTGAGAAACTTAGAAAAAGATATCGCGAAAGTTTAGAAAATTTGTGTCGAGGGTAAAATGTCTTATTATTCATATGTATTTTTCTTAAATCCAGTGTTTTATCTGAACTCAAGGGTTAATTTTCTAACCAACACTCAAGTTGGAAGTGAAAGCGAATGAGCCGAAAATATAGTTCCCAAGGAGTCCATTATAAACATGTAGCGAAGAAAAGGGGATTAAGAATTTATCAGTTATATAAATAGAGATGGGAAGGTGTGGAATACAGTGTCAGCTAGCAGTATGATTACTTTGTTATGTTGCTCTGATGTAATCAAAAATATATTTTTGATCAACTTTATTTAATATTTTTATATGCGAAGAAGCTATGGCAACATTGGGATATGTGAAAAGCTAAATAAGAACTTCAATAAAAAGCTACCTGATTTCCACTGTGTTTGTTGACTACTTTCGAGGAATGGAAACTTTTCAAATTTTAGTTGGTATCTGAACGAAATATATTTCTGATAATAAGTAATTCATTTTGGTTGCTTGTCCAATTTATATGTTCTAAATTCTAATTAATTGTATGCCGTGTCGCAATTTCTGATTACTGTTTAACAAGTGAGAATTTTTCAAATAATTTATATTTATTATTGAAGCTAAAGTTGAACTGACATGGGGCAGCTGAGAACAGTTGTGGACTGTGGAATGTGACAATCTGTTATCTGCTTTAGCCATGAATGAATTCATTGAAAGGCTTTGTGGAAAACCTAAAAACCTTTTTGTATACAAAAATACCAGCACACAAAGCAGGGCCCACTTGTTGTTTGTTTGTTGGCAAAGGTATGGCCAACAACAGAAAAAGGGCTTTAAATTTTGCAATTTTTAGGGTGTGCTGGGGGGTGGGAGTAGTGGTTTTGCCATGTTGCAACGGCATGTGTCCTGCCGTTGATATCGGCTTAACTTTGCCATAAAACTGTCAGCGTCACGCGTGTAGTGGACACGGGGCGGCAACTGACGCAGGGGGCAGATAAGTGGCAGCGGGGTTAGGCAAATGAAATAAATTTTACAGCCAAATGGGCAGACTTTGGCCAAACAAAAAGGCCAAAAGGCGGGAGGGGAGTAGACGGAGAGAGATTTGTGTGTGTGGCCAAATGTCAGAGGCAAATCTAATGCGGACAACAAAAGCACCTGTGACCTGGAAAATGTCTAGTCCGAGTCATCGTCGTCGTCATCATCTCTTTCCCTCTTTCTCTCTCTCGACTGTACCGCTGGTCAGCATTTAAGCTGAGAGCTGTTGACCAACAGCACCACCAACACCACCATAACCAACACCACAACCACCATCACACTCAGAAAAAAAAATTGTCCTAAATTTCGAAGCAAATTTCTAAAATGCCCTAAGTCCAAAATCACAAATTAAAATTTTTTTTTTCAAATTTTTTCTGTTATTGAAAATTTGCAAAAAAGTTTAAATGCAAACATAAATTGTTAGAAAAAATTCTTTATAAATGAAGTAAACAAGAAATGCAATTTACTCGCTTGACTTTTGTATGTTGTATATATGTATATATATGTATATATAGAGTTTAGCTGTTGTATGAGTCTACGATTTAAGATCGAAATTTCATTTTTTAAAATTATAAGCTGTTTAAATTTGTGTATTTGTCAAATCTTATAGAAGTAATAGTAATTTGGTTTATTTTTTTAAATTAGAAATATTCAACCGAAACTTAAGAAAATCGAACCTTGACTTTTGGAAAGCCACAAAATTAAATTTTTTATTTTTACTTTTGATTAATAAATGGACTAACCATTTCGGGCTTTTTGACGAGTGCACCCACTTAAAGCCAGTCAGTCAGTCAGTCCTTTGGATGTCTGGGCCAAGTGCAAATGTTTACGATAAGTCGCTTTTGTTAAGCGTTCCCCCATCCAACCCCTCTGCTGCCACCGCTGCATGTTCATCAATTAAGTGTCATCAATCATCTGCAAGCAGTACGAAATCGCATCGAAATCAGCAACGACGACGACAACAGGCAAACATGTCACGGTACAAAATGTCGTTTAACCTAAAATGCGAACAACAAAAAATACAACAAATAAAAATCGAAAATAAAAATCAACAACAACAAATATTATTTATTTTAGTGGCAGACATCGATTACACGTCATAAGGGTTGTTCCAAAAAACGTTGCAATTTTGTCAATGATGGAAAGCAAGGAGATTTGATGGAGCATTCAAAATGGAATAATGTTGTAGAAAACTATTTAGCAGCCAGAAGAAAGCATCTCTGAAACCAAAAAATATATGAGCAACCGTGACGATATCCATCTGTATGAGAGATATAGATCATACACCGTAAGCAGATCAAGATCATTCCATCCATAACGTACCTCGTTTCATGAGTATATACATACAATAATATTTTCAAACATTTACTTGGTCCACTATACAAAATTCTGCTCAATTGAATAAGAATAACATTTCTGTTTTAACTAAAACGAATTTCGATATTCAAAAAACTAGTATCAGAAAATGTATAAGATATTTAAAGTGTAGAGTTCTCTTAACAAGTTTTACACCTAACTCTCTTCTCTCTTCTTCATCAGAGTTTTTGCTTATCTTCTTTTATTTAATGTCTCTCTTTATTTCTCTCTCCTTCTTAACAGTTTTTGTTACTTTCCGGCTGTATTTGCAGGGCATACTTGCCTTTATTTTGGGAACTCACTAAAAACATCAAATTTATATTCTCTCTGACGGGGGCTGCATTTTCTGGCAGTGTATGGACAATGTGCAGCTAAGCACACAAAAATTGCCCAAACAGCACTCAAAATATGATCCCTGATTGTTGGAATTGGTGGTTGTAGGCCTAGCACCACCTTTCAGGCCATATCAATTTCAAGGGTATATTTTTGATTTTTTTCGAGTCTTTTCTTTTCGTAATTTGATGACCCACTGGGTGAGCTGTGTCCATTGACATAAAACTAAAGCGTTAAAGTTACGCGCTTTGTGGCAGTTGAAACTTTAGTTGGTTTATGAGCTTGTTGCCAAATTCAAATCAAGTGGAATAACGCACACATTGCAGGAACAGGATAAAAGCAGAGGAGCAGGACTCGAAACGACTTGTAAGACAAAGCCATTAATGGCGCCTGGCGGTGGCCCCCAGAAATCTTGATACCAAATCTTCGCATTAGAAATCAATGTCGAGCGCTGCAGTTATGATTATTGCAGTTGTCAAAAAGTTGTCGGCACTCAAACAGCTCGTGTGGCTTAAGCTCGGGGTCGTCCTGTTCGTCCTGGTTGCTGCTGGCAAGGTTTATGCAAATGCCAAGCGTTTATACGCTGGCAAACAGACGACCAAGCACAAGTTGGTTAAGACGGCCAAGAGGGCCAAGACAACGCTGGCCTGGCTCGCTAAAAAATGCTTATGACTTGTGTAAACAATTTCCCATGCTGATTCGCAAGTCCCCGTTCCATTTACGCGTAGGTATGTTCCAGTTGGAGCCGTCAGCGCGTCTGTACACTCAGAAAAATAACCAAATTATATATTAGAAAATCGCTTACAAACGAAGAACGTAAAAAAATATACTGACTACCACAAATAATTTCTAAATATGAAACAACAAATTTCCAAGTATTAGAAAGATTTAAAATTTCGAAAGGACTATATTATATTAAATAATAAGGTTAGCTGCCCCTGGCGAAATTCTAAAATACAGTTAGTGTGTTTTTCTGAGTGTAGCCCGCCTCTAAAGCTGAATCGTTTTCTGGTGCATAAAAATATTTTATGGACTTTGACGCAAAAGTAACTTTGTGTCGTGGACGATAAGCGAAGTTTGGTTTTGCGTATGTGACTTCCGTTTGTCCTTTGCATGTCCTTTCGCACATGGCCAGCAGCAAGTGTGTGTGTGTGTGTTTGTAAGTGTGTGTCCTGTGTGTCCTGTGTGTGTTTGCTTTCGCACATTTTTATGCATTTTCTTAGCGGCCATTTTTATGCCCGCACACGTTTTCCATTAGACGTCAACGGCTGTCGTTTCCGCACTCGCCTGTTTGATTTTCGCCAATGATTTCCCCCCCCCCCCCCATCCCCTTCCCTTGAAAAATATACTATTATTCGATACTCCTTCTTCCCCTCCTGCACCCACCCGTTGCTTTGTTTAATTGAAACTGGGTCAACTGTTTGGGGCTGGCACATTAATCAATCACATTCGCCGCTGACACTCACTCACTCAATTTGCATTCGCATTTAAGACAATTATCATGTTCGAACAATTATTCTTTGTTAGCGACGAGTTTTCCTTGATCTAATTGGAAACGGTGAAAATGGCATTAATCTTCATAAGGTTGACATCTTCATTAGAATAAGCTCTTCGCTTGAGTGTGAGCTGCTTGCCTCAAAGATGCCCAGTGTTCCTCTTTGAAGTGCCTTAAAACGTATTCTGAGTTTATTAACTGTTGTTGTTGTTGCATGAGAATGTCATTCCTTGTTCCAGCTTGCAACAACTCGGAAAAAAGAAATTAGAAAATCGTCAATTGAATGTGTTTCCATCTGCAACTGAATCCAACTGAACAACCTTTGCAACTTTAACTTTTTCATTGATCTCGGAGACAACGCAAATGTCTTCATTCAAAATTAATTAAATGAATTAAATTAAAATCAAATTTCAACTTTAACCTTAAATAAAAAAAAAATAAGAAAAATATATTAGATTTCAGTATTTATTAAATTAAATTATTTAATTCATTTTAAGTAGAGTACACTTAATTGTTAACATTTTAAAGTCTGATGTAATTATTAAAGGTAGTCGAAAACTTGAATGCGATGAATAATTAGTAGTGCCAGAAAGTTAACAGAAACTTGTAAAAATTACAGTGTAGGCTTAGACTCAAGAAGAAAGAAGGATTATGAATTCCAGAAAGATATATGAAGCTAAATCTAGTAAGATACTTGAAGAGAGGGAGCCAACTAAGACTTTAAGACAAGAAATTCGACTTTCTTTTGCACTCATTTCAAACTGATTTCAATCGAATATTCCATCGAATAAGTATCGAGTATTAGGATCATCGATCTATAATAATATAATCTAACAACCGAACCTGAACTAGCCTAGTTATATTTATTGCACCATGAATGAAATATATTTTGGATATGATATTTAAATTTGTTTTGTAGAAATGCATCGTCTTCAGACCCACTTAACTCTCCAGAAGTGTAGTCTCAGTGCCTTCTGCATTACAGGGTATTGGAGACCTTGAATACTTTTGTTGACGGTGTATATAATATGACAACCTGATTGCAGCAAATTCCTTTTGCACCAAGAAATAACTTCATTTTGGATATGATATTTAAATTGTATATTACACATTTACAATTTATCTGTGGACCTATTTGACTGCCCAGGAGTGTAGTATCCTTCTCGGTGACGGGGTTTAACCAGTACAATCCCAATAAAATCGGCATTGATTTGCTTAGGCAGGTTCCGCCTTTTAGACTGCCCCACCCGCCCCCTTCCACCTAGAGTTACTGCTAATTAAAAATGTGAAACACACACACTACACACACACACACACACACACGCACAACTTAAACCGCTTGCAATTTATCAAAGGCATAAAGCAGAGAGACTTCTTTTTTTTTTTTGTTGCACGCCACGGATATAATTTTTTAGCAAGGCGCTGAAGCGCGGCGCGTATAATGCGCATAATTTCTATGCCACGTTGGTCACCCAAAAAGTAAATGCTGCAAGTGTAGACAGATGGGCGGGGTGAGGGGGCACTGGCAATAAGCGACCTTTGTGCGACGACAAGCGGCAGCCGCAACAAACAGGCACAAACATGGCGTCAGTTAATTTTTTTTTGGCAATGAGCAATGAGTGCGGCAAGGGGTGCAAAGGGGGGGGGGGGGGGTGATGAGGCGGTGTAGAGGGAGGGGGAATCAGACGACAAACAAAAGAGGTACACGCGAAAATAAAACCTATTACCGGAATCATAATTATCTTTTATGGCCGCGTCTGTCATGACGACATTATGGCCAGGCCGGGCCTGGGCTGCTGGCCCTGATCCGAGCCAACACGTAGCAATAAAAAACCGCGAAATGCGGCCAAGTAGCAAAAAAAAAAATAAATATCATAAATTACACGCGCACAGGCGACAACCCCCCTAAGCCCCCTCCAACTACACGCCCCTGTGCAGCACAGAAAAACACACACAAATTATGTAGTCGGCATAAAATCGCGCTTATTTTCATTACGAGGCAGTCCAGGGGTGTTGTGGGAATTAAGCAAGAGGGGCTTGGGGTTATGGGGCTTGGGGCTGTCTAGTTGTGCCGTGGACAAAACAGGTGTTTTCTAATTTATTGCAACACAGTCCCCCGTCCCTCAGCAGCAGCCTCCTCAGCCCTCCTCCTCATTATTATTATTGTCGTTGTTGTTGTGTTGACTTTGAGTTATTAAAAGTGTGTTTTTCGATGAGTGGCGGGGGCTAGTGGTTGTGAGGGGATTGGGGGAGTGGTGTTTGCATTGTCAACGCCTGCCTGCAGTTGGCAGACAAATCAAAGTGTGTCACCCCCACCCTGCCCACACCCACACTTCCTGCCTGGCGACACTTGTCATGTGTTTTTTAATTTCTAATATTTCACGCGTTTTGTACAAACACAATGCAAACTCTCTCGCTCTCTCTACTTTTCTTCCTCTCCCTCTCTCTTTCTATGCCCCATCTAATGCTAATACTGCGGCAGCTGCTATTGTTGTGCACTTGTGCTGCAAATTATGCGAGACACGTCGTTGTTGCCACCGCTGCTGTTGCTGCTGCTGCTGCTGCTCCTGTTGTTGTTGTGGATCTCATTTTGCTGGGCGAGGTGTGCCTGAGGTGTTTACCACAAAAGCACACACACAAACAAACAAATAATACACAGAGAAAAAAAAGACTGCAGTCGAGAGAGCTGTTAAATTCTAGTCTAGTCACTTTTCCACATACAATCGACTGTTGGCTGCTGGTCAAGAATATATATACACACCTAGACGGTGAGTAGGTCTTGAAGATAAAACCTGGACGGTAAATAGGTCTTGAAGATAACACCTGGAGTGTAAGTTGAGCTTGACAGTAGAATATGAGTCACATTAAGTAAACTTTAGTTTGTCTATTGATTTCGCTTGAAAAAGGTTAGATTTGAATATATTCATTATAATGAAGCCCGATCTAAGCTATAAAATAATATTTAATGGATGGAGGACATCGCTACAGCGCTGAGTACACACGACTCTCGAGGAACAAATTTACATTTGCATAGCCACATCAATCGGACGGCCTCAGATCAGGAATATATATACCTGATGCTGTTATTATTATAAATTTTATATTTAATTATTTATTTTTATTTATTTATTATTATTATTCGAAAGAGAAGAAGCCAAAGTTGATTTATTTAAGAACAGTCAATTTCCATTGAAGCAATTATTCTTGGCTTAAGATCTTTGCTCTTTTTCGCTCTGTGTATATACGTGTGATAATTTAGCGCGCCACAAAAGTTTTCTTCAAAATTGCCCAAGGCCAAGTGTGTGGCATGCCCCTTGTTGTTCTTGCCTCAGCTCAGCAGCACAAAAAAAAGAAAAAGCGCAATGCACGTGCTGTCTTTGTGCTGTTGTTGTTGTTGTTGTTGTAATTGCTGCTGGTTGCTTGTTGACAGGACACTTCAACTATTGTTGTTTGCACTCCCCCCTCCAACAGCCAAACACCCAACCACAACCACTGTGCACAGTGTCCTGTTTAATTCAGCATGAAATTGGTTTGTATTATTATTTTGCAGTCGTCGCTCGTCGAAGCCGGCGGCGATTCTGCGACTCTTCAACTCTGTGGCAACACCTTCAAAACTGTCCGCACCAGTTGTTTAAAGCTTAAAGCGTGCCACCACACACACACACTCGCACACACTTGCACACATATAGAGAGTGTGTGTGCGAGAGCAAAACTGAAAGTTTGCTTTGATGCTGTGCTGGACTGCTGCTTTAATTAAAAACTGCGCTCGCTGAGTAACTAGCACTTGATTAATTTTTGGTTGCACGCAAAACGTAACGCGAACAGAAAAAATCGAAAAAAAAAAAAAACAGCAACAGCAACCAGAAAACGAGCCACAAGCAGCAAGTGGCAAGCGGCAACAAATTGCTGCCCAGTTGCTGGGCGGACCAACCAAAAAAAAAAGGGATCCAAATTAATTATGTCCAAGCAACGCTGTCGGTGGCCGCTGCCTTGCGACACTTAAAAAAAACATTGGGAAATCACCTTATTATTCAGAAAGTATATTTCTTAATACCAGACAAAAGCCGAGCCAGAAAATGACAATAATATTTTCTCAGGGTTGGAAAATCTATTTTCTATTTTCATAATATTTAGATAATCAATTTAGGGCAAGCCTTTCTTAATTTTGTAACTTATTTTTCTGAGTGTACTGGCCTTATACTTTACGTTATCAGCGCGTGCTCTGCATACGTGGACGCCAGCGAGCAAGAGGAGTGGACTGAGCAGCACGATGAGGAGCGGGAAGTGGAGCAGGATCTGGATTGGGCTGAGGAGCAGGATGTGGAGCAGGATGTGGAGCAGCACATGTACAGCAATGGAAGCAGATACTGTTTAAAGGCGACCTCTGGTTTCGTTCTAAGCGCTTTCACATTTTCATTGCATTCTTTTTAGCGCACGCTGTGCCTCATGAACGTGTGTGTGTGTGTGTTGTGCGTGGTGTGTGTGTTGTGCCTGCTGTGTGTGTGTGTTGTGTGTGTGATTTACGTGGGCGGTTTGCTTTGATATTGAATTTTTGTGAAATGAAATACGAGTTGATGAACCTGACTTCTGCTGCTGCCTTTGGGCGTGATCACCGCTCTGCAGTGATTTAATGTCTGCTCCGATTATAATTCCATACGCAGAAATGGAAGAAGGGAAAATTAACAGTTGAACATTAGTTAAATGTTGAAGTTGAATAAAAATTATTGTATTTTATTTATATTATTATTATTATTATTATTCACAATTATCTTCACCATTGCAACCACTACTTAAGTTCAGCAGATTGATAGGATGACAGTTGACATTGGTATTCATCAGGCGCAGATATATTTTCGATATAAAAGTTGTGCGTAATCGGAAAGAGTTATCCGTCCAACCATATAAGGACAATACGCGTACACCTTTGCTCCAATGGAGCCCCTCTCTCAATGGTCAGCTGCCCCGATTTGGCGAGGAATAGAGTCTCCTTTCTTAACACTAGCCAAAGGAATCTTCAAGAGCTATCATCTAAATACTATTGACCTTTGTAAATTATCACTATTGATTCCCTAAATATATATTTTAATGTATGTGAAGATCCCATCCCCTTACACATTATAAAATCAGAATCTGGAAATTGACATTTTGGCTGTCCCAAGTTATGCAATGTTCCGTCTTGGCCTTAGAAAACGTTTCAGTTAACTTTAACGAGCTTTAAATCTATTCCGTCAACATTTTACTTTAAAAACTGCTTCTTGCAAGTTCTCCAAGTTGATTGAATTGAATATGAATTCAACTGGCAAGCAAATAAAAGCCGGCTGTGAATATGTGTCATCAACTGTAAGGCTGCAATGCTGAACAGGTCTCAAGTGTTGTTCAACACACTCAATTTTCATTAGGGTTTTTGGAAACAAAGCAAATACTGAAATGTCTCCGGCATCCACACATATTAAATACAATATTAATAATCTCGCTTGGCATTGTCAGGAAAAGCGCCCAGGGAGATCTTTATATATATATAGGTATGTGTGTGCGCGTGTGAGTGTGAGTGTGTGTGTGAGTGTGAGTATAATCATTGTATACGTCTACACACCAAGAGTCATCACTCATTCACACACACTCAGACACACACACACACTCGCAGCAGCAGCCACGCCTGATTTTTACCTAGAGCGCACGTTGTGCGCCAGACTGGCGCCAGTGGCAAACAAAAGCCTTGCCACATTGAGAGGGTCGCTTAATAAAGCGAGGATGCTGCAACGTCAACTTCAACTTAAAGCCACGCAACTGATATAAACCATGCCACCTTGTCGCCCAGATAGCGCCCAGATAGCTCCTTGAGGCAAATGTTAATGTAAATGTTTGTCTGCTATTTGAATTTTAATTACTTTTTGTCGGTCTCGGTTTTTCGCGTGGCGCACAAAAACTATTTATGCACGTTGCCCCTTGCCCGCCCCCCCAAAAAACTTTCTAATAGAATCTGGCCAGAAAACCATAAAAACTTTTGCATCCAATCGAAGGTAGGGCAGAGCATCAGCAGCCATAGAGTCAAAGATTGTAATGCGCCTTAATTGAAACAAGTCCCAAACCAATTGGCTGCCACACAGCCACTTAAGCCAAGTCCAAGTCCACGTCCAAGTGCTAAAGGTAGACGGCACAGTGGCTCCCAGTTGCACAATCAAAAATCAGCAGCAGCAGCAGTCAACGATGGGTAGCATAAATTTTCAAATTGTTAGCAATGAGTCCTCCATCCCCCTTTGAAACGGAAACGCCTAATTCCAGCCGCTGAGATTGAGACTACAACGCCAACTTCCCCCTCCTGCAACCTGGCCGTCGTCTGGCAGCTGTTTCAGGCCACAGACAGTCAACTCAGTTAGTCGCTTTTGGGCCAGCACGGGAATTATTTGTGGACTGCGTTGCTCTCTTTTATCGGATTCAGTTTTCGGATTGCGGGGTAGAGAGCTGCTGTACACTTACAAAAAAAAATTGCGCTGAACTTTAGAAAGATTTCTTATACACGACTTTACAAGCAGTTTACAAAATCAAATAAGTTAATTTTAAATAATAATATAATTTAAAACGCAAACCAGTAGATATCATTATTTGTTTCTGAATTTTAGAATACATTTTTTTTCTAAGAATTCAGAATGGCATTATTCAAAAAAAAAAATAAAAAAATTGGAAATATATTTTTGCTTATAGAAAATATTTTTTTAGAAACTTATTGTCAATTTAGGAAAAGCATTTATGGTTAGGAAAAGCTTTTCTTCGACTTCGAATTTTTTTGTTTAGATTTTCAAAAATTGAATGCATTTTTTCTGAGTGTACGAAAGTTCGGCAAGCAGAAAGAAATTCAATCAAAGGTACAAGTTAATCCCGCGTGAGTTCATAAAGTTCACAAAAGCCAATTTATTTGCCAGGCGTAATAAGTTTCAAAGTAAATGCCAGCGAGTCGCTCTCTTTATTTTCATTTTTATACTTTTGATTTACAAAAGCTATAACGATTCCCAATTTGTGTAAGACTAGGTAAATGCATAAAATCTGCATTTTTCATCTAGGGGGTTTCTTTAGTTTGCAGACATATTCAATTCTGTGGCATGTGCCTTTTAGCGTTGTCAAACATTTAACGATTCGAACTAGGATTCAATTTATTGTGTTTTTATACCTCGAATCAGTATCGAATTAATTTAAAGTGTATTAAATATATTTCTTTTTTTTTTTTAATGTAGCAGTTTAATTTAATATTGATCAACCTGATGAAAAGTTATAAAATATTGTTTTGAAGATTGTATACATAATAACAGCGAATTTAAATTAAATATTACAATATTACGTAACATCAAATTTAACATTAAATATAACATTTGTTTCACCCTAACGATACTATTAACGCCCAACTGTCCAGAGGTCACTGGTGTGGAGGCGCTTTAAACGTCGACGGGTTGTATTCGACCCTAGTGAGCTGCCCTGACATGGTTATGCAACCGGTCATTATAACGCCTTGTATGGCGATTTATTTGCCTCATGTCATTGTGCAGCGTCAAATTGCTCACATAGGTTGGAGCACCTTGTTCTGCAAGACTTGAATTTGATTAATCCACGATTTTGCTGCTGTGCCCCAAAATTAAATCACATATGATGCTCCTGTACACCAGCAGCTTGTTACTCAAGCTGAGTTTGCTAGATGACTTCAGCAACCAGTTGAGTTTCGCCCTTTTGGATCTACACGCGGCTGCCGGTGATCTGTTTGTGCTTGCGCCAGGTAAGTTTTATTATATGGACCTAAATCCAAATGAAACCATGTCTAAGAAAAATGTAAGAAACACTTCCGAGTATATATTATAGTATTTCAATTCCGTATTCATTTTATATTATATTTTCCACTTCCAAATATGTAATATTTAATTGGTGACTTGAATTTCAATTTAATCGTATTATTTTTTCAAAATATTTTTAATATTTGTGAACTGTTTTCAATTCAGACTGAATATATAACCACCTTTTAAAAATATTTCGAAATATATAATGCATAACTTGTTTATTTATGCGAAATATGTTTATTTCCAATTTCAGTTGACACAGCAAAAACAGCAAACAAACTACAGCCAACTATGAGCAAACAATTAAATAAAAGAAATTTCGTTTTTTATTCGGGTATTATTCAATTCAATATTCAAATTCTGAAAACAGTTGTGCAAAAATCAACATTGATTATTCGTCTAAATTTATTATAGTTTAAGTAGGAATAGTAACAATTCAATCAAAACATTGACACAGCTGCGATAGTTGGGTAAACAAACCCCAAATTGAAATTGGTATAAATAGCTCCGGTCTCCACACAGAGATCAGCATTCAGAAGAATTCCGCAAACATCACAATGAGAATCGCAACGTTGATCCTAAGCTGTGCCGTCTTAGCCATTTGCTTGGTAAAGTCCACCGAAGGGCAGTGCCCGCCAAGCCCGCCGCCCACAATCCCGCCGCAAACAAGCCCGCCGCCGCCTATACCCACGGCGCCCTCAACCCGGGTGCCCACAACCTGGGAGCCCACAACCTGGGAGAACACAACCCGGGTGCCCACAACCTGGGAGCCCACAACCTGGGTGCCCAGAAACGCGCCACCTGAACCTTCTTTAGCTGGTTTATATGACACTCCATATGACAGAACTTCAAACTCCACGACTGGCTCCACGACAGGCGGCGCACCGTTCCTCACTAAATTTATACTTATGAGAAATTCGAAAAATTCTAAATTAAATCTGCAATAAAATTTGCCCAATTCCCATACGCAATACAGCAACATCAATTCAAGAGTCTTTTCTTTTTCTCAAATCCAAACTCTAAAATGAGAATATACTCTGAGTTAACAATAGCAACATTGTTGGGGTTGTCAGTTTTGAACAGTTTGAAAACGTGACACGAAATGGATTCACTCAAATGGATATTTTTCTGCATTGCCATTGCGATAATCTTAACAAATGGAAATCAAACGTTGGAGTCACTCGGCATCAGTCTCGGGAATGGTGAAGCTGCTCCTGATGGAGGCCAAACTCATTGAGAACCTCAACGCCTATGCGGATGAGCTGGAGAGAAAGTTGAATACACTGAAAAGGTAAGTTCCAAAGTCTAACTTGATTTATTTGAAACTATAACTATTAGTTTTCTCAGTGTTGTTCCACGATTGCAAGCGGAAGGCGATAAGGCCATGTCTCAAATGGAAGATTATGTTTCGAATCCTCTGAATGCCTTTTCACTAATACGTCGCATGCAGGGGGATTGGATTGATTGGAAGGTGTTCATTGAGCAGCCCGTGGGTTGGTCGCACATCGTCCATCTCGCCCAGCACAAATCAGAGCTGCCCAGTCCGACTGATCTGAAGGAGGCTTGTGAGGCAATCCAACGCCTGAGCGATGTGCACAATTTGAAGATTGGGGACGTGGTCAAGGGATTGCTCAACGGAAAGCAGTACGAGTGAGTTATATATGTGTGTAGCACTCCTCAGAATAACCCATCAGAATGCCATCTGCAGATCAAGTCTTAATGCAATGGACACTTATACGATTGGCCAATTCCTGCATCAACACAGCAAACCGCATTTGGCCAGGCAATGGTTTGCCGAGACTGGCAAATGGCTCATTTCCAATCAGACAACTCCGACTCTGATGGGATCTGACCCTGAGAGATTGGTGTATTTCATGGCCAGTGCATTTGCTGAAAATAGTGAGTAAATTCCGCTTGAATTCTTGCAGATGACTCATTTGTTATGTGTGTTTTAGAGTATTATTCCACAGCTATGCCAATTTTGGACTATGCTCTGATAATGGGAAATAAATCAGAGAAAACCCAAGTATTCAATTTGAGAACTTACGTCCAGAATATGATCAGGAATGAGCCCAAATTGAAACCTGTTGCCAAAGAGGATATTACATCTTATTCTCGAGGTTGTCGAGGTCAATTTGTGCCACAATTAAATCTGCACTGCGAATATAAAATGAAGAATTCGCCATTTCTACGACTGGCACCCCTCAAAATGGAAATTGTTCTGCTTAATCCATTTATTGCTGTATTCCATGATGCATTGTCCCCCCAGGAAATCGATGAACTCCAAAATCTTGTCCGACCTCTGTTGAAGCGTACCACTGTCCATGTGGATGGCAAATATGTTTCGAGAAGAGTGCGAACCTCGAAGGGCGCCTGGCTGGAAAGGGATCTCAACAATCTCACGAGGCGCATCGAGAGACGAGTTGTGGACATGGCTGCGTTAAGCATGCAGGGCTCTGAGGCATTCAACATTATGAACTATGGCTTGGGTGGACACTATGCGGCTCACTACGATTTCTTTAATACCACACAGGTGAGAGTGCCCTTAGAAAAAAATCACACTGAATTTAATAAAAACGCCATGAAAATGAGAAAGTTTTTCCTGTTCTTTGAAATAGTTTCTAAACATAAGACAACATTTTCAGATATTAATAAATACATAATTGGACAATCCCAGAAATTTAAATAGTAATATTAGCAAAAAAAAAATGGGTAGAATGGAAAACAATTAAAATGTGCTGACTTTTAAAATATTTTAAGTAATTTATGCTTAGTATAACTACAAAAAACTAAAAAATTTAATTCACCAAACAAAATTTGTGACTATAGGCAAAATGCGTTACAAAAGTAAAGTAAAATCATTTAATGATGTTGTGGCAAAATAGTGAAAATTATTGTAAAATGAGTAAATTAATTTTATTTTGGAGTTTAAAAAAGTTCTCTATAATTAACATTTAAGTAATAATTTACCTAATGAAATAAGTTTGTACTCGTTTAGTTAAAGTTTAGATTAAAGTTGGATTAAAAAATTGAATTCTATCTTCAAATATCAAAGCAGAGTTTTTTTTTTGTTGTTTTCATTCAACTTACAGACAGCTAAAACTATTCAGAATTGCTGAAAAATGTAAATTTTGTGGAGCGCGCTTATTGAAGTGATTTATCGAAAAGCACGCAGGCCACAAACAAGAAAAAACATAATAATAAAAGAGCTCAAAGTGCGTTGAGCAAGTTTGCAACTCGTTCGAAAATCACGCGCCTTTGAAGTCACTATACAAAATAGATAGAATCGAGTCGAGCTTAGCTGTGTGGCATGCATCATTACGGAGTCAAAACGAGTTTGTCGACAAAGCGAACGGGGCTTTTGTGATTTTTGCACATATCCTCAATTAGTGTTAAGAGCTTGTCAAACAAGCAGCGAAGATTAAAGCGACATGCCACATGCCACTCACCCCGCAACCCCTTCTCTCTCATGGGTCTCTGAGCTGAGGGGGCGTAACCCGAAATCGATTGTTAGATTTGCCGTCAGCTCATTTTACCTCCAAATCGCAGCTGGGGCAGAGACTAAAAGGCAAACATCTAATTGCCTGGACAGAGCAAATAATGGCACAAGACACTGGGGACTACTTACGACGAAGTGGCAACTGTGGCAGCAACAACAGCACTTGCCCCAGGCAAACATGCTGCAACAACAACAACAATAAAAAGGTGAAGGATTAATGGCAAATAAATTGATGTTGAAAAGGCGATTAGAGTGAAGTGAGTAAAGTGAGTCAAGTGAGTGGAGTAGTGTAGAAACGGTAGATGACACTGCTCTCGAGTGCTGTGGAGACTTTTCTATTTCGAGTTTGCCACATAAATCATTTTGCAAAATTTACCTATGAAAAGAAAATGTCAACGGTGCACAAAAAAAAAGAAAGAAAAGCCAAAAAAAATGCAAAGTAAAACAAAATTGTGAATAGCCGCATTATCATATGAATTTTTGTGTGGCAAACAAAAAGCCAAATATTGCATAAATTTGCGAGAAACTTCATGTGTGTGTGTGTGTGTGGCACGACAAAAGGTAAAAGGCAAAAGAGGGTCAACAGCCAAAAAGCCAGCTGGACAAAGAGTGCATAAATTTTCATAAATTTTCATGTGGGATACGCTAGCAACTTTGATTTATTTGATATTTTTCTGTGTTTTGCTGTTAGTTTGCTACACATGCCTCATCATAACATGAGATTGGTTTGAGTTTTGGGGTGGAGTTTGGGGCTTGCTTTGATTGCCATGAAAATTGAGCTGGCAACGTGTGACGAATCGCATAAAAGTTGTGCCAAGAAAATCGATCGCAGAGCAAAATTCTCATACTCCCTTTAAGATTTAAGCTGGAATTGGAAATGGAAATGGAAATGGATGGTGGACTGACCTTTTGCCTGGCTCACTTTTCACGTTCATTTTCACAGTGGACAAGCAACAAGAGCAATGGGAAAATAAGCAAAAATAGAAGTGGTTTGCATGTTGAACAGAAACAATCAAATCGCAATTTACTGGCTCATGGAAAAGCGATTTATCGCTGGGGAAGTTAGTCGGTCATAAAACATCCATTAACTTCATGTCAATGTTGCATATACGCACCAAGCCACCACTCCCCTCCCCTCCCCACCACCTCTTCGGTTAGTCAACGGCCGTTCATTTGCGGTATTGGTCCACAGGCCTTGCCACATCGTGTCCAGTGTGTCCTCTGTGTGCAGTGCACACTGCAAATTGCTCGGCTCCGCCTCTGCAACATGTCAGCGTTTTATTTGCTTTTGTCCAAGTACCAAAAGCCAATGACACGTGATAAGAAATGGCAGGCGGCATAAAAAATGTGTTTTGCTAAAAAAATAAAAAACCAAAAGAAAAATAAGAAAAAAAAGCAAAATAAATCAAAAAATTAAAAAAGAAATTAGAACAGTCTGATGTGCTTGAGAGATACGCTGTTATAAGACTCCTGCTGATATGAAGCACCAACAAAAAATATATTTGAAAATAGATTAAAAATAAAGTTTAAAATTAAACTCAAATTAAAGTGATAAGAATTATTTATAAGATTAATTATATTTCTGAGTGTACTTAGCTGTATAATTGGGTTGTGTATAAAATTTGATGAGAGAAACAAGTTAGCATGCTCTCGAGATAAGTCGATTATTAATCAATTCGAAATTCATTGCATTTTTAGAATCGATCAATAATCCTTATCTATATCTTTAGAATTGTATATTTTACTGCTGTCGCTAATTGATCGATTGAAGTCTCTAGCTCTGAGATTGGCATGTTCAAATAGACGGACATACGAGCATGGCTAACTATAGACATATTTTAATTAGCAATATGTATATACATATATACCTGCAGAACTTTAGACCACTATTCTCCCACTTTTTAATGTGTTTGGAGTATAAGGAAGTATATCAGTCACGCTGAAGATGGCACGCCCTCGCAGACTAGAGTCCTTGCTCTGATCGAAGAATTTCCTGTTTTGTTTTGCACGATTTCAGATCCATTACATTATGCAAATAATGACAAAAAACTTGATTAAATATTGTTCATTTTTGAAGAAGCGAAATGAATTTAAGAATATATGTTTAGCATAATAAAACAATAAAAGTAAACTTATCTATGCTAAGCAGAGATAAGATAAGATTATCTCCGTTTATCATCGATAAGTTTTGTACTTGAAGCAAGTATAATCTGTTGATAATAAGTTGTTTGTTTTTTGTATGAATTTCATACTTAAAGCAAGGCAGAAATGTTCGTAAACCTTTGTTCTATGTAATTTCTACACTCACAGACATACTCTGTTATCCCGTGGACAAACAGAGTATGCACGGCAACAAACACCAAGTCGGGAAAGAAATGAGGAAAAACCATTGCACACGTACGCAAAAGTAATTTTCCAATAGCCGCAAAGAAATGTCAAAATTTTTGTCGCACTTTTTTAGGCAAGCAATTGGAGCGGAATTTTCATGCTTCTCTTCCGCTGACTACTCCTTCCCCTCTATTGTGTAAAATGCCACCCAGTCGACAAGAGTTAATTGTTGCTGGTGGTAGGTGGCAAGTATAACGAGTATGTCTGAAGAAGTAAATACTTTGAAGCTGTCATTGCCACACAGATATTTTTGTCGGCCAACTCTGCGGCTGTGGCACTTAGCCATAATGTGTTACGAGTGCGGCGCAAACTTTTGAATTACCTCAGTTACCAGCGAGAAGATGAAGAAGTTGGAGTTGAAGAAGAAGAAGAAGGAGAAGAAAATGTGTCTGCTACCGTTCTCATTTATGCCGTTTCAAGTTGCGCAACGAAGCGTTTTGCTTTCCTCCTTGCCCCTTTCGCCTCCTTGCCCCTTCTCAATCCGAATGTTTGTCTTTCATTTCTGGTGGCTGCTACGATTATTACCTGCTGTTAAAAATTCTCATAATCTCACAGATAATAATTTAATGTGCCGCTTTTAGTGGCGCACATTAAAAAGTTCTTGCCAAAGTCTTTCAATATGGCTGTGTAAACAGGTAATTGTGTTTAGCTTTGACTTCATCCCCACTTCGAGTTTGAGTTTGTGAGTGACAAGCAGAGCTGTTTGTTGCCCAGAAGTTGCCACTAAATCATTTTTGGCCAAAACGCAACACTTGTTAGCCATGTCATAAGCTGAACCACCCCCTGCAAATGTGCGAACATTGCCATTAGCACTGCAGGCAGGCGACTTATGAAGCAAAAGGAACTCCGCCCCTGCGAATGTGAAGGTATCTCCTGGCTGTATATGTTTTTATGTTTAGGTAGGTACACTCGGAGAAAAAAGAAGTTGAAGTTAAAAGTTTTTTCCTGTTTCACAAATAATTTGTGATAAATAGAAACTGACATTTAATAAATAATAATTGTGAATAATAAGCAGAGCGACGCTAGGCACCAGGTTTCTACTTCTTGACTCTATATGTAAGCAAGTCTATCTAGTTAGCGATATTTGTTTTTCTAAATTTCAGTGGGTTTTTTTTTGAGTGTATATATATGTGTGTATAGGTAGCTACTGTCTCGACCGGCTGTCTGTTGGAACTTTTGAAAGTTATGCGCATTTGTGCTGACCATTGGCATTTTGCAGCTAGTCCAGCTAGTCGAGCTCGTCCAGCTTTTGTTTTTGCTCTCCATGCGCTGGCACATGGTCATCATAGTGTGTGTGGTCGTGGCAAAGGTCGACAAAAGGCGGCAGCAGCTGTTGCCCAACCGTTTTGTCTGCCGTCTGCCGTTTGCCGTGTCGAACAGAGTCGAGTCCTTTTTTTTTTTTCTTTTGCAGTCGTCGATTGGATGCGCATCCTTGGCGTGCTTGGCAAACGATTGGGGATTAATACTTTGCCGAGTTTTTGTGTCGTTTGGCGCAGTTTATTGAAAAGGTGACACTGCAGCCAGTCTCCTCTGTCCACTGTCCACTGTCCACAGTCCCCGCTGCCCGCATCCCGCACATGACCAAAGTTTTAGTCCTTGTTCAGCAGCGGCAAAGTTTTGCGTGTGTGCTCTTTGATTCTCTCGTTTTTTCAATCTGCTTCTCAGTTTGATATTATCGACGGGAAACATATGTGAACATGTCGTTTGACACATTTGTCAGTTGGCTTAAAGCTGCACTTGGCCTTAAAGCCATTTGTTGTTGCCAAAAATGCGTAATTTCCATGCGGCTCTCGCACAATCGTAAACCACTTTGCAGCCAATTAGATGCTTTCAACAGCTTTTCAGTGAGTGTGAGTGGCTTGGAGAGGGTGGGAGGAGGTGTGTTGTGTGTTGTGTGCATACACTCAGAAAAAACAATCGCACTGAATTTTAGAAATTATCGTCTTAATTTCAGGTTTTTTTTTTAATAAATATGTTTAATTTTCAGAGTATTTTTTTTTAAGTGTGACAACAACTGTAATTTCTTAAATGAAGTTGGACTTTTTTCTGAGTGTACGCACACACACGCACATTTGCTTGCACGAACGTTGACAAATGACGGGCACTGTTAACGGTGTTTGGCAGCACTTGTGAGCCTCATTATGTGGCATTTGGGCTAACCGCTTTAATTAGCTCTGCAAGCGGCGCCCACACACACACAGTGCTAGAGAGAGAGAGAGAGAGAGAGAGACAGAGAGTGGGTGAGAAAGAGAGAGGACGGCAAATAGACAGCAAATGCAGGCTGCAGGCTGGATGCGGGCCCAAAACTTGCATGTGGTCAACGGCAGCCAACCTCAAAAGCCACTTGGGCGGCTGCAACACAAACCCAACACAAACCCAGCCCACTTTCAACAACAATTGTCGAGTGCAGTGACACAAAATGTTGCATATACGACACTGCTGTTGCTGTTGCTGCTGCTGTTGCAAGGCACCTTCCTGTCACGGCTGTCGTTGACTTTAATTGAGTCACAAATCAACCAAAATATACTACAAAACACACTCGGCTTGTGCCTCGCTAATTTATGATGCGCAAAATGTTGCGTACTTGAGGGGTTGCATGGGGCAGGGGGGGGGGGGGGACACCTGCTGAAGACGTTGTCGGCATTCATCCACCCAGCTAATGAGCCGCAAAACAGACGCTGAGGTGAACAATTACAGCCACTTGGCTTAATTATGCTAATTCAACGCTTAACGTGGCGTATACGCAATCTAATTTTGTGCAACTATCAGTAAAAAATACACCAAAAATATTCCACTCATGTAGTTTTTTATCAGCACAAAATTGTTGTCGCGTTGGCGCCAACAATATTTTTCAAAAATAAGGAACATGTATTTGCAAACCGCATAAAACGAAATGAAATTTGGCACCCGAGGGGGGATTGCCCAGGGGTGAAAAAGAGACACTGAAATTTGCTTGTTTTTCAGCTGGCTGTTGTTGTTGTTGTTGTCGCTGTTGTTGTTGTTGTTGTCGGCGTCACAGTTGCTTCCCGGGCTTTCATATTTTGAATACAAATTGCTTTATTTGCGCTGCTGCGCCAATTTGACATACAACACAACCTCACCAACCCCCCCCCCCCACACCCCTACACCCACCACCCCCTCCAACCCATCCACTCTAAACTACACTCGCCCCCCTTTTTGAATGCTGTGCCAGTTTCGGTCGACTTCATTGCGAATTTTACATAGATATAAACAAGTGCTCATGGCATTCAGTCCACCTTTCTGATACCCTATACTTTTCAGGCATGGGTTGAAGGGGAGGCATGAAGTTGTGTAAACATATGTACAAATACATCTAAACTTAATGTATTAATATATTTATTACTGATCAGCAACTAAAAATGACTTTAGTTCTAGGTCAAACTACACAGCTAACTGAACTCAGGCTGTGAATCTCTCCCTCAGTTTGAATCCCTCAGGACACGAGATATATTAGAGTAGAGTAGACAAATAAAAATACATATTTAAATTAAGATTTAAAATGTAAAAATTAAATATCAGATATATGGAGGTGGTGAAAAGAAACCCATCAATGACACCCCAGTATAGTACAGGGTCTGTTCCCGTAATCAGTATAGTCTGTACTGTTCCCGTCGAGCTCCCCATCTCTCTCGCTCTGATTCTCGAACTTGTTCCCGCTGTCCTTTTTAGCACGTGCTAAAATCCTTTTAAATAAATACCAGCACAATACAGGGTATCTCCACGTCGAGCTGTCTTTCCCTCATTTTTACTTCTGGCCGCTGTCGCATTGTGTGAGTGTGTTTGCCCTTTTTTTGCTTTCTTTCTTGTCTCTGGCACTTCTTTTGCATTTTATTACAAGCCACATGGAGGGCTTTGATTCGCCAAGGGTTGCTCTTGGTTACTCCTGGGTTTGCAGTCTGTAGTCCTCGTCTATAGGTAGTTCCCGGTTTTGTTTTTTTTTTTGGTTGGAAAAAACAAATTGCTCCCCGGTGAGCGTTTGGCAGCATTTGGCAGTGTTATTTGCATGCCGGCTTTTCTTGGGCGCGCTCGTCTCAAATCTGAAATACATAATAATTTAATAATATTTGTCAGGCAGAGATAAATCATCTGCAGTTAATATGACAATGACTGACAGCCGCAGCAGCACAAAAATAATCATTTGTATCAAGGTAATATGACAACATTGTTGACAAATTGCCTCTTGTGGTTTTTTTCTCTTTTCTTTCTGTTTTCCTTTATTTTTTTGTGTATTTTTTAATGTTATGCGGGTATTAATGTCATGCAGCTTTACGATCTAGATCTGTGCGTGGCAACTAGGGCAACTTTGTTGCATCGACATACGCATAAAAAACTAGCTCTCAAATTAGCACGAACTGAGCCAAAAAGCTGAGCAACATTTTACGACTTCATATTTGCGATATATACTACGTATTTGTGCATATGCAGATTTCTCTGTTTTTGGCTGAGGAAGTTATGCGTAGGAAATTTGTTTTAATTAGCTGCTGACAACAACAACAAAAACAACACCAACAACAACAGCAAATAAAACACGATGTGGGTTAGGCATCAACAAAGTAGCGTCAAAACATCCGCTCGCTAATTTTAGCGATCTATAAAGTAAATCTCAAGCAGCAACAATTACAAACAGAAGTACACCCCCACTTTTGTATATATATATATATATATATATATATATATATATCATATATATATATATCATATATATGTACATATAACTGCGGCTTGTCGGCTTCTCGACCTTTGAGGCAAGCGTTTTTTTATACCCTGCCTGATGATATTTTAATTGAGGTGTCGAGGTTTGTAGCGTAATCAAAAATACGACTTTGATGCCATACGGCCTTCATAGCCATATTCATTCATACAAAGATTAAAGAAAGATAACAGTAATAATGTTATTATATAATTATACATAAGGTATATTTAATGTTCATGTGGGTCGATGAATCTTAAATTTTGAAATTCTTCTACTTCCGTTTCACTTGGTCCTTATATATATTTTTCGATATGTTATCATTTGAAAGTGCATAAATTCCGTCGCTCCTCATATTCGATAAGCTTGTATTTATTTCAATCAGATACATATACATACATTAAGTATTACAAAATTCTTTACAAGTTCATTTCCTTTTGATTTATCTGTAGATTTATGTGCTGATTTCTTATTATTTTATTTGTTTTGGTAATTTGCCTTCCTTTTTCAGATATTTCAGAGCTCGTCTTATACTTTTCTTCTACTCCAGCTTGCCAGAAAGATCTAACTATTCAAATTCCTTCAGTTCCTAAGCTTTTTTTTTTATTAATATTATAATAGTTTGATCTATTGTGTTCCCTGCTGACCCTATTCCAACAAAATTGTTCTTCTTGGCTTGGTTTACCATATCATACAACTATGAGGGAAACAACAGGTCGAAGAAGCCAAGATAAAGTTTTGCAAGTATCATTCCAAATCGATTCCCGATAAAAATTAAAGTGTTTTTGATAAACTTTGCAATTTTCCACTAGGAAATACTAGGTACAGAGTATCTCCTAGTCGAGCGAGCTCTGTCGACTACATCCTACTTACTTGTTTTCACTTCTTTTGATTTGCTATTCGATTTGTTTACTTGGTGAAATCTTGGCTGGCGTCGAGCAGGTGCCGCGCTGGAGCCATAAACAAGGGTTCCTATCGAAAATGCCTCCCATCATTGATAGAAACTGGAAATTTGTGGTTGGAGCAAACAATTTTATGGCCAGAACGCATAATTTGATGACAAATTAATACAATAGCCATTTCGCTTAGCGATGGGCAACGTATGTGTTTTAATATTATTATTTTTTGGCGATTTATGCGAGTATTTATCATGGCACTCTAATGTCGAAAGAAACATATTAATATTATTATTATTATATTTTGCACATTGTGTGTAGAAATGATTCATTCAATTACATTGTTCACAGTTAAACGGAATTGGCCACATAACTATGGAATGGGCTAACAACAATAACAACAACGCAATAAATATGCAATTGCTTATAATTTACGGTCAATTATTTAATATTCTTAAATTTGCACACTAAAAACATAAAAACTGTGTTTGCCAAAATATTCGTACTTATTTGTGGTTATCATCTATCTTCCAATGACATTTTTAAAGGCTTTATTTCCGTTGGTAAAGAATGTGTGAATTTAGATTTGTGTGCTTCAGAGTCCATCCTTAAGACATACATTTTTTTATTTTTTAAAGTATTTTATTGAATACTAAAGATGAATAGCTATAGGTTTTTATATACCATAAATTCATTAAAAATGTGTATTAGGATTACACTTAAAAAGCGTGAATTCAAAAAATGGCTTTAATTATCTGCTACAGGTTTTAAAGCCAAATATCGAGACTTATAAATTTGTATTTTTATTTATGAAACATGAGGAATCGATTTTAAAATCAAGAATTATATGTATATCTTGTGACTTGAATATTGATGGATGAAATTGAATGATGGTTAAATAAATGATGATATTAATGAAAATGTGGTACCTGAAGGATATTTGGTGTTGGCAAAATCGTTTGTCTTCTTCTAAAAAGTGTATTTATTTCTGCAATATTTCGAGCAATTGAATTTTGTTAACTAAAACTGCAAATCTCAAGTTCTGTAGATCAATCCACCTATTTAATTTGCCTCAATTTGAAATTAAGACTTAAATTAAAAAAATGCTGCAAGCCTCGAGCTGTCTCAACTGAAGCACTCCAATCAGTTTAACATAATTTAGTTTGCTTCAGTTTTTAAATGTGCTGTGTACGCAATGTTAAGCGAATATCGTAAGGGGAAGTTGGCCAAAAGCATAGCGTTAACAGCTGCCATTGCTGTTAGCAAGAGCAACAGACTGTTATTGCTGCTAACAGTGGCTAAAGAAGAGAACTCGATTCGCATCCGTCAGCCGCTGGCAGCGTGTTCAGTCGGGGAACTGCCGTTGGGGCCAACAGACGGAGAGCCAACAAACAGGCGGAGAGACATACTGGCCAATTGGCCAATTGGCTGTTGACGGTTTTGCTGTTGTTAACGGAAACTTGTGACTGTGACTGCAACCGAGACTGAGATAAAGTCACATTTTGCAGAGTCGAGTTGCTCATCATTTGTCGCTACATCCTATGGCCAAAGTTTGGCCATTAAGCTCGGCACAATTGCTGTGATTCATATGCCCCGGGATGCTCTCCTCGTGGCAGGGAGGGAGGAAGGTGCTTACTTTTGAGCACCGTTTTTATGACAAACGGAAGACACTTGAGCCAAAAAGTTGTTGTGCGAGAAAATCATATTGCGACAGCCTTTGAACTATTGATGAGCACGTTGCCTACAATTAGCGTTAAAGTGCCACAAAAATAGGCAGCTCCTAACTCCTTACCTCCCCCCAATCCCCCATCCATTTGGGGCATTATTATTAATGTGCTCGGCCTTTCTCATTTCGTCTCTGAAATACTTGAAAAATGAACGTAGACAATTTTCGCGCACCTTTTTGGACAACGCGGCGTCTTTTTGTAATGAGTTCGCTGCTGTATATATATATACATACATATATATATATATATGTAAATATATATATATATATTATTTTTTGGCACTGGCTGCCTTTAAAAATGAGTCTGCTGTCCATTGGCGCCGGGGTGGTTTTTTTTTTCTTTTCTTTTTTGCAGCCAGGCAAACTTGACAGCAATGTGAATGATTGAACGCGTGTCCATCAGAAAAGCGTCTAATTGGTTTTTGTGCCAAGCATCAAAAATAAATAAGCTAGACGAAAAAATAAAGGGTAAAAACTGTCTGCTAAAGGTAATTTTTTGTAATTTGTAATTTGTAATTTACTTTTCGTGTTGCGTTGCTCACTTAACAGTCCCTTCTGAAGACTCTTCTTTAAAGGCCTAAATGGATTTTAACCTTATCTTTGCGCGCCAATTAAGCCAAAGCAATAGCCTTGGCAACTGTTACCAATCATTTTTTTGCCAATTGCCATTCATAATTTACTTTTCCCGATGCGCTGCTTATTTGACAATGAGTGCTGCTTAAGGTCTGCTCCTTAAAACTCCAATAAAATAAAATAAAATCAAAACCATTGTTATCATTTGTTACATCTTATCTTTATTTCAAATTCTATTGTGCTTTATCTTTTGTAGTTTATTTTTCCTAAATTTTTTAAATTCGTAAATTATTTACCTTTTTTGCGTTATTTATTTGATAGGACTTCCCGATTAAGAGCGGCTTCTTAAAGGTCCATCGTTGGGCGCCAATAAAACGACAGCAAAACCATTTTCAACTGTTGTCAATAATTTAATTTAATTTATTGTTCTAATTTTCAATTTAATTTTTTTCTTGCCTTGGGTCTTTGGCATTACCTGGGCAGCTCCATAAAGGCCTAAATGGGTTTTCGGCCTGAACGTTGGGCGCCAATAAACCAAAACCACAAACGGTTATCAACATCTGTGTCTTGTGTTAATGTTATGTAAGTAATTTAGCTGGGTCTGTGCTAGCTGCTCTCTATCTATCTATAGGCCAGCTTAATTTACGGCCAAGACACACACACACACACACACACTCTACACTCACATTTACGTGTTACTCAATTTTGCAAACTTAACGTAAAAATATCATGTTTCCAAAGCACACACCAAAAACAAACAACAGGAAATTGTGCCATTGAGGCAGAAACACTTTTGCTTACACTTTGATATCTATGTATGTGTGTGCGTGTGTGTATGTGTGTGCGTGTGTTGTGTGTGTGTCTTTTTGGAGTGTGCAAAAGTAAATATCAGGTTAATGGTTTCGACACCGCACGCAAAAATTTTCACTTTCACTTGGCAGCTGCTGTTGATGTTGTTGTTGCTGTTGTTGCTGTTGTTGCTGTTGTTGCTGTTGTTTCTGCTGCGTTTTCCACATTTTCCACTCAATAAATTTCTTTTCTATTTTTTTTTTCTTTTTTCTTGTTAACTGCGGCAACATTTTTGCCAGCGATAAGCAATTTTTGGGGCCCTGCTTTGAGTCCTTGCTGCGTGATTTGCTTCCACGTTTGCTTCATTTGCTGATTTCAGTTCAGCTTAGGCCTGCTAAATGGCGCACCTTTTAAGGCTGCCTCGACTGCTTCCACTTCTGCTCCTGTCATTGTCTTAAACGTTGCAAATTGCTTAATGTGCCACAAGAAATTGTTTGCCATGCTGATGAACAATAGAGATTTGACCCAGTTACTGCCTGACAACAATTTAAAGCCTTTATAGCTTCGGAGGAGTCAAAAAATAAATAATATTATTTATCAGTTTTGTCATATGCTCTTTTCGATTATAATCTGTCTTAACTTGGCCAGAACTCAAGCGTTTTTTATAAACGCGTAAGTTCTCTGGCACGTGAGTGTTGAGGAGCAACTTTAATGCATTTGTTTTGTTTTTTTTTTTAATGTAGCAATTTAATTTAATATTGATCAACCTATTGGAAGGTTATAAAATATTGTTTCGAAGATTGTATACTTAATAACAGGGAATTTAAATTAAATAACATAAACAAATAACTGCTTTTAACCTATTACAATATTACGTAACATCAAATATAACATTTGTTGCACATTAGCGATACAAGTAACGTCCAGCTATCCAGAGGTCGCTGGTGTGGAGGCGCTTTAAACGTCTGCGGGTTGTGATTGACCCTAGTGAGCTGGCCAATGGGTTGACATGGTTATGCAACCGGTTATTGTAGCGACTTGTATGACGGTTTATTTGACTAATGACTGTCGGTTCACAGAAGTCGTTGTGCAGCGTCAAATTGCTCACATAGGGTGGAGCACCTTGTTCTGCAAGATTTGAATTTGATTAATCCACGATTTTGCACCTGTGCCCCAAAATGGAATCCCATATGTCCATGTGGGCACGATGATGCTCCTGTACACCAGCAGCTTGTTACTCAAGCTGAGTTTGCTGGATGACTTCAGCAACCAGTTGAGTTTCGCCCTTTTGGATCTACACGCGGCTGCCGGTGATCTGTTTGTGCTTGCGCCAGGTAAGTTTCCTGTCCTGATACATACCCAGGTAGCGAACATGGTTCCCCTGAGGTATGATCGTGTTGTTGAGTCGGACAGTTGGACAGTTACTACTCCTGAGACTTGTTCTCATTGATGCAGATGCTCCACCGGTTGGCCCAGGTACTAAAACCATCCAAGAACCTTTGCGTAACCACTGCGGCTCTCCAAGCAGTGGAGGAGTTAGCAAGGAACACAGTGTCATCTGCGTATGTGGCAAGCTCTCTGGCTACCGGATTCGGCAATGTGTACAGGGCAGGTCCAAGGACACTACCCTGCGGTACACCCGCTCCAATGCGGCGGATGTTTGATCGCTCGCCCCTAACTTCAACCATAAAAGAACGGCCAAGCAGGTAGGACCTGAGCAGTAAATACTGCGCCGATGGTAGTAGGGACTTAAGCCTAAAAAGCAGGCCTGCTCTGGTGTATTCGAATCCCTGATTTATTTTCGGAATAAAGAATGATGAACAATTTCGATAACTTAAGTTTTCTAATATAATAAATTCAGTTTCGTCTTAACTATTTTAAATTTTAATATATTGTAATCCCATATTTTATTATTTCTTTTTTTACAGACAGATTTAAAAATGAAATAAAAAATCTTGTAATTAGGAGTATTAGTGCAACCCAAAATTATTCATTTATTTAATTATTAAATTATTTTTCCTTTTTCATTATTTTATTATTTATTCTTTTTTATTTAATCAAGTGTTTCATTTTCATTTATTGGTTTATTTCGCATTTATTTCATTGTAACGTACCTTTTCAGTTCGGTTAGTTTTAGCTAGGCTAAAACTCAGTCGAGCTGTGGGTTCGTGCAACGGATTTGTATCGGTTGCGTTTGCGATAATTGACAACACGTTGGTTTCATATATTAATTAAATGTTTTATTCATTTTAATTATTATTATGGTATTATGGTTCCATGTACCAGCTAGGTGGCGATCAGACCTTCTCTGACTGACTTCGCTCCTAGATTTCGCACTGACTGCTGTGAGTCTCAGACCTACTCTTGCCCGACAGCGAGTTTCGTACTCGTTTCTTACTTTTGACTGCCTTCCTGGGTGCTGCGACGCCCTTTTATAGGCACGCTGGCCCTTGGAATGCGCTGACGGAGGCTAGTGGTGGTGTCAGTTGTCCATTTGGGTCCCACGGTGGACTTCTTGTATAATATGCTGACGAAGGCGCGTGTGCCTTTGGTTCTGATCGCTGGTTGCAGTTCATTTCGTCGTTGACGAAATATGCTGACGCGGCGCAAGATCCAATTGTCGTTTGTTGCAATTGTTGCGAGGAGCGCATATAGCACATGCCAAAGCTATATGGCTCCTCACATCATTTATTTTTGGCAGGCTGTTGACAGCGACTTCCATATCAAAGTGTTGGCATCCTTTCAGATTGTTCCTTAATTTCTACTACCATATTGAAAGCCCGCTCAACTTCATCGCGCAGATCTTTAAGGAGAGCAATGAGCTTCCGGTCATTAAAGCTGAGTGAAAGCTCTCTCATCCTTACTCTAAGAGAGCTTTGCTAGTGAAATTTTACACAGCTTTACTGCATATTATGAAGTAAAGAGCAAAATTGTGGATCTGATGCAATTACTTGTATATTCTCCACATCCAAGGGATCTTGTGTAAATGGACGGTGCTTACTTCACCACCTAAAATTCTTAATTATATTTAAACATATTTAACTAATTTAATTCATTAATTTGCAGCATCAATCCACTTGGCTTGTGAAATCGTCTGGTGTCGCTGTGCACTTGTTCACTTTGTTAGCTTGTCCAGAAGAAAGATGCACTTGTCCACAGAGGATTTTCTGTTGGTGGCTAATACTTTTATTTATTTAAATGCGTCCAAGTCGATGGGACTTGCAAAACCAATACTCGCTCGACACTGTACTACTTCGTCTCATAGAGGGCGTCGGCAAAAGCTCGGCTTGGTATACGAAAAACCCAAGCATAACCTTAGGCATAATAGTAAATTAAGTCTAGTAAATCAGACGGGCGCATTGCACACAGCTAAATTGTTTCTATAAATAAGGTTAATTTAAAATAGTTATTTCCTTTAAGTTGAATATCATATCATAAGAGTTCCCTTTTGGCATGGGCACAAATATTTATTATAATTACAATGCACTCTTCTTAAAACCAGATGAAACCACGACTAAGATAAATATGAGAAAACACTTTCGAGTATATATTATAATAATTTAATTCCGTATTCATTTTATATTATATTTTCCACCTCCAAATATCTAACATTTAATTGGTGACTTGAATTTCAATTTAATCGTATTATTTTTTGAAAACATTTTTAATATATGCAAACTGTTTTCAATTCAGATATATATTGCATAACTTGTTTATTTATGCGAAATATGTTTATTTCCAATTTCAGTTGACACAGCAAAAACAGCAAACAGACTACAGCCAACTATGAGCAAACAATTAAATAAAAGAAATTTTGTTTTTTATTCGAGTATTATTCAATTCAATATTCAAATTCTGAAAACAGTTGTGCAAAAATCAACATTGATTATTCGTCTAAATTTATTATAGTTTAAGTAGGAATAGTAAACAATTCAAGCAAATGATTGACACAGCTGCGATAATTGGGTAAACAGAACCCAAATTGAAATTGATATAAATAGCTCCGGTCTCCACAGAGAGATCAGCATTCAGAAGAATTCCACAAACATCGCAATGAGAATCGCAACGTTGATCCTAAGCTGTGCCGTCTTAGCCATTTGCTTGGTAAAGTCCACCGAAGGGCAGTGCTCATGCTGCCAATGCTGGCCATGCCCGCCATGCCCGCCCACAAGCCCGCCGCCCACAAGCCCGCCGCCCACAAGCCCGCCGCCCACAACCCCGACGTCCACGGGGCCCGTAACTCCGACGGCGCCATCCTCGCCGTCCTCATCCTCGCCGTCCACATCCTCGTCGTCCTCATCCTCGTCGACCTCATCCTCGTCGTCCTCATCCTCGTCGTCCTCATCCTCGCCGACCTTTACCTCGTCGCCCTCAACCTCGTCGTCGTCATCATCCTCGTCGCCCTCAACCTCGTCGTCGCAATCATCCTCGACGCCCTCAGCCTCGTCGTTCTCATTATTCACGCCTCCTGAACAAAGTGATTCTTTAGCTGGTTTATATGACACGCCATATGACAGAACTTCAAACTCCACGACTGGCTCCACGACTGGCGGCGCACCGTTCCTCACTAAATTTATACTTATGAGAAATTTGAAAAATTCTAAATTAAATCTGCAATAAAATTTGCCCAATTCCCATACGCAATACACAACATCAATTCAAGAGTCTTTTCTTTTTCTGAAATCCAAACTCTAAAATGAGTTAGGAACTATAGTAACATTGTTGGGGTTGTCAGTTTTGAACAGATTGAAAACGTGACACGAAATGGATTCACTCAAATTGATATTTTTCTGCATTGCCTTTGCCATTGCCATAATCTTAACAAATGGAAATAAAACGTTGGAGGAAAGTCACTCGACATCAGTCTCGGGAATGGTGAAGCTGCTCCTGCTGGAGGCCAAACTCATTGAGAACCTCAACGCCTATGCGGATGAGCTGGAGAGAAAGTTGAATACACTGAAAAGGTAAGTTCCAAAGTCTATATTGATTTATTTGAAACTATAACTATTAGTTTTCTCAGTGTTGTTCCACGATTGCAAGCGGAAAGCGATAAGGCCATGTCTCAAATGGAAGATTATGTTTCGAATCCTCTGAATGCCTTTTCACTAACACGTCGCATGCAGGGGGATTGGATTGATTGGAAGGTGTTCATTGAGCAGCCCGTGGGTTGGTCGCACATCTTCCATCTCGCCCAGCACAAATCAGAGCTGCCGAGTCCGACTGATCTGAAGGAGGCCTGTGAGCAATCCAACGCCTAAGCGATGTGTACAATTTGACGATTGGGGACGTGGTCAAGGGATTGCTCAACGGAAAGCAGTACGAGTGAGTTAGATTTGTGTGGCACTCCTCAGAATAACCCATCAGAATGCCATCTGCAGATCAAGTCTTAATGCAATGGACACTTATAGGATTGGCCAATTCCTGCATCAACACAGCAAACTGCATTTGGCCAGGCAATGGTTTGCCGAGACTGGCAAATGGCTCATTTCCAATCAGACAACTCCGACTCTGATGGGATCTGACCCTGAGAGATTGGTGTATTTCATGGCCAGTGCATTTGCTGAAAATAGTGAGTAAATTCCGCTTGAATTCATGCAGATGACTCATTTGTTATGTGTGTTTTAGAGTATTATTCCACAGCTATGCCAATTTTGGACTATGCTCTGATAATGGGAAATAAATCAGAGAAAACCCAAGTATTCAATTTGAGAACTTACGTCCAGAATATGATCAGGAATGAGCCCAAATTGAAACCTGTTGCCAAAGAGGATATTACATCTTATTCTCGAGGTTGTCGAGGTCAATTTGTGCCACAATTAAATCTGCACTGCGAATATAAAATGAAGAATTCGCCACTTCTACGACTGGCACCCCTCAAAATGGAAATTGTTCTGCTTAATCCATTTATTGCTGTATTCCATGATGCATTGTCCCCCCAGGAAATCGATGAACTCCAAAATCTTGTCCGACCTCTGTTGAAGCGTACCACTGTCCATGTGGATGGCAAATATGTTTCGAGAAGAGTGCGAACCTCGAAGGGCGCCTGGCTGGAAAGGGATCTCGCTGGAAGGGATCATCGAGAGACGAGTTGTGGACATGACTGCGTTAAGCATGCAGGGCTCTGAGGCATTCAACATTATGAACTAGGGTTTGGGACACTATGCGGCTCACTACGATTTCTTTAATACCACACAGGTGAGAGTGCCCTTAGAAAAAAAATCACACTGAATTTAATAAAAACGCCATGAAAATGAGAAAGTTTTTCTTGTTCTTAGAAATATTTTCTAAACATAAGACAACATTTTCAGATATTAATAAATACATAATTGGACATTCTCAGAAATTTAAATAGTTATATAAGTAACAACTTTGATTCTTACACAACAGAAAAAACATCCTGGAATATTAGACATAGTATTTACAAATGTTATAAAAATGTTCACTGAAATGAAATTAGGAAGAACCCTTGTTTAGAAGTAAGGTATGGCGAATTTCGAACATTCAGTGCGATTTTAATTTAATTCGAAAAATGCAGTGAAATATTTGATCTGATCATACAAGCAATTAATTTTGGTTAAAATAATAATTAATGTCAATATTAATTAATGAATTAATAGCATCATTTAGGAACTTTTTTAATGTTGGAAGTCTGCCATAAGTTACTAAAAATAAAGGAGAAGACAAACCAATTCTTATTCAGTCTTATTAAAAATTGATAAACATTTCACTGTAGACTTTGAGAAGTCATCAAAAAGCATAGCTTAACTGAAAATCTACCTTAAGAATTGATTGAACAGATTGGGAAATGTCAACTTTGAGCACCGTCTGCCAAAATAAGCAATCTTTGAAAATTATTCATTTTTTATATGCATTTTGCAAGACTTTTAAATCAAAAATTTGTCAGTATTAATATTCATGCATATTTTTAATTTGATTTCCTTTGTATAATGATGCAACCAATAATGAAAAAAGATATACAATTGTTGCATTCGTCGTGGAGTGGCGATAGCGCCAATCGAGTGCCGCGACAGTTTTGCAAACCTTCCATTATATTTTTGTGTTCCCTACTTCCGGGCATTTGCTTTGATGAAAATTTATCTTACAATTCTCAAACGGTTTAAGCGCGGATCTATTGGCATGCTAGATGCAGCAAACGCGCGGGGTCGGAGAAAAGAAAAAAAAAAGAGGAAGAAAGCGGCCACTGAATTGCTCTTCCATTCCACTTACATGGTGGTTAAATTTAAAGTTGAGTTACATGTTATTGCATTTTTTTTGAGGTCTAAGTGATAGGGGGGAATCACCGGGAGTATGGAGTAGATTAATCGCCAATTCCAATATGAGGGCGATGGACCTACCAAAACCCCATAGGTCCGTTGCAGGAAGGGCGGGTACGTTTTGGCCATAAACACCAGGCCTGCCAACTGTTCCGTTTTTTTGTGTGTGCATGTAGGTGAATATGTAGTGTTATGAAGGTAGAGTCAGTTTCGGATCTGTACCGTCTATGGGCCGGGTTGGAGTTACCCCACCCTGAGAAATCTTATTTAGCCGAGGTTGCCCACTGGGAAACAACAGACGTGTTACAGAATTTGAATATTTTGAGATTACCTCTGTGCTACAATACTCATATCTGGGTATCACCAAGGAGGTGTCCAAGGATGACATCTTAACTATAGCTAGAAGTTGATAACAGCAGGTTCCAGGTAATGCAGCGTTGATTTGGTTTTTCGAGAGTTCTAAGCGGGAGCTGGTCCTACGTCTCCAAAATTGTTAAGTAACCAGTCTGGCAAGTAGATTATCTAAGTATAAAGTTTTATCGAGTGTTTGGCGGTCCTCAATGCCCGTATGAGTTCAGCAGCTTTCGGGACTAATGAAAGTTATATATTTTCAATTTATGCCTTATTTTAATTAAGTTTGCTTAAGTTTGATTAAAGACAAGAGTTTTGGCAGAACAACGCTTTACTTGTGGCAATATTCAATTAAATTTATTGAGTGAAGCTGTTATTTTTAGACATATTAAAGTCTCGAAAATGAATTTAACTTAATTGAAATTACTTCTGCCGTAATTCTGCTGATTAATTATATAAAAATATTAATTAAGCGAAATTTAAAATTGGATTTTTAAAAGTAAATTCTTCAAATCTATGATATTAGCTTGAGCTAAAACCTTACTACAGTGACTACTACTACTAATGTACTACTTAAACTAATGTTGCATAATTTTGATAAATTGAATATCTTAGCTGATTGCCACAGTGGCAATGATATAAGCCACTTTCTTAAGCTAAATTGTTCAGCTTAAATTTAAATTTCAAGTGGTTTCAGCTGACTGATTTCTAAATATTTTATTTATTTTTTATTAGAATTGGCTATGGTAAAAGTCAGAGGTGGATTAAGGCCAAGGCGGCTTAAAAATTGATTAACTATGGCTGCACTGATTTCTCGCTTTATATATGGTGTGTCATTAAATATCTCATAGAAAATTGGCAACACTTGCCCCACCGCCCACTAGTCGCAACCCCATCATAAACAGTGCTTATGTGTCTGTCTTCACACATTTGATGTCTAACGCCCCCTATCTGTGTTCCCCAGTATGCAAAGTGGGTGCAAGGTACAAATACAAACACAAATACAAATACAATAACAAATCGCCAGTTGGCCAAGTCGCTAAGTCGTTTTAATGGCCAATAAAAGCAAAATGTTGTCACTTTTTTCGAATTTGTATAAATTTTCATTGCCCGGGATAAGCCGATGCTGATGTTGGATGCTGATGCTGATGCTGAAATACTACGTGCAATTTCAGTTAAAGGGTTGTTGTTGTTGTTGTTGTTTACGATGTAGCAAGTGATTCTTTGCAACTTATCGCATGCAACAACAACAACAACAACATTTGCAACACTTTCTCGCTGCTTTTACTTTGCTTTTTGCACTTTTCGCTTTCGCCTTTTCCTGTTTGCCTTTACTTTGATTTAGTTGCCTGCGCCTCCCCCCTGCCACACCCCTCCTTGTTTGCATTTGGCTTGAAATCAATTTGTGTGTGTGTGTGTGGCATGAAAAATAAATAAATAAATAACACGCAAATCGTTGCAAATCGTCGCAAATCGGCAATCTGAAGCCAATTTGATAGCCTTTTGGCTCGAGCCGAGCGGCTGCCACATTTTATGGCGGCAAGCTTGCCACGCATTATGTCCATTTGATAATAATTTATGTTTATTTACTAATGCATTTGCAGTTTTTCAATTGCCACAAGCCAAAGCAAGCCAGACCAAGCCAAAGCAGGCTAAGCTCACAGTTTCCATTTCCATTTGTGGCCAATTGTGATGTTTCGAATGATGTTTCGAAAATTATTTCTGAAAATAAGAAAACCTTTTTATTTGTCAGAGGTATTTTTCCCTGAGTGTATATATCGCAATATATGCCTTAATTTGTTGGCTTTGCTACTCATAAAATACGTGGCTCATAAATTGTGTACCGTTTAGCCGTAAACTCAATGCACGAAACTCAAAATTCAAAACTCCAAACTCAATTCACCTTCTCTAATGAAAACTGGCTGCTTTTACAATCTCATCAAATGCTTGCCAAAAAGGAATCCTTGTTTATGCCTGTAACGCTGGCATTTTTGCATAATTTTCATATTATTTTACCTTAGGGCTAACAAAATCACAACAGGCTAGGGGGGATGAGGGGGAGGTAGAAATCCTGAGCATTTTTAGCATCCGCAGAGCCAAAAAGTTTATTGATGTAATAAATTTGTATTTGCACAGAAAGTTGTGCCCTTTGTTTTTCCACATGGCTGGCAAGCAGCCATCAGCCTTAGTCTTAGCACCACCCCAACAGCACCACCAACAATGGCACCACCCACCTATGAACTCACCTCTCGTCTGATTTTATGCTGCATATGATTTTATGTGCATTTAATAGATCGAACAAGCAACCAAATCGTCCTCCTTGCTCGGCCATATGTTCAACATTCGATTTATTTACGAGGCACTCGTCGTACATGCAACAAAAAGCGGAAGTGGAATATGGCATTAGAGTGTTCGACTAGCTGAATACCCTGTTGTGGCGACTGAGATACCCTTAGCAATATTTGAAGTTTACAAAACAATTATTGTTTATCTAGTAAAACATAATCAGATATTTTTGTACTTCGAAGACGGAACTTTCAGAGATGCAGTCGGCACGACATTTTGCATATTGATTAACTTGGACATGGTTTTCTGGGATTATATTTCGCTGATGGAAAACATGTCCATTGAACATCGTGGGAGTTTAAGTGACGGTGCACCAAAATTAGACCCTGCATGAGCTGAGCCTCAAAAAGCACATCAGTGATTTAAAAGATGAACTTCTCACAAATCCAATCATCGCCAGAACAGCGTCTTTAATACTTTAGAATTTAGTTTACTTAATAACCAACAATGATTAAATATAAGATTCTTGTAACAAGTTGATTAACGATCTACAAAAACAGCTGATTAGCTGATTAATTTATACAACTACCTTACTATGATATTTTATATATATTATTGGCTGAACCAGAAATTCTCCCTTCTTCTCTGCTCAATAAAACTGAATAGACAAAAGAGAAAAGACAAAGAAAATTGAGCTGCTAATTGAAAAGGGTATTGAAATGCATTTGATATTTTTGCTCTGCTTTGTTGAGCCAATTAAATATGTTCTGTTATATCTGGATATACTTCAGACTTCTTTCCACTTATTCTAAAACTTTGCACTACTAATAATTGTGTAACGAACCTTTTTAGTTCGTTTAGTTTTAGCTGGGCTAAAACTCAGCCGAGCTATGGGTTCGAGCAACAAATTTATATTTGATTGCGCTGCGATAATTAATCCCACGTATCCTTCATATATATATATATTAACCAATGGTTTTATTCGACTTAATTATTATTATGGTATTATGGTTCCATGTACCATGTACCATGTTCCATCAGGCCTTCTCGGACTGACTTCGCTCCTAGATTTCGCACTGACTGCAGTGAGTCTCAGACCTACTCTTGCCCGACAGCGAGTTTCGTACTCGTCCCTCACTTCTGACGGACTGCCTGCCTCTGACTGACTGACTTCCGTATCTGCGACGCCCTTTTTATAGGCCCGATCGCCTCGGTGGCGTGATCTTTGGTAGTTATCCACTACCTTTTTACGATCGCTGCATTCGATGGCATTAGGTCAGCGGTCGCCTCATATTACGATCGCTGCACTCAGCGGTTGCCTCACACTGAGGTCGCTGCACTTGCTGGAATGAGAGTATCGGTCGTTCTGCAAACGGCCGCATATTATTTTTCAGAATTTGCCTGAGGTGCAGTTATTTGTGAGGGGCGCATATAGCATAAATGCATATTTATATACATGTATTTGTCAAAGCTATATGGTTCCTCACACATGTTTGCACGAACCCTTCGAGTAATCTGTCATGATTACAAAAGACTTTATCATTTTATCAATGCAAAGTCCTCTCTTTCTATCATTTGGAAGAATAACATGTTCGCAATAAAATTAATTCATGATAATTTTTTTTAATTTCTTAATTCCATTAATTTACTTTTTATGTTTGTTAATTGATTTTAGTTGAAATTAAGTATATAATTAAGGTTGCTTTGCTGCTGTGCAATCTCTGGTTGTGTTGATGGCTTATTAGTGCAACTAATCAATTCGATCAATTAAGGCACATTCAGTGAGTTCATTTTTGTAACACAGCCCCATCCCCTCTCCCTCCTTGCCAACTGCACTTGTATATGTATGTGTTGTATGTTGGCCTTAATCCAACAATTATATGCAAAATGCGCGTAAAGTGTTTTTAATTCGCTGCAGCGCCAGCAGCCAGTGGGTGGAGAGGTGGTTGGGGGCAAAGGAATGGGGGTGAGAAATGGGTTCGGAGGTGGGGACATGCTGCAAGTCTGGGCCATGCGGGTTGGCTGCGTGGCATGAACGCGTCATTAGCGTGTCGCCAAATTAGACATCAAATTTATGAAAAACTATCAAGAATTGCAACGGAAAACTGAAAACCAAAAACTGAAAACTGAAAACTGAATTCTGAATACCAAATGCTGTTGCTTCTCGTCTGTGGGTTGATTCTGGGTGGGCATCATCGACGCTTCTTATATTTTAATTGATTTAATGGGCAAGCATAAGAAATATGCATATCTGTATACCCTGAATCCAAATGCAAATGGCTGAGAGGATGGAATGAAGATATTATGTATATATATTCATGGTATAATAAGTCATTCTTAGAGACTCTTAGAGCTACAGACTTCAAATTTGTAATGGTAGTTCTCGAACATATAACGACTGACATTAGTTAACGTTAATTAAATAAATAAAAGAAAATAAATAAATAAAAGTAAATAAATAAAAACCACTTTTATTTAATTTCTATCGATAATTGCAACCGTTTCGCGAAAATCAATGCAATACAATTTTCGGTGGCCCAAAAGTACTCAATAGCAAAGATAAAATCTTCCAATTGATATGCAATGTATCCGGGTATATATTATTATTATTGGATAAGAAACACACACTACTCCGTATTTATGTATAGAGTATTTCACAGTCGAGCTCTCTCGACTACAACATTCTTGCTTGCTTCCATTTGATATTTCTTACGCATACCCTGTACCATTTTATAATAGTTATCATGAAGTTGTTCAATATCTGCATAACTAACGCTAATAAGTTTAAAGTTGTGCAAAAAATATACATATATAGGTATCAATTTGATACTAATCCTGCTAAAGGTATTTTCACTCATTGACATAAGAACGCTTGCATCAAATATATCTGACTGCAGATACCCTGTACACAGCTCTCAAATACGTTAATCATTCAAGCCAAAAGCGGTAGAGAATAATTAAATGACTAAGAGGTTTATTTAAGAACGGTTTTAAGCTGATTTGAAAATAAACACCTTACGTACATCAATGCTTAGGGTATCAACTAGTCGTATATTCTCTACTTCAACGCTCTCATTTGTTTATTTTGAATATTTTTGTTATTTTTGCATCATTTTGCATTTGGTTTATCAATTAATGCGCTGCATTTTATTGTTAAGCACATTAACGCAGTCACGCGAAGACCAACAACAACAACAACAACACCAATACCAGACTAACTATATACACACACACACACACACACACACACACCGCACACCTCCCTCGTTGCATTTGCCAGATAATTGCGTGTGTGGCCGTCGAGGCTGAATTGCGTGTAAATTTTAATCCAATTGTGTGCAGCCAAAAGTGTGCAACCCACAAATGCAAACAGTCACAACACACACATGCACAACACACACACATACACGTATATATTTATGTGTGTGTATTTTTACACACATGCTTATGGATGTGTATTTATTTTTGCGTACAGCTTTTCCAGCTGAATGCATTTGATTGTATTTTTCATTGAGCTACACACGCCCACCGCAAAGCCGCATCTCCGGCCACGCCCAATTTTCCCCCATTTTCCCCAATTCACCCCTTTCCCCGTCTCCCCTATTCCTCAAAAACCAACCGCCCACGTGGCGTATGTTGTTCATTTCATTTCATTTCATTTGCCAGCAAATTTGTTTTTGCGCTTTTATCGCTGTGCATTTTGTGCTCAAAGGTGAAACGCCAGCAACAACAACAAGCAACAACAACAACAACAACATAAACAAGAACAACACTCAGCCAACAGCCACAAGGAAAACAACTCAAACAACAATCACATTTGGTCATGTTTTACAATGCACAATAGACATGGCCAAAACACGTTTTGATTGTTATACGTAGGCCATATTGTGTAAGTGAGTGTGTGTGTGTGTGTGTGAGTGTGAGTGTGTGTGCGTGTGTGTGTGCTGTGTGGGTGTGAGTGAGTATGTAGTAAGATAAAAAGCCCTTAAGTACATTTAAATGACATATCCAACAAACTGAATTCCTTTGTTAAACTAAAATATTTGAAATAATTAAAAAAAATGAAATTAATTAAGAATAAATTAAAAGGAAATAATTTGAAAGTTCGTCAAATGAAAACAATTGAAACATAAAAAAAGGAAATTAAATGTATTTGTTAAAAAAATAAGGCTTAAAGCACAGATTTGATGACTGGCTGTTGATTATACCCTGGGAAGTGATTAAAAGGGGTAAGTTGATTTTGCAAAAGAATATGTAAATAAATAAATTATCATATTTTATTTTTAAAAGAACCTTGATTAAGATATAGTATTTTTAAGTTGACTAAAGTCAATAAATGGAATAACTGAAATTGGGAATCTTTGGGGATAACTAAAGTTCGAATATTATTGAGACAATTGAGAATTTGAAAAATTTGTAAGACACATTTTTCGGAATATTTATATTTGAAAGCTTATGTTCTATAAAATAAAAATAAATGTAAAAAATAATAAATCATTTTCCCATATTTTTTAAAATTTAGTTTATGGTGCATAAATCAAATGAAAAATGTTGGACTTTTAGTAAGAAACTTGTAATATTAAGTGTGTTTTGGTTCACCCAAAATTTGTTGCTCTTCATTTTCATTAGGTATATAAACCTATCCTTCTTATATTAGCCTTATTATATATATATGTTTTCTTAAGTTTTACACAACAATTGAAGTTTCTACTGCATAAATAATACCTTTAAAAAGTATCTAATACTTTTTATATGATGTTCAACTTTTAGTGAAAATAATTCTGGGAAGAGTAAGTGTGATTTGGCTTACCTAAAGTTAGCTCTTCATTTTTTTAAGTGTTATTTTTAAAGCTTAATTAAAATCATTTAGTTTTCCCCCTTATTTAAATCTTGTTTATACCCAAGCACATATCAAAAATCGCATTTGCCAAGTTCAACTCTTCTCCCAAAACAAAGTCTCTCTTTGTGGCAGGCAACACTTTCCGGCACAACACCTCAAAGCAGCCAAGGCGTCAGCTGGCAAGTGTCTGCACAGCTTCTCACCTCAGCTCAACCTGAACCGAGCTGAACTGAATTGTTTGCTGAACTTTCTCATTAATAATTCCGCTTAAATGCTTTCTAATAATTTCCGCATAATTCATATCGATGAACGTTTTATGCGGCACTTACGATAAGGGCAATTCCGTTGTGCCTCGTTGTGTCCTGGCTCTGTTTGCTCGCCAAACAAACAACACGTACAACAGACACACACCGACACACACACACTGGCACACACACACACACTGGCACACACCGTTGCACACACACCTATGTATTCATACTCGATTGATAACCTTAATAAAATGCTTCACATTATGCCAATCGATTGCACACCATGAATGTGTTTATCCTTTGCCTTTGCCTTTGCCGTTGCCTTTGCCACATTGCCTCGTCTAATACAGCAGCATCTGGATTAACGAGGGGTGGCGGTGCTGTGGTGAGGGGCTGATGTGGTTAGGTGGGGCACACATCAATACCGGCTGTTGCCTCCAAAGCGCAACAATGACGAGAGAGAAAACGTTAACGTGGAGCAGCAGCAGCAACTGTGACACACTCAGAAAAAAAATCCACCCGAATACCAGAAAGTTTTCTTATTTATCTTAAATCTGCCAATTAATTAATAATATTTTTATTTAATTTATTTTGTTTAAATTAAATATTAAATTTATATTTTCAAGTAAATCGAAATAAAAAAATAAAGCGATTTTTTTTTCTGAGTGGCGCAACTGTGCCACGTTTGTGTACCTTGTGTTGGCCTCCAGGCAACCGATGGCTACACCTCCCTCCCCCCTCAGCAATGCCACGCTCATTTACTGCTGGGTGGGTTGAGGGGGGTGGGGGGGGCGGCAATTGTGCAAAAAGTGCCAATAAAGCACATTCTTTGTTCGGCTTTGGCTTCGGCTCGCAAAGTGCTCAACAAAGCGGGCCAGGATAACGTGCGAGTGTGTGGGTGTGCCTGAGTGTGCAAGGATAATAATAATAACGTATGAATAGGTAAAAACGTTGGAGGCATGCAGAAGGTGGTGTGGAGCGGAAAGGAACTCATCAGTGCATTGTAGGTGGCCATTGCCTGTGCTTGATTGCTTAGCTGTTCTAGCCAAGTGTGTGTCTGTGTGTGTGTGTGTGTGTTGTCTGTGTGTGTGTGTGTTGCCTGATTGTTTGCCTTGCCTCTGAGGTGCAGCACACACACATTGTGGCACACACACCTCATTGATTTTATTGTGTTTTTTGCTGGGCATTCAAAGTGCTCATAAAAATGCCCACACAATAAAAACGATGATGCGGCTGTTGTTGACCCAAGCTCCAATTCCAAATCTCCAACTCCAAGCTCCAACTCTAACAGCTTAGCCAGGACAATGGTCCAAAAAGCAACTAAGATATTTTCCCCAACCATTCCCCAAAAAGTTCCCATTCCACCTGCCAACCTGATGTCTATTTTAGTGTTTCATGTCAGCTGCTTCTGGCTGCTGATTTTCTGTGTCGAAAATAAGTAGTTGCCATGCCTTTGCATACACAGCGAGAAAAAAAGGCATGCCAAGAACCAAAGCAAAACAGCTTTGGTCTAAGATTTGTCTAATTACGCATAATAATATATCCGAAGTAAATTCACTGAATATCCGTGATTTTACACAATATGTATTTAGGTAATAGAAAAATCATCGAGATCGAACTTCTATATCTGAAAGCTGCCATTCTTGTTTGAACAACTTCTTTGTCTAACAAGGCATCAGAGGCAAACTCTCGATTATTTATAAACATTATAAATTCAAAGAAAACTATCAACATCGGAATACTATATCATGCCAGCTGCCATGGAAGCCATCTGACAAAAGATGATTTTCAATATACAAAAAAAGTTGCCAAAATTGAAAGTCGACTGCAATTATACGGCAGCAATATTAGAAATTATTTTAATGAATAGATTGGATTATGATTAACTATTAGTTATTAGTTATTGATGTAAGTGATTTCGTACTTAAGTATATTCAAAGTCAAACTATTTGTTTGTCTTGTTCTTCTAAATGGCATTCTCAAAAATGAAACGCACTCAAAATAAGCATACAAAACTTTTGCGGATCATCACATTTTTTTACTGTGTATGCATTTTGTGTGTGTGTCTCGAGAGCTGCTTGTGTTTCACACACATCCGTCACGCGGCTCGTCAGCCCTTCTCCTTAGCCCCACTCCTCGCTTTTTTTCAGTGAGAGAGGGGTTGCGGTAGGGGGAGGAGAGGCGACTCGTCAGCAGCAGAATAGAGTGTTGTTAGGTCAGCCTAATGAGCTCAGGCAGCAAATGGATTTTTGTAACTCATCCGGGTGCCGTGCAAATGCAGCATTCAAAAAAAAATTGAAGATGGCAAAAATATGCAATTCCAATTTGGCAGGCAAATGCATTTTCAACTAAAGTTTGCGCAACAATGTTGCCGTGTTTTGTTGCCGCAGCAGTGCAGGCAGTTGCAACAGCAGCTTCTCTGGTGTCTCTGGTGTTAATTTGTTAGCACATTGCAACGCGGCAGACAGTGATTAATTACAGTCCGCAAACGAAAATAGAAGCACAAATTCAACTCATTTTTGTCTTTAAAGTTAATTAGTTGAAAATGCGCTCAAATATATATAAATAAATATAAGAAAATTATATATATACATACATATATAGACAGCTGTGTTGCTCTGCTCCGATTTTAAATCGCTTTACCTGCGGCGCATAAATTTTAAATCCGTCCTGACCACAATTTGCGCATTAAATCATTTCCAGGCCATTGCACAGCACTGGGCGCCACCGCAGCGACGCATTCATACATACACTCATTCGCACTCGCACTCGCACTCACACTCACTCGTACTCATACACGCTCAGTTATTCATTCAGGCAGTCAGCCATTCATTTCGATTCGCAGGTGAGCAGCCGCGTGGAATGCAGCCGAGCGCTCAAAATATGCAAAAATTATACAGACCAATGCATGCAACAAACAGAGTCGCATTTTGTCAGTGTTTGAATCGCTATCGGTTTTGGGTTTGGGTTTGGGTTTGGGATTTGGAGCAGTGTTGGCCACTTCAAATATATCACGCGTGAAGTGTCTCCCAGTCAGTCTGTCTGCCTGTCTGTCTGTGTGATTGACAAATGCCGCCGGCTGAGGTGCATGCAACGTTTTAGAAAAGATAAATTTAAGTAATTGTCAATATTTCAAGCGACGTAATTGCTCACTGCCCGGTGCGGAACCAGTGTTGAAAAATAAAATAAATACCATCAAAGCAATGGCTACACTCAGAAAAATCGCCAAAAAATCGTCAATTATTTCAATTATTTATTTTTCAATATTTATTTTCTTAAAATATGTTTTTAATGTTAAGCGACACATATCTAAAAACTCGTTTAAAAAATTCAGAAACCGGTAATTAAATTGGCGAATTTTGCAAATTCTTATGTATATTTTTTTCTGAGTGTAGAGTATGCCCTTTGGTCACAGATGCCCCAACCCCCCTTACCAAGTAACCAATTCATGCTGCGGCTTTGTGCAGCTGCACTTCTATGCAGTCAGTTGTCCTTCCCCTCTGCCCCTGCCCCCAACACTGCTGCCATTTTAACACTTGACGTTTTACCAATTTGCTGCATATTCTTTCTGCTCTTTTTTTATATTTTTTAGCAGCACTTTTTTGCTGCAGTGCAGCAGACAATTTTGTTGCGTGTTAACAACTGCAACAATTTAGGTTTAATTGATGCTCGCTGCAACGCTGAAGTGTCGCCGCCGGCAACGAATCGTGGTTAAGGGGTTAAGGAATTTGGGGGCATGTCCTTGCTGACCACGTAGCGTGAGAGAGTTTCTCTATTTTGTTGTTGTTGTTGTTGTTGTTGTATTTTTTATTATTCACACTGCTTCCGCTTGACGAGTTGTTAGATAAAAGCTATTTACATGTTGTTATTTATGATTTTGCAGTTAAAATGCGCTGTGAAATATTTGTGGCGCTGCCAGAAGGACTCAACGCGGGGCTTTATTACGTATACGTCATGTTGTGCACACTACACACAACACACACACACACACACACACAACACACACACACTTGCTTGCCTTATTTATTTAGCTTTAAACTCAGTCAGTCAGTTATTCACTTGTGTTTTATGCACCTCCGGCATATGCCTGGAAAATGGGCAACTGTTGCAGAAACTTTGTCCTCGCCGCATTATCGAACACTAATCCATATATGAGCGTATTACATGGGGCATAATAGCTTACCACCACCCCACCGCCCTCACCCACAACAGTCAAAAGCAACTTTATTACTTTATGCTGACTCACTCTGCCAGCAAATAGAAAAAAAGTAGAAAAGTGAAACTCATGCAAAGGTTGGCTTGTTGATTTATCGCCAGGGTCGCCTGCTCTTCACATGTGTGCGCACTTTTCTTTTTTTTTTCCTGTATACCCTGTACCTATTATAAATTGGTAAAGTATCCATCTGTTAAGAAGAACAATTATTTTAAATTATTTTACTAGATACTTAGGATAGGAGAAAGAAGAGGTAAATTTATAGGAATATATTCCGCTATTTTATTGATAACTTTAGAAATTTGAGTTTAAGTTTTCTTATCGGAAAAGTGCTTATTAACAAGTTGACTAACTGTGTAGCAGTTACTTTCTGAGGTAAATGAGGAGTTTTTGAAACATAATGGAATATATCCTGGCAAAATATTGATGATCTGTGAAAAATTGATTGACTCTAAACATTGGTTAAGACTTGGTCTACCATATATTTATGAATGGGAAATGTATTATCGAGTTGTTTAAATGAATAGAGCAAAGATAGCCTTTTAAATCTATTGGAATATATTCCGTCAAAATAACTATTTATTTAATTTTGTCAAAAATTTAACACATCAAAATATACATTTTAAGTTACGAATTAAATTACATAAAGTTAAAAGAGAAACATTTAATGAAAACTTCGGAACGAAGTATTATAATTAAAAAGAGGATTAAAGAAAACCGATTAAGTGTGGAAATTTGATATGGCGTCTACAAATCATTTATTTTCCACGTCTTATAGAAAATCTTTCATCTGCAGATATATTATTATTTTTTTTTCTTGCATAAGTATTGCGTAGAGGGTATTACTGGTACAGTCCTCTCTCTCTCTCACTCTCTTTTTTGTCACATGTGTCCCACTGTGCTGAGTGCATCCCTTGCGTATGATGAATATGTAATTTCAGTGTTATCCACTGCGTTGAACTTTGATTTACTAACTGCGAAATAAATATTAAATTTTCAATTACAACTGGATGTCTGCACATACCTCGCAGCTCCACTTCTACACAACTCCCCCTCCAGCCCCACAGAGCATCACTTTTTCCATGCAATTACCTTCGCTGCCTTGGGCTGCAGGACACGCAGCGTCGTCCTTACACGTGGCTGGCTGGCGACTGTCCTGGCTAATGGCGCGAACAGGACTCCATGCTGCACAGGACTCTGACTCTGTCTGACTTTGACTTTCGACTTGGACTTGAACGTGGACTTGGAGGTGGTCTTCACCACGCTTCGACAGGTTCCGGACAAGGACTGCAGTTAGTTATTCTTGCTGCTGCTGCTGCTTTTGCTTTCGCTGTTGTTGTTGTTGTTGTTTTAGTTTGCTTGCCATTAAAGGAAATTGTCTGTAAAAATGTGGCCGTATTTCTTTTTGCAAGGTACTTAAAATTAAATTATTGGACACATTAACGTCCTGACTTTTGACTACCGTGCGGGTATGACGCAAGTAAATGCCACGTAATGACGTCATTAAAACAAGTGAAATGTGCTTTTATTGTAAAAGCGGCAAAGAACGAATTCGCTTTTCAATTTTGCAGAAAACCCATTGCGAAAATCTGAGCGAACTTTGTCATTAATCTTAATAAAGTTAACAGCGCGACAAGTTTATTAAAGCCAATATGGCGCCACATCAAATGTGTCAATGTGCGTGTGTGTGTGTGTGTGTGTGTGTGTGTGTCTGGATATGTGTGTGTTTCGTCTTAAGGTGTTCTTACTTAAATGGGCTTTGTCAAAAAGCAGAAGTCATCATGAGTCAGCCGAACGACAACAACAAATGCTCATTAGCATAAGAAACATTCAAATTCACATTCGCATTCACATTCATTTTCACTCATTCACAATATTGAATTGCCTCAATTGAATCAATCGAGTGGCATATAAAATGGAAAAAGAAGAAATTGTTGCTGCAACAGGTTGCACGTTCTCAAAGACCCCCCCGCCTATCGGAAATTATATGCGCAAATTGCCAGACAAGAAGTGAAGCCAAAACTGACAGGCGACAAATGAGGCGTAAATGAAATTAAACGCAACGCGCGAAAATTGCATCGCTTTTATTGGATTATTGGCGGCGTCTCTCAGCATGTGTGTGTGTGCTTTGATGTGTGTGTGTGTGTTGAACAATGTGCGAATTGTAAGCTCGTTTGTTGAATTAGCTGTAAGTGAATTTGGCCTAAAACACGCTGCATACAAAGTGAGTCAAGTGTGTCTTTGGCTAATTGACAATTGCCACATGCAAAAAAAAATATTTAAAAAATCAGAAATCAATAAAATATTTAAAATAAGCCAAGTGTGTCTTAGGTAATTGCTACACGCAGTTAAAAATAAAATTATAAAAATCTTAAGAATCTTTACAATATGTAATAAAATATAATCTTGAGCTCAGATTCCAGATTAAAGCTATTTATATTCATGCTGCTCATTTATAAGAATACTTCCTGCGATTCAGATTCCTATTCCTTTAATATTTATCTTGCATTCTCAATTTATTCTAATAATATTTCCATTCTTAATTTGTCTGTTTTATTCCTATACAAACTACTCCCTCAGTTTTCAAACTGTATTCATGAAACTCAAAATATATTTGGGATATTTTTTATCTGCATTTGGCTTATGTGTCGGAGCTGAAAACTTTTTTTTATTTTCCAAATTATCCCACAACAAAATTCTTTTCATTTTTTTATTTTTTTTTTTATTGTAGCAATTTAATTTAATATTGATTAACCTATTGAAAGGTTATAAAATATTGTTTTCAAGATTGTATACATAATAACAGGGAATTTAAATTAAATAACATAAACATATAACTGCTTTTAACATATTACAATATTACGTAACATCAAATATAACATTTGTTGCACATTAGCGTTGCAAGTAACGTCCAGCTATCCAGAGGTCGCTGGTGTGGAGGCGCTTTAAACGTCTGCGGGTTGTGATTGACCCTAGTCAGCAAGCCAATGGGTTGACATGGTTATGCAACCGGTCATTATAACGACTTGTATGACGGTTTATTTGACTAATGACTGTCGGTACACAGAAGTCGTTGTGCAGCGTCAAATTGCTCACATAGGGTGGAGCACCAGAGATGTCTCTTAGCTCCTTGTTCTGCAAGACTTGAATTTGATTAATCCACGATTTTTCACCTGTGCCCCAAAATGGAATCCCATATGTCCATGTGGGCACGATGATGCTCCTGTACACCAGCAGCTTGTTACTCAAGCTGAGTTTGCTGGATGACTTCAGCAACCAGTTGAGTTTCGCCCTTTTGGATCTACATGCGGCTGCCGGTGATCTGTTTGTGCTTGCGCCAGGTAAGTTTCCTGTCCTGATACATACCCAGGTAGCGAACATGGTTCCCCTGAGGTATGATCGTGTTGTTGAGTCGGACAGTTGGACAGTTACCACTCCTGAGACTTGTTCTCATTGATGCAGATGTTCCACCGGTTGGCCCAGGTACTAAAACTATCCAACCTTTGCGTAACCGCTGCGGCTCTCCAAGCAGTGGAGGAGTTAGCAAGGAACACAGTGTCATCTGCGCAAGTGGCAAGCAGCGTGTTTCTGGCTATCGGAATCGGCAAGTCCGCGGTGTACAATGTGTACAAGGCAGGTCCGAGGACACTACCCTGCGGTACACCCGCTCCGATGCGGCGGATGTTTGATCGCTCGCCCCTAACTGCAACCATAAAAGAACGGCCAAACAGGTAAGACCTGAGCAGTAAATACTGCTGGCAGCGACTTCCATATTAAAGTGTTGGCATCCTTTCAGATTGTGCCTTAATTTCTAGTACCATATTGAAAGCCCGCTCAACTTCATCACGCAGATCTTTAAGGAGAGCAATGAGCTTCCGCTCATTAAAGCTGAGTGAAAGCTCTCTCATCCTTACTCTAAGAGAGCTTTGCTCATGCAATTTTACACAGCTTTACTGCATATTATGAAGTAAAGAGCAAAATTGTGGATCTGATGCCCTTGCTTGTATATTCTCCACACCCAAGGGATCTCGTGTAAATGGACGGTGCTTACTTCACCACCTAAAATTCTTAATTATATTTAAACATATTTAATTAATTTAATTCATTAATTTGCAGCATCAATCCACTTGGCTTGTGAAATCGTCTGGTGTCGCTGTGCACTTGTTCACTTTGTTAGCTTCTCCAGAAGAAAGATGCACTTGTCCACAGAGGATTTTCTGTTGGTGGCTAATACTTTTATTTATTTAAATGCGTCCAAGTCGATGGGACTTGCAAAACCAATACTCGCTCGACACTGTACTACTTCGTCTCATAGAGGGCGTCGCAGAAACTCGGCTTGGTATACGAAAAACCCAAGCATAACCTTAGGCATAATAGTAAATTAAGTCTAGTAAATCAGACGAGTGCATTGCACACAGCAAAATTGTTTCTATAAATAAGGTTAATTTAAAATAGTTTTTTCCTTTAAGTTGAATATCATATCATAAGAGTTCCCCTTTGGCATGGGTACAAATATTTATTATAATTACAATGCACTCTTCTTAAAACCAGATGAAACCACGACTAAGATAAATACGAGAAAACACTTTCGAGTATATATTATAATAATTTAATTCCGTATTCATTTTATATTATATTTTCCACTTACAAATATCTAACATTTAATTGGTGACTTGAATTTCAATTTAATCGTATTATTTTTTCAAAATATTTTTAATATTTGCGAACTGTTTTTAATTCAGACTGAATATATAACCACCTTTTAAAAATATTGCGAAATATATAATGCATAACTTGTTTATTTATGCGAAATATGTTTATTTCCAATTTCAGTTGACACAGCAAAAACAGCAAACAGACTACAGCCAACTATGAGCAAACAATTAAATAAAAGAAATTTTGTTTTTTATTCGGGTATATTCAATTGCGCAACAAATTCTGAAAACAGTTGTGCAAAAATCAACATTGATTATTCGTCTAAATTTATTATAGTTTAAGTAGGAATAGTAAACAATTCAAGCAAATGATTGACACAGCTGCGATAATTGGGTAAACAGAACCCAAATTGAAATTGATATAAATAGCTCCGGTCTCCACACAGAGATCAGCATTCAAAAGAATTCCACAAACTTCGCAATGAGAATCGCAACGTTGATCCTAAGCTGTGCCGTCTTAGCCATTTGCTTGGTAAAGTCCACCGAAGGGCAGTATCCACCCGTAACCACAGGATCACCCACATTCCTAGCCATTCGTTCAACTTCAAACTCCACGACTGGCTCCACGACTGGCGGCGCACCGATCCTCACTAAATTTATACTTATGAGAAATTTGAAAAATTCAAAATAAAATCTGCAATAAAATTTGCCCAATTCCCATACGCAATACACAACATCAATTCAAGTGTCGTTTCTTTTTCTCAAATCCAATCTCTAAAATGAGTTAGGAACTATAGTAACATTGTTGGGGTTGTCAGTTTTGAACAGATTGAAAACGTGACACGAAATGGATTCACTCAAATTGATATTTTTCTGCATTGCCTTTGCCATTGCCATAATCTTAACAAATGGAAATAAAACGTTGGAGGAAAGTCACTCGACATCAGTCTCGGGAATGGTGAAGCTGCTCCTGTTGGAGGCCAAACTCATTGAGAACCTCAACGCCTATGCGGATGAGCTGGAGGGAAAGTTGAATACACTGAAAAGGTAAGTTCCAAAGTGTATGTTGATTTATTTGAAACTATAACTATTAGTTTTCTCAGTGTTGTTCCACGATTGCAAGCGGAAAGCGATAAGGCCATGTCTCAAATGGAAGATTATGTTTCGAATCCTCTGAATTCCTTTTCACTAACACGTCGCATGCAGGGTGATTGGATTGATTGGAAGGTGTTCATTGAGGAGCCCGTGGGTTGGTCGCGCATCTTCCAACTCACCCAGCACAAATCAGAGCTGCCGAGTCCGACTGATCTGAAGGAGGCTTGTAAGGCAATCCAACGCCTGAGCGATGTGTACAATTTGACGATTGGGGACGTGGTCAAGGGATTGCTCAACGGAAAGCAGTACGAGTGAGCTAGATTTGTGTGGCACTCCTCAGAATAACCCATCAGAATGCCATCTGCAGATCAAGTCTTAATGCAATGGACACTTATAGGATTGTCCAATTCCTGCATCAACACAGCAAACCGCATTTGGCCAGGCAATGGTTTGCCGAGACTGGCAAATGGCTAATTTCCAATCAGACAACTCCGACTCTGATGGGATCTGACCCTGAGAGATTGGTGTATTTCATGGCCAGTGCATTTGCTGAAAATAGTGAGTAAATTCCGCTTGAATTCATGCAGATGACTCATTTGTTATGTGTGTTTTAGAGTATTATTCCACAGCTATGCCAATTTTGGATCATGCTCTGATAATGGGAGATAAATCAGAGAAAACCCAAGTATTCAATTTGAGAACTTAAAATTCTCAAAATTCTGCTTCTAAAATTTGAACAAAAAGTATAGCTAAATTTAAGTGACTTCAATTTGAATTTAGTCTGCAAATCGTGACTAAGATAAACTTTTCTTCTTTTTTTAAAGAATACATTCTTGTTCCGAGATTAAAATTCCTAATAAAAGAGTTCGCGTTCGCAAATGACAAACTCTTAAGTCAAAATTTGCATTTTTGTCTGTTAGAATGAATTTTTACTCTTATTAATATAAGAATTTCCTTTCGAGAATGAAAAACTCTTGAATAAAAATATCCATTTTTAGTTTTCAGAAAGCAATTTTTTCCATCGATGTGTTTTTTTTTTTGAAACAGTCACTTTAAAGCTGCTGCCCAGAGCAGTAATTGCAAACTTTTCATTTATTCCTGTTTGGGACAGTGAACGTCACAAACACACACTCATCAACAGATATAAGAACACACCCACACACACAGGCAAACACACACACTCTGTTGGGATGTCTGCAACTGTTTATTGTTGATAAATTGCTGCTGAGGAATTAGTGGGGAATGACTGCGACGATGATGGAAGAGCATTGCTCGAGTCGCCTCCAGTCGCTGTCAAGTGGCCGCTGTGGCCAGCTTAACTGCCAAACACCTACGACCACGCCCTGCCCCCCCTCCTCTTAACCGCCCCTTTCTATGCGATGCTAGAGCAGCTGCTGCGGGCTCTAAGAGCTGGCAAATGTTTTTAGAAAATGCAAATTTCACATTTTGCCCCAACTTGACCAGCTCTCGAGTCCAAGGCCAGAAGTGGCATAGCATCGGGGAACGTTTGCAAAAGGAACGGGGGGAGGTGTGGGCATGGAGCTCATGGCTCACTTAGGCCCGCAAATCTTCATGCCGGCTGGACTGCAGAGTGACACATGTCGGCAGCATGAAATCAGAATCTCTGCATTTTATTTTTGGACAACGCCGAGCTTTATGGCAAATGCAGCCAGCCAGCCAGCCGCAGATAGTCCTTTCATTACAACAAACTTTCGCACATATAAATAAACTCCATATATACATCTATATATGTATATATATATATAGTGGATGATCTGAGCTGGCAAGCGGGCATAATAAAGTTAGCCAAAGCCCGAGGGGAAAGGCAAGTTTTTGGGCCTTGTTTGGCATTTATTTAGTTTTAGTTTTGCATACCCTCTACCTATTAAAAATGCATAAAAACAAGGGTATAATATTGTGGGGCATATGTGTGTGCAACCTGGGAAAGCAGTTACATAAAGTCTGGATCAATATTGGTATTTCTTAAACTCTTTCACAATCTGTCAATAAATGAATATGAATTAATCAAATTATGTGAAGTTTTATTGAATCCGTTTATTATTTATATATTTATTATTATTTTTTATTTATTTAATTTATATTTATTTATTCAAATTGCAAATTAAATCATATAATGCCGAGAGATTTTTAATTTTACATTTCATAATCCATGCATTTGAAGTGGAGGGTGATGGAAGTGCAAGGCAAATCTCTGAATTTCGGTGAAGGTTAATAAATTTATCACGCTTAGAGAACACTTTGAGCTATGTTATTATTAAAATATTAAAAAAGTAAAGAGCGAATCATTTTTAATAGAGTGGAATGAATTTGACTTCAGTACTACTTAGAAATTACAAATCTGTATTTCCATATAGTATATATATATTTAATCCAGATTTTTGATTACTTCTCATACTTTTCAAATATTGAAATTTAGTTTGAAGCTTCTCATAAAGTGCACACAGATTTATGCCTGCTTACAGAGTAACTTTTAGTCGAGCATTCTCCAGCTGTCGCACACATGTGTTAGTTGCAAATTGTTGGCTTGCCACACAAACAAAATGATATGCAAATTTGAGTAACTGCGAAATGCAATTGAGGTGCCTTTTAGTTTAGTTTCACTGTTGCATAATAATCAACTTTTATTTCAAGCGCCTCATCTGCCTTTTTGTCCTTTTGCTTAAAGTCAACAGAGAAATGCTGAAATGTTTGGGCAATCGTGCCACACTTGACCAGGTATTAAGTGTTGGCCACTTCTACTGGGCCAAGTCGAATCTTGGCCATAAATTGCCAGCAAATCGTTGGGCATCGGACATAAATCTTCGATTGTCCATTTTTGTCAGAGCGGAAATGTCCAATAAATTGTAATTTTTCGTAAGCTTTTTGCGGGGCATGTTGTATGTGAGTGTGTGTGTGTGTGTGCGGGTGTGTGTGTGTGTTTGTTAGTTGCAGCTCAATCATCGTTTAATATTTATGTGCTGCTCGATTGTGAAGTTTATTGGATTTGTTGAAGAGTTCGAAGCTGGCTCTGTTGATAATTGCAACGTCTGCCCCATTTTGGAGACGAGTCTGCCCCATTGTTGTTGGGTTGCAGGTGTTGTTTGCCCCCAAATTTATTTATTTATTTATTTGCTGTGTGTGTGCCCAGCAAACAGTCGATTTCTGCTCAATTGGCTTGTTTAGCTGTTATTTATTGCACCGCTTATGTGCGCTACGTGTGGGTTGAATCATTTTCTTCCGCCTCAACCCTCAAACCCGCCCTCAACTAACCACCCTCCCGCACCCTTACATGTATCTCGCAAGGCTAGAGCAAGTTGTTTAGGCAATATATATATAGACAAGTAGATCATTAAGGTTGTCAGGGAATTACTTTTGGTAAGAGAATGAAACCATTAAAAATTGACAAAAGAGTATTATTGAGCTGTGAAAAATATGTGTCACAGACAGAAGAAAGCACCTGGGACGACATAAAGTGTATATATATATATATATGTATATAGATATTCCTATTCAGCATCAGCAGACCAGTCGATTTAGCTATTTTCGATTGTCCATATGTATGAACAAACTGATCTCAGAGACTGTATGAGCTAAACACTTAATTTGGAATATAAACGACGAGCAGATCAAGTCCAATTCAGTTGATAGATAATGTATCTATATCTATATATATTTAGGTAGTTTATCGATGCAAATCGATTTTTTTTTTTTTTTTTAATGTAGCAATTTAATTTAATATTGATCAACCTAATGAAAAGTTATAAAATATTGTTTTGAAGATTGTATACATAATAACAGGGAATTTAAATTAAATAACATAAACATATAACTGCTTTTAACATATTCCAATATTACGTAACATCAAATATAACATTTGTTGCACATTAGCGTTGCAAGTAACGTCCAGCTATGCAGAGGTCGCTGGTGTGGAGGCGCTTTAAACGTCTGCGGGTTGTGATTGACCCTAGTCAGCAAGCCAATGGGTTGACATGGTTATGCAACCGGTTATTGTAGCGACTTGTAAGACGGTTTATTTGACTAATGACTGTCGGTTCACAGAAGTCGTTGTGCAGCGTCAAATTGCTCACATAGGGTGGAGCACCAGAGGTGTCTCTTAGCTCCTTGTTCTGCAAGATTTGAATTTGATTAATCCACGATTTTGCAGCTGTGCCCCAAAATGGAATCCCATATGTCCATGTGGGCACGATGATGCTCCTGTACACCAGCAGCTTGTTTCTCAAGCTGAGTTTGCTGGGCGACTTCAGCAACCAGTTGAGTTTCTCCCTTTTGGATCTACACGCTGCTGCCGTGATCTGTATGTGTTTGCGCCAGGTAAGTTTCCTATCCCGATACATACTCAGGTAGCGAACATGGTTCCCCTGAGGTATGATCGTGTTGTTGAGTCGGACAGTTGGACAGTTATCACTCCTGAGACTTTTTCTCATTGATGCAGATGTTCCACCGGTTGGCCCAGGTACCATCCAAGAACCTTTGCGTAACCGCTGCGGCTCTCCAAGCAGTGGAGGAGTTAGCAAGGAACACAGTGTCATCTTCGCATGTGGCAAGCAGCGTGTTTCTGGCTACCGGAATCGGCAAGTCCGCGGTGTACAATGTGTACAAGGCAGGTCCGAGGACACTACCCTGCGGTACACCCGCTCCGATGCGGCGGATGTTTGATCGCTCGCCCCTAACTTCAACCATAAAAGAATGGCCAACCAGGTAGGACCTGAGCAGTAAATACTGCGCTGATGGTAGTAGGGACTTAAGCTTAAAAAGCAGGCCTGCTCTGGTGTATTCGAATCCCTGATTTATTTTCGGAATAAAGAATGTTGATGAACAATTTCGATAACTTAAGTTTTCTAATATAATAAATTCAGTTTCGTCTTAAGTATTTTAAATTTTAATATTTTGTAATCCCATATTTTATTATTTATTTTTTTACAGACAGAAGATTGATTATAAAATGAAATAAAAAATCTTGTAATTTAACGTATGGAGTATTAGTGCAACAAAAAATTATTCGTTTACTCAGCTGATTGCGGCCAGTCAGAATGCACGATTAATTAAAATTAACCGGTTTCAAATGCGCCGAAAATAACATGATGCATGCATATGTTTACCACCTGCACCCAGGTGTCCACAATATACCTGGTCCAAATAAGTTGCAGGCAATCATTTTTATTTTCTTTGACACTGGTCGACTTGAGCTGTCTCTCACTGTATATGTGTAGGTACGTGTGTCTAAGTGAAAGACTACCAATGCCACGATTGGCAATCAGCTGCCGGCTTTTAAGCCCCAAGCTTCAAATGCTCTCTGGCATCCAAGGCGCGCAGTTGGCTGGAGATTTAACGGCGCTTGAAACTTATCTGTCTGCTGAACGTGCTCGCTTTTAGTATATAAAAAAAAAAACCCAATAACTAATAAAGTCGAACAAAAAGATGGCGACGAGTGTGCTACAGGGTTGCAGTTCCTCAGTTATGCGCGATGTTTGCGAGAGTTCAAATCTGGTGGACTATGTGGAATCCCTCGCAGATCGTATCGAAAGCAATAATGCATCAATCAGCACAAAAAACCTACTACTTGTGGATCCCTCCACGGCAATGATTGATTTTGGCTTTTGTGCGCTAATCTCGCACATTTTGCTCGCTGGCATCACTGTGATCATTGTGCGCAAGTGTTTAGCCCTGCAAATGGTGCATACAGCGGGATATGCTGTCTACTGCACATTGGGTTTTGTCTTCTGCCTGGGCGAGGCGCTTTTGGTGCGACACTGTCGAGTCCTGGAATTTTGGCTGGGCATTTTTAATTTGGATTTGCTTGACAGTGCTTTTGGCTTGCTCGCATTTGGCATTGGTGTTGGCGGTGTGGCTATTAAAACATTGCAAAAGCTGGAACGCAAGCGCGAAGAGCCAACGGCAACTGTAAGGCACTTTCGCAGCAATCATGGATTCTTTGGCATCGTTGGATGTGTGCTGCTGCTTGGCAATGTTCTTAGCGGTTTGCCGCTCTATTTCTACACATTTAAATGGCTGCAGCTCGTGCATCGTTTCTGCTCACTCGGCAGTTTTGCAACACTGATGACATCACAGATGTTTAGCTATAATACGGGTTTCGCACGACGTCAGTGGAAAGCCCGCCATGTTCGGTTGTTTAAACTGTTTACTTTTATTGTTACCATTACGACAATTAATTACGAATTCAGGAGATTCCCTCGCGAAATTGTCACTTTAATTGCCAGACAATTCGGCGATTAATTAATTTATTTTAATTTTATTATGTTTCTTTTCTAATTGGGCTGTTCTCGATATTTCATTTTCATTGTAGCATTTTGATTTTTTTTATTTTTGTTTAATGCACAGTATACCATTGAATAATATAGTTCTGAATATTTAGGGCTTACACATACTTTAGATTGTACATAGATAATTATTCATGCATCTTTTGTTCGGTAAAATAAATGAAAACCATTCACTAAGAATTTAATTATTAAATTATTTTTCCTTTTTCATTTATTAGACTCTCATTTATTTATGTACAAATTATTTTATTATTATTATAAGTGGATTATTGTTCAATTAAATTTAAAATTATGATTCTGGCGTTTATGGTCATTAAAATGGTTTTACTGCATATTATTCTTACATTGATTATATTATTATTATTATATTATGAATATTCGAACGTTGGGATTGTCTCTAATATCTTTCATTTCAAATATTTAATAAGCACAGAGCGTAATACACCACCTAAAATTCTTAATTATAATTAAACATATTTAATTGATTTAATTCGTTAATTTGCAGCATCAATCCACTTGGCTTGTGAAACCGTCTAGTTTCGCTGTGCACTTGTTCACTTTGTTAGCTTCTCCAGAAGAAAGATGCACTTGTCCACAGAGGATTTTCTGTTGGTGGCTAATACTTTTATTTATTTAAATGCGTCCAAGTCGATGGGACTTGCAAAACCAACACTCGCTCGACACTGTACTACTTCGTCTCATAGAGGGCGTCGGCAAAAGCTCGGCTTGGTATACGAAAAACCCAAGCATAACCTTAGGCATAATAGTAAATTAAGTATAGTAAATCAGACGAGTGCATTGCACACAGCTAAATTGTTTCTATAAATAAGGTTAATTTAAAATAGTTATTTCCTTTAAGTTGAATATCATATCATAAGAGTTCCCCTTTGGCATGGGTACAAATATTTATTATAATTACAATGCACTCTTCTTAAAACCAGATGAAACCACGACTAAGATAAATATGAGAAAACACTTCCGAGTATATATTATAATAATTTCATTCCGTATTCATTTTATATTATATTTTCCACTTCCAAATATCTAACATTTAATTGGTGACTTGAATTTCAAGTTAATCGTATTATTTTTTGAAAACATTTTTAATATTTGTGAACTGTTTTCAATTCAGACTGAATATATAACCACCTTTTAAAAATATTTCGAAATATATAATGCATAACTTGTTTATTTATGCGAAATATGTTTATTTCCAATTTCAGTTGACACAGCAAAAACAGCAAACAGACTACAGCCAACTATGAGCAAACAATTAAATAAAAGAAATTTCGTTTTTTATTCGGGTATTATTCAATTCAATATTCAAATTCTGAAAACAGTTGTGCAAAAATCAACATTGATTATTCGTCTAAATTTATTATAGTTTAAGTAGGAATAGTAACAATTCAAGCAAATGATTGACACAGCTGCGATAGTTGGGTAAACAGAACCCAAATTGAAATTGGTATAAATAGCTCCCGGTCTCCACACAGATATCAGCATTCAGAAGAATTCCACAAACTTCGCAATGAGAATCGCAACGTTGATCCTAAGCTGTGCCGTCTTAGCCATTTGCTTGGTAAAGTCCACCGAAGGGCAGACTCCGTCTGGCACAAGCCCGAGTCCAACAGAGATGCCTACACCACCGAATCCATACCCGAGTTTTCCTACAGCCCCAACTCCGTCTCCTTCACCACCAGATGGCTCAGGGGGATCGTGGGGACATGGACGAAAACGGTGGGGAAGGCACAGAGGCAATCCGATCCTAATTAACATTGGAAGTATGAGAAATGTGAAAAATTCGAAATAAAATCTGCAATCAATTTGCCCAATTCCGATGCGCAATGCAGATCTATTCAAAAGTCTTTTCTTTTTCTCAAATCCAAACTTAATTTGAGAATATACTCTGAGTTAACAATAGCAACATTGTTGGGGTTGTCAGTTTTGAACAGTTTGAAAACGTGACACGAAATGGATTCACTCAAATTGATATTTTTCTGCATTGCCATTGCCATTGCCATAATCTTAACAAATGGAAATAAAACGTTGGAGGAAAGTCACTCGGCATCAGTCTCGGGAATGGTGAAGCTGCTCCTGCTGGAGGCCAAACTCATTGAGAACCTCAACGCCTATGCGGATGAGCTGGAGAGAAAGTTGAATACACTGAAAAGGTAAGTTCCAAAGTCTATGTTGATTTATTTGAAACTATAACTATTAGTTTTCTCAGTGTTGTTCCACGATTGCAAGCGGAAAGCGATAAGGCCATGTCTCAAATGGAAGATTATGATTCGAATCCTCTGAATTCCTTTTCACTAATACGTCGAGGATTGGACAGACAGGAAGATATTCATGGATCGTTCGCATGCCACTTTTATAAATGAGCACATGATGTGTACAACTTGACAATTGGGGACATGGTCAAAGGATAGTTATTTGTGTAACTCCAGTTTTTGTTTTCCTCACAGCTGCAAGTTGTAAATTGCTGGCGAGTGATGGAAAATTGACGCAGCCCACTGTTTTACAAGATAAAAACAAGTATAATTTATTCAAATATTGAGTTTGAAGCTGTGATTATATATACATAGGCAGATGATAATGTAGCCTCCAAGAAGTGGTTCCGGGTGTATCGGTTGGTCGAGGTTTCTTAAAGTTCCTTGCGCTACGTGTTCGCTGTGCATAATACTAATTAAAAGATATCGAATGTGCTTGTAGTTCGAAGGGGGAAGAGAGGAAAAAGGAATTGGACCGATCTCATAAATTTAATTTGGAAGGGACACTCCAGGATCACCTGAACATACTAACATTTGATGATCCCTAAGTGTGCGTACATAACTCCCAATGAACAAAATTTAATTATTAATTTCCATTCTTTTTTTATTAATTAATTCATTTTCCTTTGGCTGTTGGAACATCTAATATTTTAATATTGAGCATTAAATGGTAAATTCAAGAAGAATTGTTGCAATTAACTTAAAAATAAATTTAATGAAATTCAAAAATTTGTGATGTGATATATTACAATAGGTAGTACAAGGCAATAGAATTTAATATTTATTAAATTATTATCAATAATATTTAAGCAATTTTACTTTTTCCGAATTCCTGATTCATTTTCGGAAAAAAGAATGTTGCTGAACAATTTCGATAACTTAAGTTTTCTAATATAATAAATTCAGTTTCGTCTTAAGTATTTGAAATTTTAATATATTTTATTATTTATTTTTTTACAGACAGATTATAAAATGAAATAAAAAATCTTGTAATTAGGAGTATTAGTGCAACACAAAATTAATCATTTATTTAATTATTAAATTATTTTTCCTTTTTCATTTATTAGATTCTTATTTATTTATGTACAAATTATTTTATTATTATTACTTCTTTTTTTTGAGTAATTGTTTTTAATTATTTATTCACTTTTATTTAATCAAGTGATTCATTTTCATCCTTTCAGATTGTGCCTTAGTTTCTAATACCATATTGAAAGCCCGCTCAACTTCATCGCGCAGATCTTTAAGGAGAGCAATGAGCTTCCGCTCATTAAAGCTGAGTGAAAGCTCTCTCATACTTACTCTAAGAGAGCTTTGCTAGTGCAATTTTACACAGCTTTACTGCATATTTACACACTTTAAAATCGAAGCATTCTTGCTGCTCACCAAAATAGAAATGAATTAAAGAGCAAAATTGTGGATCTGATGCACTTACTTGTATATTCGCCACACCCAAGGGATCTTGTGTAAATGGACAGTGCTTACTTCACCACCTAAAATTCTTAATTATAATTAAACATATTTAATTAATTTAATTCATTAATTTACAGCATCAATCCACTTGGCTTGTGAAATCGTCTGGTGTCGCTGTGCACTTGTTCACTTTGTTAGCTTCTCCAGAAGAAAGATGCACTTGTCCACAGAGGATTTTCTGTTGGTGGCTAATACTTTTATTTATTTAAATGCGTCCAAGTCGATGGGACTTGCAAAACCAATACTCGCTCGACACTGTACTACTTCGTCTCATAGAGGGCGTCGGCAAAAGCTCGGCTTGGTATACGAAAAACCCAAGCATAACCTTAGGCATAATAGTAAATTAAGTATAGTAAATCAGACGAGTGCATTGCACACAGCTAAATTGTTTCTATAAATAAGGTTAATTTAAAATAGTTTTTTCCTTTTAGTTGAATATCATATCATAAGAGTTCCCCTTTGGCATGGGTACAAATATTTATTATAATTACAATGCACTCTTCTTAAAACCAGATGAAACCACGACTAAGATAAATATGAGAAAACACTTCCGAGTATATATTATAATAATTTCATTCCGTATTCATTTTATATTATATTTTCCACTTCCAAATATGTAATATTTAATTGGTGACTTGAATTTCAATTTAATCGTATTATTTTTTCAAAATACTTTTAATATTTGCAAACTGTTTTCAATTCAGACTGAATATATAACCACCTTTTAAAAATATTTCGAAATATATAATGCATAACTTGTTTATTTATGCGAAATATGTTTATTTCCAATTTCAGTTGACACAGCAAAAACAGCAAACAGACTACAGCCAACTATGAGCAAACAATTAAATAAAAGAAATTTCGTTTTTTACTCGGGTACATTCAATTGCGCAACAAATTCTGAAAACAGTTGTGCAAAAATCAACATTGATTATTCGTGTAAGTTTATTACAGTTTAAGTAGGAATAGTAAACAATTCAAGCAAATGATTGACACAGCTGCGATAGTTGGGAAAACAAACCCCAAATTGAAATTGGTATAAATAGCTCTCGGTCTCCACACAGAGATCAGCATTCAAAAGAATTCCACAAACATCGCAATGAGAATCGCAACATTGATCCTAAGCTGTGCCATCTTAGCCATTTGCTTGGTAAAGTCCACCGAAGGGCTGTCCTCAAGCCCAAGCTCAAGCTCAAGCTCAAGCTATAGCTCAAGCCCATCCACAAGCTCAAGCTCATCCGCGGACGATGGCTCAAATCCTTTACTTGATTTATACTACACGCCATATGACAGAACTTCAGACTCCACGACAGGCTCCAACAGCGGCGCACGGTTCCTCATTAAATTTGGACGTCTGAGAAATGTGAATAATTCTGAATAAAATCTGCAATAAAATTTGCCCAATTCCCATACGCAATACAGCACATCTATTCAAAAGTCTTTTCCTTTTCTCAAATCCAAACTCTAAAATGAGTTAGGAACTATAGTAACATTGTTGGGGTTGTCAGTTTTGAACAGATTGAAAACGTGACACGAAATGGAGTCACTCAAATGGATATTTTTCTGCATTGCCATTGCGATAATCTTAACAAATGGAAATCAAACGTTGGAGTCACTCGGCATCAGTCTCGGGAATGGTGAAGCTGCTCCTGATGGAGGCCAAACTCATTGAGAACCTCAACGCCTATGCGGATGAGGTGGAGAGAAAGTTGAATACACTGAAAAGATAAGTTCAAAAGTCTATATTGATTTATTTGAAACTATAACTATTAGTTTTCTCAGTGTTGTTCCAAGATTGCAAGCGGAAAGCGATAAGGGCATGTCTCAAATGGAAGATTATGTTGCGAATCCTCTGAATGCCTTTTCACTAATACGTCGCATGCAGGGGGATTGGATTGATTGGAAGGTGTGCATTGAGGAGCCCGTGGGTTGGTCGCACATCTTCCGTACCGTCTGGATTCGTCATCAGGTAGAGACTCGCCCAGACCAACTATTAATCAACTGTATAAAACATTAAAAAAAAACAGTAAAATTAATTTTGAACAAATATGTATATATATATATAACTGAGTAAGTAAAAGTAAGTTAATATAATTTACACAAGCAATGAACAATTTTAGCACAACAATCAAAAAACAAAAACAAAACTTGCCTCAAGTGTGACATATCATCGCGGGATATTTAAGTTGCAACCTTTTTTTTTGATAATTTGTGACATGGACAGATTCTATCAACAAAAACTCGCTCTTCAGTTTTCACCAATCGTTTCTGTGTCGAATTTGTTAGCCATATACAATTACCAATATACCACAGAAATAAATCTAACCCACAAAAGTATGCAATACAATTTTAAAGAAAAATAGTTAAAACCCATACAAAACAAGTATGCAAAAAAATTGTAATGAAAAATAGTTAAAACCAATGCAAGAAAAGAATGCAATGAAATTTGAAAGAAAAATTGCTAATACTATACCAAAAAAAAATTAATTAAAAATTAAAAAATATTTAAATTAAATAATATTACGATCCGAAAGGAGTTCCAGGATGGTAGCAACAACCCACTCCCACCTCCCCGCTCGCACAATTAACACTTCTACTTGTTTGTGTGTCGAGTTCAACATTGTTCGGTCTTTCGCTTGATATTTGATTGCAACTTCTTTATAGAGATTTCAATAATAACATTCAATTTATGGCATAACATGTGTAAGATATTGTTGCTCGCTTCTCTCAATCGCTCAATCAAATCGCACACATCAAATTATGAACAATAATGCGCATAATGAAGCAATCTTCTTGTGATTCTCTAAACCCAGTTTCAGTTTCAGTTTCTGTTTCTCATTTTTTTCTTTTATGGGTTTAGTGCCTGTGACTGTGGCACTGTGCCTTCATTAAACGGCAAGTGGCGCATTCTGTGCATATGTTGCACATCCTTTTTTTTCCTCTTTATTTTTGGCTTGGGTTGTGGCAACAACATCATCACATAAACGTGTCACATCAAACAACATTGATTAAAATCTAAAATGAAATAGTAGCCGAGTTGAGTTGAGTACGAGGCACGTACACACAAGTACGTAAGGGGGTTGGGGGGTGTGCAGGATAAGTGAAAATCCTTTTCTTTTTTTTTTTTCTTTTTACAATTCAAATTTCAATCAAATGCGACTACAATGCCCAATACCTTTTGGGCACATATGTTGACCACAAAGTATATTGTATCTATCATTCGCCCAAAAAGCTCCCGGGTGTCCAGAATCAAATCAAAGACTAGCCACAAAAAAAGAAAAGAAATAGAGAAAAAAATATAAAAGGAAAAAGGGTGCAGCATAAAATTGCCAACTATTCACAGGCGCACATCAAATCAGATAAAATTTTCATTACCTTATGGCCGCACATTATCGGCATGCGGCCATCGTCTTTGGTGGCGCCTCGAACTCGAACTGGGAATCGGACTGCGAATCGGACTCACGGAGAGTCCAACTGGAACAGGACTCTCAAGCTGAACCGACTACACTCAGAGAAAAAATCAAACTGAATTTGAGAATTATGCCGCCAAGTGTAACTCAACTTATTATTTAGAAAGTATTTCTACAAACCTGAATTTTTCTTTTCTTAATTTCGGCTCAATTTTATTAGCTTAGAAAATTCATACAATTTATGTTGAAAAAACTTACGATCTTAAAAGTTGACCCAGTAAATTTCATTACTGTTCTCCGAGTTTCAGAAAGTTTTTTTTTTTCATGCACTTCTTCTTTTTGGATGTGCATTTTTTATTAGAAATTTATTCATATATTTGAAAAAAAAGGTTTCTTGTTTTCTTCTGCGATTTTTTAAAAATCAGTTCGATCTTTTTTCTGAGTGTACACACACACAATGTGCTGCTGATGACGTTGAGTGTGCGACGCAGTTGGCATCGTGGATTTGTAGTTGTTGTTGTTGTTGATGATGCTTATTGTGCGCTTCGTGGCGCTGACCATAAAAAAAAATTGCTAGCAGACAGGGGACCTTAGTGTGCAAGTAGGACAGCAAGAGGGAGAGAGAGAGAGAGAGAGAGCTTTTGAACAACAAACGACAAACGGAAAGTGTCCAACAGGAAATAAGCAGCAACAACAACGACAACAATAGCAACAACAACGACAACAACAACAACTTGAATTCAGTCTAGTACTCGGACTTGGTCCAAAATAAAAAAGGGTAATAATTTTATCTAGCATTCAGATCAGACACACGTCCGTCTGTTGTCCACGCCTGCACGCTCCTGTTCTTAAATACACTGTCAGCATACGTAAAAGAGCTTACTGGGTTTGAGCAATGAATGTCCCGCTAAAGCTAAAATAAAAGTCCTTGAGTCTTCACATCCTTCGATATAAATTAATTTATTAATTAAAATTCCATCCTTTTTCCATATAATTAAAATAGTTATAAAAATAATAAGAAAACAAACAAATTGCAAATAGAATTTGAAAGAATCCTTCTCGAATCATTGTCTATTCGATTTATCGGAGATACTCACTTACCGGTCATAAATTCTATATAGGATATGACCGAAAAACCCTTCTCACTGAGATTAGGCTTCCAGGATTAAAAAACTATCGAGGTTGCATTTCCAAGTCGTTTCACAAAAATGGTTTCTTTTAAGCAAAGTGAATTTGCCATTAATTTAACATTGCGGGGAACGAAGCAAGAATGGGGGCAGAGAGACCCCTGATAAGACCTGAACCGTATTGTGGCATAGGAAGACACACAATACGACTGCAACTCAGGAACGAAGAAAGGCAGAGGCGAAAGCGGAGCTGGGCAGAGGCACCAGGACTCCGACAAGCCAGAAGTCTCCTAGGTGGCTATAATCAAAACCGATTTCAGCAAGTAATATCCATGGGGAAGAACAGGATCAGGATACTCACCGGTCTATTGACCGGATACTGGAGACTGAGAAGTCACCTAACCAAATTAGGTATTTATATTTGCGATGCATGCAGGTGGAAGAGGAATCCTCAATGCACATCCTAGCAGAATGCGTCGCCTTAATTAGGAAAAGATGCAGCATCCTAGGTAAGCATGTCAAGGACATAGAAACCCTCAACCAAACAAAGATTCCATCATTTGTGTAGGACCTGGGGTTGATGGAATCAGTTGTAGAACTGGCCTCAATGACCAGAGTATATTGCAGTCGCTTATGTCCAATTGCAATGATTTTGCTTCACTTTTTATCAACATTTTTTTCGTAGCCGCATCCTTGTGGCTAGTTATGGGTGTGTCGTGTGTTGTGGGGCACTTCAAAAGGCTGCTTGAAAGTTTGACAAGCGCCACGTTCACGTTGTTATTTACATGGCCAGCTTATGAATAGGAATTCGAGTTGATGCCCAACCCCCAAAACAGATTCAATTACGTGCACCTCAGCAGCGGCAAGAAGTGGCAGCAGCAGCAGCGGTAAGCAGCCAGCTGCCAACAGTGATAAAGTGGCCAACTATTCTTGGCAAGAGTTCTACGTGGCTTTGGCTTGGCCAATCTATCAACATAATTGATGGCATCGATTAGTTACAACATTTTTGGTGGAGACAAACGGCGTGGCTCAGTGCACAAATCGCCGATTAATTAAATATGTGTTTACTACTTCCCTCTCTCTCTCTCTCTCTCTATCTCTCTCGTTCTCGCTTTCTCACTCTTTCACTCTTTCTGTGTCGCGGCAATTAATTTTGACCAAAACGAATTGAGTAACTGATAAACTCTTCAGCTGCCGCCGCATCTTTGTGTTGAACTAATGAAGTGCTGCTGCTTTTGCTCCAACTTCAACGCCAACCCCTCAACCCCCTCGACAAGCACCCCTCTGCTACAGGGGCTTAGTTGTCATGCATCTCGTGTTTAACTGCACGGAAAAAAGTGCAAAAGGCATCGGCGGAGACTGAGTCTAAGAAGCTGGGCAGGGCTTATAGAACTACACTTAGAAAAAAGATAGACTAGAATACTTTTGGCAGCACACCTTATTATGCAGAGTGTGAATACAGAAATAGATGTCTGATTTACGGGACACAGAAATTTATTTGTATAATTATGATATCTAGTTTTCAATATTTCATGGCGATTATTGTCTCAGGACGAATTTCATTTCATTTCGATTTTCTGAATGTCAAGTCGATTTTTTTTTTCTGAGTGTATGTATTGTAATATGTATTTGAAGCTGAACAAGCTCGCCGATGCGACTGAATTATTGGGTATGGCAAAGTGCGTTGTCGCCAGACTGCGGCGCGCCAAGCTCATCAACGCGCCCCGTGCTCGACTGTGTCCCGGAGTGCTCGAGGGGGCGGGAAGGAGGGAGGGGCCATAAGCACACCAGGGGCATACGACGCCGCATAATTTCGCCATAACATTTTTGGCCCCAGACATCAGACTCAGACTCGACTCTCGACTCTCTGGGCTACCTTGAAGCGCAATCGAGAGAGCCACTGCATTGTCGTCTGTCCGCGTCAGTCCGCATCAGTCCGGGTCTGTCCCGGCCTGGTTACATGGTGTATATATGGTGTATGGTGTACCTTGGTGCCATAAAAAGGAAGCAGGCCAACAAACAATGGCGACAACGGCGCTGTGCCCTGAGCTGAGTTTCTTTCCATGTATCGCCACAGCTCGTCCTGTTCGCTTGGCTCCCTGACAAAATGTAAAAATGCTGTCCTGCTGCTTGCGAAGAGTTCAAAGTCAATTGTAATTTTTATGGGTAAGTGCGACGCATTATGATATATATTTCAAATACGCAAATACTCTGTAGCACTTACTCAGGGCAAGCAAGACTAACACAGCCAGTTTGTAACACGTACAAAAATGCGTAGATTGAATCAACAATTTTTTAGAGCCACAATCAAGGATCAATAAAGTGAAAAGGAATTAGTTCTACATTAATATTTTTCTTTTAATTATATTCTAGATTTAATATTCAAGAATATTTCAGTCATATTTTATATTCGTTTGATTTGGGTATATTCTAGTCGGTCCTCTCTCAACTTGAACTCCTTCCAAGGCGATATTTTGTTTTGGCTTCTGGCTCATAAAAGTAATAAAGTTATTTGAATTTATTAAGTGCAAAAATACCAAAAATAAATATTACTTCAAGTTTTCATAGTTTGACCACTGCAGAAATTGCAGCAACGTGTGTATGTAATTTATATAAAAAAAATAACAGTGTATAAAACGCAGTCCACAGCAATTTTATGAAAATTAATTTTTATTTCAAAAGCATTAATTTTCAGTTTTACTTGTTAATATGTATGATATATATATATATATATCTTGGCTCTATTTCTTTTAGTTGTCAGCTAATATGAGACGAAATTAAATCAATAAATAATAGAAATAAATATTGTGAGGAACTATATAGCTTTGACAAATACATGTATATAAATATACATTTATTGCCATATGCGCCCCTCACAAATAAGTGCACCTCAGGCAAATTCTGAAAAATAATATGCGGCCGTTTGCAGAACGTCCGATACTCTCATTCCAGCAAGTGCAGCGACCTCAGTGTGAGGCAACCGCTGAGGGCAGCGATCGCAATATGAGGCGACCGCTGACCTAATGCCATCGAATGCAGCGATCGCAATATGAGACGACCGCTGACCTAATTCCACCGAATGCAGCGATCGCAAAAAGGTAGTGAAGAACTACCAAAGATAACACTACCGAGGCGACCAGGCCTATAAAAAGGGCGTCGCAGATACGGAAGTCAGTCAGTCAGAGGCAGGCAGTCCGTCAGAAGTGAGGGACGAGTACGAAACTCGCTGTCGGGCAAGAGTAGGTCTGAGACTCACTGCAGTCAGTGCGAAATCTAGGAGCGAAGTCAGTCCGAGAAGGTCTGATGGAACATGGTACATGGTACATGGAACCATAATACCATAATAATAATTAAGTCGAATAAAACCATTGGTTAATACATATATATGAAGGATACGTGTGATTAATTATCGCAGCGCAATCAAATACAAATTTATTGCTCGAACCCATAGCTCGGCTGAGTTTTAGCCCAGCTAAAACTAAACGAACTAAAAAGGTTCGTTACAATACATAGCTGTATTCTGTTGCTTCTCTATAAAGGCGGTCCACCTCGAGCTGGTTAGCGATCTGACTACAAATGCCTTTCTAGGAGCCCTGCGGCGCTACCTAAGCCGCCGCGGCAAATGTCAAACGATTCATTGTGACAGTGCCACCAACTTTGTTGGAGCAAACAACCAACTAAAGGAATTTGGAGGATCAATATTTGGCGAGAAGGCTCCAGCAGAGATCATCAATCACTGCAACAAAAAACAAGTTGCCTTCAAATTCATACCGCCACGAGTGCCATCATTTGGAGGCCTATGGGAAGCTGCGGTAAAGTCTGCAAAACGACTGCTGGTTACCACGACAAATACCGCATCTCTAACATTCGAAGAATTAAACACGGTGATCATCGAAATTGAAGCGATCTTAAACTCTCGCCCAATTACACCAATGCCAAATGAACCTACGGACAACACAGCCCTCACCCCAGCACATTTTTTGATTGGTGAAACGCTGACTGCTCCCCCCGATGTCAACATAGACCGCAACGAAAAATCCTTACTAAAACGGTGGGAACTAGTATCCAGATTCAAGCAAAGATTTTGGAAGCAATGGTCACAGGAGTATTTACAAGAATTGCAAGCCAGACAAAAGTGGAAGGCCGTCAACCCCAATATCAAGGAAGGCATGCTGTGATGAGTTAGCCAATGGGACCCATTGTACACACATATCCAGGTCAGGATAATAACGTTCGTGTGGTTGACTTTAAAACTGCCTTAGGAATCTACAAGCGCCCCATAACCAGGCTTGCGCCGTTAGTTATGGCAAAAAAACGCCCCATCACGGAAACCGAGGAAACAAATAAAATTGATGCGCCACCCGTTCAACCAAAACGGCTAATGTCGCCAACCATAACCTCGCCTTTGCTAATCCTGCTTTTATGTTACCCTTGGTACTGACAGACTCAGTATCTGTGACACGGTTCGACACGAAGCCTGGAATCTATTATGAAAAAATTGGAACAACGAAGAGAGCAGCATCCGACTGGACCATGGAACCACTGGAACAACTGGCACGATATCAAAACATTTAATGCACGCATAGACGAATTCATATGTCCATCTGTCTCCATATCTCAGCACATTCGTCATTTGTATGATGAATTACAAATGACAAATTCACTAATGCAACGTACACGAAACCGACGGTCCTCATTTGATGCAGTGGGTAACATTGCGAACAATCTATTCGGAGTATTAGACTCGGACTACGCTAATAAAATGACCAAGGTGATAGAGAAGGTAAAAGCAAACGAAGAATTTTTACTGACATTACTGAAGAATCAAACTTCAGTACTTGATTCAACCATTAACACTTTCAAGAAGACAAGATCTGCATCTGACAAGCGATTACGACTAGTTGCAATCTTAAGCCAAACCAGAGGAAAATACACTGGTGCACGTCTCGCGGAGACATACCTGGCGTTAACAACTCAATTAACACTGTTAGCAGCCAGCCTTTAACGCATGCAATCAGAAATAGTGGACGTACTTACTGGAATTCGCCACCGTACAATAAGCCCAATAGTAATTTCTCCCGATCAATTAAAGGACTAATTGGATCAAATACGGGATCATCATCTAACGTGATGCACCTGTACAGAATTATGCGAGCAGAAGGCACAGTCACCGACACTCATGTAATATTTAGAATAAAACTACCACTAGTGTCAACATCAATATTAGAACTTTTCAATATTGTGGCGATTCCGATGTGGACAACCACAGGGATCAATTCATGGTACTCACGACAGACGATCTGCAACGCTGCCGAACATTACCAAATGAAGAATACATATGCTTTGAACATCAAGCTATGTTTAGTGTCAACAATCGTTGTGAGTTTCAACTTTTGAACAACAAAACACCAACAATGTGTCAAGTAACTCATAGAACAACCAAAATGGTATGGTCAAAAACACACCATCCTACAAGCCGTATAGAACGGAACCCCGTTTACTATATACAACTGAAGGACACCGGACAACTATCGCTGTCATCAGGTTGTACTGCACGCAACTCAGAAATTAGCATCTGTACTTTCAACATCATTGTAAGTCAAGTGAGAAAAGGCTATGCTCATTTTGGCAACATAATCGAGCCAAACACCATTCAAGGACCTTTAACAAAACTCAACATATCAGAGAACAAGGTACAAGAAGATAAGGATCTGGATGATATGCAGCTAAAATTGAACACACTTAACAAACAAGAGCTGCCCGAACAAATAAGTTCAGTACATCATATCGCCGCTTATGCCGCTTTAGTGGCATCCGTCCTTGTGCTACTTGCCTATACACTACGGAAGCAACGCTTTTGGACCTTGCAACCAGCAGCTACAAGGAATGAGGTTGCCACTACACACCTGCCATCAGCATCCCCAAGAAGATTCACACTGGATCTAGATGATGGTTGATCACCGATTCAACGGCCGGGAGAATGATTAGGTTCATATAAATCTACATTCATTTAAATAATAAGCCATTTGTACGTACGCTGCAGATAGCGCAGACATACAGCAAATAAGTAGGTATCAGCAAATAATATTGCTATCGCTGCACTCAATGGAATGAGGCCAACGGCCGCCCTAGAAAGTAAAACTTAAGAGATATAGCGATAGCTGCACAACAGCGGTCGCCCTACAAAACAGCCGCATAATGTACTTCTATGTACATATGTGTGTATTTCGATTTAAGAATTATGTATAAATAATGGCCTGCTCGTCAGAGCAAACAGTTCGAAACTAATCATCGACTCCGCAAGTTTGATTTCTTCACTCTCCGACGCCTTTTAGTAGCCAGCTTATGTGCTGACTGCTTCCCTTTCAAATATACACAAACAAGATTTTTGTTGCTTTTACTTTTTAATGTGCATTTCATTTTGTGAAGTCTTATATATGTATATATAAGTTAAGAACAATTATTCCCAAATCACCAATATACCCAAACTCACTAACTCACTGCAACAACAATAGAATAGTTTGTCAACAACGTCAGCATAGTTCGTCAACAACGAACCCAACTGCAACCAGCGATCTACAAGTGAGACCCAAGCGGGCCATCCGACATCTCCACCAATGGGACAGCAGCGACAAAGCCACAGCGACTCAGCTACAACGCCGAGATGCCAGTAGACAGCAGCAAACCGATGTTTCATTATAACGAATAATATTGTACAAAATCAGTTCTAATAAAGTACTCATCTGAACGAGTTCCGTTTTTTTGATTAAAAGCGTTAAGAACCGTTTATTTTTTGATTTTTTGTGTTATAATTAGATTGTTTGTGCTTCTTGCCAAATTGTGCTCCAAACCGATCACTTGTTTGCTTATACGAAATAATCATCAACCAAATGAAATGTAATCTGTAAATGGACACTGTACGATTTCGTCAAGAGCAGAAAATCGTACGTTACGACAAATAAATCTGCACCCGAGCCATGAGCTGACTTGGCTATGGTATCTGTAAGCGCATAGATAACTATTGATTGTTTAGGTCAACTTTTAAATAGAATAACTGGTCCTAAGCAAACAATATAGTCTAAGAATTTTGTATATAAACCATGCATTTTTACTCAATAAATCAGTACGAAAAGGCTCGACAGCGTCCACATCGATGAATATGGCGGAGAATAAACTGGAGTCTTTGTCTTTGTCGAGGGATTCCAGTGTGGGCAGCCATGCAGACGCCTTATTGAAGCGAATGCAACAATTTGTGGAAGAAAAACAGCTGTGCGATGTGGTTCTCGTCGCTGGCATTGATGGCAAACGGGTGTCCGCTCATCGCTTGGTGCTCGCAGCTTCGAGTGAATATTTTTCGGCAATGTTTACCGGACAGATGCGGGAGAGCAAGGAGCACGAGGTGACCCTTGGCGAGGTGCGTGGCGATGCGTTGCAGCTGCTCGTCCAGCACTGTTACACCGGAAACATTGAGCTGCATGAGGACACTGTCGAGACCCTGCTCGCCACCGCCGACCTGCTGCAGCTGATCCCTGTGGTGACGGCATGCTGCAATTTTCTCGCACGCCAGCTGCACCCATCCAATTGTTTGGGATTCGCATTCTTGGCGGAGAAGCAGAGCTGCACAGAGCTGCTTCAAGTGGCACAGGAGTACATCTGCCAGCACTTTATGGAGGTGTGCCACAATGAGGAGTTCTTTCATCTAAACGCCAATCAACTGGGCAAGCTGCTGTCCAGCGATGAGCTCTGTGTGCCAACCGAGCGGGGTGTCTTCCACTCGATGATGTCGTGGGTGCGCCACGATGCACCCACTCGTGAGCAGCACATACCCGAGCTGCTCGCCAAGGTGCGTCTGCCCCTGTTGAATACATCCTTCATTGTGGATCACGTGGAGAAGGTGTGCAGCGCCAGCAACGAGTGCCGCCAACTGCTGTTTGAGGCCTTCAAGTGGCATGCACTGTCCCTCGAGTGCCGTTCGCTCATGGCTGCCACCGAACGAACCAAGCCGCGCAAATACACTGCTGTCGGCCAATTGCTGGTTATGGGTGGCTTCGATAATCACGACTGGGTCACCACCATTGAGAGCTACTGTCCACGGCTGAACAAGTGGACGACTTGGGAGCACACGATCGATGGGCGTCAGTACTTTGGCGCCGCTGTCTTGCAGAACAAACTGATTTTGGTAGGCGGACACAATGATGGGAAAGCATTGTGCTCTGTAGAGAGCCTTGACCCATACACGATGGCCAGCGTGCCACTCAATCCAATGGGAACGGCCCGTGATAGCCCAGGCGTTGCAGTGCTGGATGGACACCTCTATGCGGTGGGCGGAGTCTCTAATGGGCGTCCTCTGAACACGGTTGAACGCTATGATCCCATTGCGCGCACCTGGAGCTATGTGTCGCCGATGTCCCAGTCGCGTTATACGCCTGGTGTTGCAGTGTTGGGCAACCGCCTCTATGCCATTGCTGGATTTGGCCTACACTCAGTCGAAAGCTATGATCCGCAAACAAACGAATGGAGTATTCGGGCGCCAATGAATCGCATTAAAGGTTGGGTTGGTGTCGCTGTTGCAAATGGATACATCTATGGCATGGGTGGCTTGGATATGGAAACCGGTTGCTTCAATATCGTGGAACGTTATGATCCAGGTACTGATACGTGGACACTAATTTGCTCTCTGGCAGTGGGACGCGATGGGATCGGTTGTGCTCTGCTTGGAGATCGTTTGATTGCCGTTGGCGGACATAATTGCGAAGGTCAGCTCAACAATGTCGAGGAGTACGATCCGGTGCGCAATGTCTCGAATGAACTGGCGCCAATTTCGTTTCCTCGTTACCTCGCCCTTGTCTTTGCCATTCCGTATATAATACCACCACCAGCAGCCAAGGATGGATCCAAACCAGCTAAGCGTCCAAAAAATATGTAATTAAAGAAACAATCGTAATAATAATAATATAATCTTAATGATAATAATTACAATAATAATAATAATAAATGAAACGTTTCTAGGAGAAAATGTAAATGAAATTTCCGATTAGAGTACCTTTAAGTCGTGCTCTCGAAATAAAGTAGACGAATAAAAGTTATAGAATAACGGATACCCTACACTGAGCCTTATTATATTATTATTTGTAGTTGGGTTAGGTTAGATGGTTGCTGACAAACATAGGACACGCTAGATCCGTTGCATAGTCTTGTGGGATCTGACTCCATTTCTGTGGCACTTGTGTGAGTGAATGAGCTTAGCTGAGGTGGTTCTCTAGCCAGGTCTGGTCGGTCATATGATGTCTATGATAGACTCGGTAGAAAGTTGCTTCCCAAGGCAGCGAAGTCATTATAAGGCTGGATGGCTACCGACTGGCCATTGCGGAGCCGTTTGTGCGGCATCGATCCACTGTGTTTTGTATTCAAGTCGAGCCAGGTTTGGCGGGCTACTTGACATTAACATTGATTGGAATAACTTTAGACCTGTTTAGGCAATTCAGTGATTCTCTTAAAGCTAGTACTAGTACTACTAGAGTGTTCCGGTAGACTGAAGGATAGCTGAATAAGAAGGAAGGGTGTATTCAGTTGTACTACTGGCAAACAGTAGTCTGATTTTGTGGGGATTCTTGCATTCCTAATTGCAATAGGTGAATAGCCTTCCTTCTGAGTATCCCTGACTAAGGATTTCGCTATAGGAGACCGCTGACCTAATTCCACCGAATGCAGCGATCGCAAAAAGGTAGTGAAGAACTACCAAAGATAACACGACCGAGGCGACCAGGCCTATAAAAAGGGCGTCGCAGATACGGAAGTCAGTCAGTCAGAGGCAGGCAGTCCGTCAGAAGTGAGGGACGAGTACGAAACTCGCTGTCGGGACTCACTGCAGTCAGTGCGTCATCTAGGAGCGAAGTCAGTCCGAGAAGGTCTGATGGAACATGGTACATGGTACATGGAACCATAATACCATAATAATAATTAAGTCGAATAAAACCATTGGTTAATACATATATAGGAAGGATACGTGTGATTAATTATCGCAGCGCAATCAAATATAAATTTGTTGCTCGAACCCATAGCTCGGCTGAGTTTTAGCCCAGCTAAAACTAAACGAACTAAAAAGGTTCGTTACAATATTTTATTCTTTGGTGGATCATCTGATATTAATGAACATTAAATAAATAAGAAAATATATTAAATTAATGAACTTCTTAAATTAGTTCTAACATTTTTAGCCCCCATTAACTAAAATTCTCAGTTATCTGTCAGTTTGCTCCGTTGTTTGACTGTCAATTTGATTTTTTATGAAAATAAAAAGTGAAGTCAAACAAAAGTAGGAAAGCGGGAAATCAGTTTGACTGCCAGCAAATTAAATTAAAAATCGGCTTGGCACATACTTAAAAATGCTTTAAAAACAAAAAAAAAACACGGAAAGCTTATTAAAAACTAGCCCAAAAAAGTGCAGCAGCCAATGCGAACTACCCTTTTAAAGAAGCAAACCCTCATTTAATCCTTTCTAAAAAAAAACCGCGCTAATCCCTTTAAATGGCTCAGTGAAAAATGAAAAAAAAAAGAAGAAAATTCCGGAAAAATTGTTGAAAAATATTTAAAAGAAATCTGTGCTGAGGCAGTGCCTCCATTATTGTGATGGCTGATTTAACCTGACGCCTGGCCCTTATCAGCCCATAAGAAAAGCGAAGAGAACTTGGACTGTGGGGGGTTTTCGTTTGGAGTGGGGGGGGATGAAGGGTTCTGATCTAACAACACATTGTTTTCATTGCTCATTAGCGGCGACAGCGCGAGTTTAATTAGCATTGACGTTACGTCTGATTCAACAAAATGCGGAAAAGGGTTTGGGCCAATTGCTGCTGGCAGTTGTTGTTGGCCAAAAACTTTCGTGGCATAATTAAGGGCCGGGTTCAAGCCAAACACCTTGCTGGCAAGAAAAATGGCGCAACACTTTGATTCAATCAGCTGCTGCCCCCACGCCCAAAAAAAAAGAAAAAGCCAACAATCGAGGGTTGGCCAAGCCAGAAACTAATTGCCTTTTCGACATGCATTTAATCTCTATTACAGACTACACAGCAAATTGATAGAAAAGTTTTTACACACACTCATGTATGTGCGTGTGTGATTGAGTCTCTGTCCCTGGAGTATCAGGTCCGGTCTAGTTCTGGTTCAGCTTTGACCAGCACCTTTGCTCTTTGCCATTTCATAAATTATTAAGGGTTTGATTTCCTCGTCGTTCATTTTTGGCATTTAAAACAAATTGTTGTTCTACGTTAGTTCGATTATTCGCCCTTGGCTAGGGGTGGCAAAAAACAAAGGAGGGTAAAAATAGCCTCTGATAATGACGGAAGTCATCACGTCTGATAGATGCGTTAGAATTGGCCAGTAAGGTGTGAGCACGCCTCGTACATATCAATAACATTTTAGTTGGACCCACGTGAATGGCAGAGGAGGATACAGGATACAGGACACAGGAGTATCCTTGCTGATGGAGACCCTCGTGTGCAGCAGCTGTGTCGACTGCTGATGACCTTTTAATTGAAGTGCCAGCAGCAGCAGGAGCAAAGTGTGAGCTCTTCAGTTCGGGGAATTGTTCCACTTTAATTTGATCAAGGAGCTGAGCAGAGCATTGCTGTGGTCGGCTTGTGGGATTGGGGCTTAGCTTGGCTACCATTTGCAGAACTCGAGCGAACTGTGCAGTGAAGCACACAAAAATGCAAATAAACAACGCGCATAAAACAATTCCAAATCAAATTTGATGATAGCAAAAGCTAAGCCGCGGGAATTCTTTAATAAACAGCCCAAAAATAAGTAGGAATCTCTTGGCCAGAAGGAGGCATGGACTCTTGAGCCTTGCTGGTAGATACCCTGTAACCCAAGTCCTTAACTAATATAAATCGAACACGGCGTTATCGATAAGGGAATGACCAAACTTTAAATACTCTCTAAATACTCTCATCAATTTTATATCAAGTTGGATGGCTTTTTCTGTTAGATTGTGTATTTGCTTGCAATCGGTGATCGATTTATATCGATTTATTGAAGAAAATCGCTGGAAGAAAATGTTGCTGCTTTTTTAAATAATTTCTATAATTACTTAGCACAAAATAATTTAAAATTATAAAAACTATATTAATTAATTAATTAATTTAATTAATTCTTCATTCTGCTTCACTCCGCCTACCCGATTGCAACAGTTTGCAGGGTATAAATATGTAACACAAAATGTAAGTAGCCAAAAATTCCGCGTTCGCAGCAGCCACGCCTCCCAAAAATGGTCAACGCCCCCAAAATGCCATTTGCCGTTAATTAAACCCTTCGGTGCAGAGAGTGAAAATCTTTTGGCCAACCACGGGGAAAGTTTTTCCATTACGGCTGCCGCAGGCAAAACGAAAATCAAAAAGTAAAAATTTATGAAGCGTTTAATTGAATTAATTAAAAGCAATAATACCTTGAAATAATTGCGCCTAATAGAAAAACTTTCCAACATTGGATGGACGATGGGCTGTGAACGATTTTCCCGAAACTGTAGCCGAAATTAAGAGAGCCAAAGACGGACAGTGGCAACAACCTTTCTTTTCTCTTCTCTTTTTTTGTTTTTCACTCGGCAACTCTTGACGGCCCAGTTGAGGGGGTGTGAGGTGGATAAGCAGGGGTGGAGATGGATGAGGAGGATTGGGGCTGGGGGGCGGTGATGTGTTGCACGAGTTATGTGACAAATCCTGCGCACGCAAAGCCAAGCCATAAGTCAAAATTATCAACAAGACGGCAAACGACGGCGACTGCGCCCGTGTATCCTGTGAGTGTCCTTGCAAGCTGCCTAGAGTCCTGCTGCACTCTCGTGCTCTCTGTGTGTGCGTGTGTGTGTATGTGTGTGTGGCAAATGTCACGCACGTAGGCCACGCAACATTGCGAAAAATATGTCTTTGATGTCATAAATCAATTAGGATTGCCAGGCACCAGGACACTTGTTCTGGCCTGGATCTGTGCCTTAACAGCAAACAACTTGATACACTCGAAAAAAAAGTCAATCTGAAATTCGGGAAAATTTCCATACCTTGACGCCTAGCGCAGCTCACCTTAGCATTTTTAACGGCTTTTATTTCTGACTCTCCACTTCTTCGTTCAGTTTTCATTTTATAGGCGATTGTCTAAATGTAAGTTGTTTTTTTTCTAAGTGTAGCCAAGGCACAAACATTTTTTGGCTGGCGGCATTTTAAGCGGCGCATTTTCAACTTGTTTTCAAGTTTAAAACGTGACCAAAAAAGCAAAAACTTATTGTTGCAGCACCTTTTTGTGATTTTGGCCAAGCAACAAATGAAGTGGCGCATACGAAGCAAATGAAGCGCATGAGCTTAAGGAACAATCCACACACGCACGCACACACACACACACACACACACACAGCGCCTTTTGTTGCGTAATTATGTCAGCCAAAAGGGGAAGTTCATCAGGAGCAGACTCGAGTGTCATGTGTGTAGAAAAGGAGAAGGGATGGGGTTGAGGATGAGGTTGAGGATGGGGTGGCTTAGCTTCTGTTAGTTTATCAAACATAATTAAGAAGTTCCCACTCTCTCTCTCTCTCTCTCTCTCTCTCTCTCTCTCTCTCTGTGTGGCAGGCAACGCACGATTGCTTGACAATAAACAGAAGTTTAATTATTTTGCCAGCCAGCCAAGAATTGTTTGCCTCGAGGCTGCCAACTGGCAACTTGGAACTGATTAAGACCAGGCTCACCTTTTGACTTATGATGAGTGTTTGCTGCTGGTTGATGTATTGCCCGATTTATGACAGCTGACAACTGACAACTGACAGCTGACAGCGGCCAGCGGACATCATTAAAGCCCCAAAAGTGGAGAGTTGTTGGCCAAAATTTAATGCTTAATTGCAGCAGCACATTTTGCGTAAATCAAACAATTAGTCATGGTTCCAACTATTTCCAAGAACTATGGCCCAGCATTGTCCACTTTCTGTGCTTTTGGTTTTATGTGTCCCCGCGGTGCTGTTTGCGCCTCGTCTTACAACACTGGAAGGTGTTGTCCTGCACTATTCTTAATTTATGCGACATTCTCGCAGTTTGCCATTGGCCATAATAACTTCTAATATCTCCCATTCAGATCCCCTGCGGGGCTTGAACCGAACTCGTGTCAGAGTCAGAGTCAGAGAAGCACTCGACGCATTCATTAATTTATGGTTTTGGGTCTTTGAATTTATGTGCTGCAACAAAAATTCGAAAAGTATTTGTTTTAAAGTAAAATGGGACCTCGACCTGAGGTGACGACGGCTGCTATCCTTTTGTCCTTGTCGCAAACAATACACTTAAAAAATACATTTAAATTCAGTCAGAATATACTTTCAAATCAAATTTCTCAAGTTATTTTTCAAGATATTTATTTGTTATATGTGTATTTGATTTTCTGCTGTTCTCAAAGCTACAATAACAATATTCAAAATATGGGGTTAAATATATAATAAAAATAAATGATAAAATATATTGGCAAAATTGTTTTAATGGCAATTTATTAATATTAAGAGTAAAAAGATTTAAAAGGTTCTTCCAGCAGATATAAAAGGCTACTCAAAAGTCTTGTAAATCAATTTAAAGTACTCTAGTCGGGACAGCTCGATCAGGATATAGTTAAAACTCTGCTGTTAAAAATCGTTTTGAATAACAAAAACTACGTATCTTAAAGAACTTAGATAAATTTGTACAGTTGATCAAAATAATGGTGTATATTAATTAATTATTACATATCTTTGAAATCGCATATCAATTTAAATCGATCTTTACCTAACGGATGCAGTTATCGATAATATGAAATAAACTTGATCTTCGTATAATATAGGATTATGTAATTATGGCTCTTAAGAGCGAGATCGACTGAGATCGAATTTTTCTTACAGACGGCATTTGATGCTGATCAAGAATATAACTATATATCTATATATATATACCATCACAATACTAAATTATACGCCTTGTTCCATTTTTATTTCTTTTTTGCGTTCTTCGTCTTTATTTACATTAATTACTACTAATATAATTAATCTGATTATTATTAATAACTAAATAATGTAAGTAAATATAAAAATTGTTGGAGCTAGGTTTCCACGTATCAGGGAATGCCTGCATAAGATAATAAAATCCAAGTACCACCGTCGCTGTGCACTCAAAAAAGCTTTATTCGGGACTGACTTCTGTTGCTTAACATATTTCTGTTGCTTAACATAACTGGTACGCATTAATGAGGGACTTAACATATGTATGAATGTAAAATAACATAATTTCAACAAAAATAAATATAAATTTGCAAATTCAAGCGAACACTCAATGAACTAAATTCCTTAGCTGCAATTATTCTCTATTATTAGTTAGCTTCACGTCTTGGAGTTTATTTTTTATTTATTTATTTCATTTTATGTTATTTAAACGTAGCTCTTAACTTGCTTCCAACTGTTTTTTCCTTTCATTTCTTGTCGTTTTCTTAATTTTGCTGCTAATTCTTTTTTTTCTTCTTCTTTTTGAATTCGTTTTTTTCTGCTACTAGTTCTGCTGCTTCTAGAATAAATTGCATAAGACTTGCTGCCGGTTTGTTGTATCCCGTTTGTAAAGTTTGTTGCCCTCTCTAACAGTACTACAACGGTTGCACCCCCTACCGCTCCATCCAATCAAAGAACCACCCCCTCTACCCGTTACCCTGGCACAAAGCACATGCAATTGTGCAACTTTTTTGTGAGGCTTGTTCTAGAATTGGCCACAAACTCGTTTGCAAGCCTTCAAAGCACGTTTAATTTTAACATTTTATTAGCAATTCACACACACACACACACAAACACACCTGTTGTGTTGTTGTCCGCTGTTGCTGCTGACGCCGACGTCAAAGTCGACTTCGCTGCTTTGCTCTGCTGGCTTTCGCCCGCTTCTCGCATTTGGTAATCAAAACGAAGTCGGCTGACAACAGCGACGATAACGAAGACGACGACGGCGATGTTGGCCAAGTTCAGTGCCCTCGAATTGTGTTGACTGACTTCAAAGTTGATTTTGCCAAAGCGATTGCCTTTTATGTTCTACATATAAAGTTGCGAAAAAAAAATAGCATTACTAAGACATTTTCTCCCACCAATCAAGAATTAAAAACAAAAACAGTTTTGTAATTTATTTCAAAACTTAATTCCTATTTATTGTTTTGAATGGTAAAACTGCTTTGATACCGAAGGGGCTAGGAAATCGACAAAAAACGACATTATCTCTATTGCGTATCTTCCACGGTTTTAAGGCTACACCAATAAGCAGACAATACATGGAGGCGTCAAACCGACAAAAATTGCGTCAGGTTTGTTCTCAGCCTGTGAGCAAACAATTTCATGCATGTCAAGACAATGATACCCTTTTTAAGATTTCCGTTAGACACTGGCTGAAGTACATTGACTGATTAACTTTCGGTCAGATTTGTGACTGTCGACTATTTATATTTTATTTACGCATATTTGAACAATTCATACGAAAGAATCTACTTTCATATTTGATAAGCTAAAGTTGTAATTTTTAGGTTTGTTTTCTAACGACATTGTTCCATGCCGATCACTTATCGATACTCGATTAATTGCTTTCAATAGACTCGGCGCAATGCCAACAAGGTGGCAACCTTGACAGCTTTGACAGCTCCTTGTTTGCTTATCTCTTAGACGAAGTAAATTTACATTTTTATAAAGATTTGACCAACCAAATAAAATGTCATCCGTAAATGGACACCAAGAAGAGAGTCGCAGTGGGGACTCGACACCGTCCACATCGATGAATATGGCGCAGAATAAGCTGGAGTCCTTGTCTTTGTCGAGGGATTCCATTGTGGGCAGCCATGCAGACGCCTTATTGAAGCGAATGCAACAATTTGTGGAAGAGAAGCATTTGTGCGATGTGGTTCTCATCGCTGGCATTGGTGGCAAACGGGTGTCCGCTCATCGCTTGGTGCTCGCAGCTTCGAGTGAATATTTTTCGGCAATGTTTACCGGACAGATGCGCGAGAGCAAGGAGCACGAGGTGACCCTTGGCGAGGTGCGTGGCGATGCGTTGCAGCTGCTCGTCCAGCACTGTTACACCGGAAGCATTGAGCTGCACGAGGACACTGTCGAGACGCTGCTGGCCACCGCCAACCTGCTGCAGCTGATCCATGTGGTGACGGCATGCTGCAATTTTCTCGCACGCCAGCTGCACCCATCCAATTGTCTGGGATTCGCATTCTTGGCGGAGAAGCAGAGCTGCACAGAGCTGCTTCAAGTGGCGCAGGAGTACATACGCCAGCACTTTATGGAGGTGTGGCACAATGAGGAGTTCCTTCATCTAAACGCCAATCAACTGGGCAAGCTGCTGTCCAGCGATGAGCTCTGTGTGCCAACCGAGCGGGATGTCTTCCACTCGATGATGTCGTGGGTGCGCCACGATGCGCCCACTCGTGAGCAGCACATACCCGAGCTGCTCGCCAAGGTACGTCTGCCCCTGTTGAATACATCCTTCATTGTGGATCACGTGGAGAAGGTGTGCAGCGCCAGCAACGAGTGCCACCAACTGCTGTATGAGGACTTCAAGTGGCGTTTACTGTCGACCGAGTGCCGTTCTCTCATTGCTGCCACCGAACGAACCAAACCCCGCAAATACACTGCTGTCGGCCAATTGCTGGCTATGGGTGGCAGAGATGATAAATACTGGCTCACTACCATTGAGAGCTACTGTCCGCAGCTGAACAAGTGGACGACTTGGGAGCACACGATCGACCGCCGTTTGGACTTTGGCGCCGCTGTCTTGCAGAACAAACTGATTTTGGTAGGCGGACACAATGATGGGAAAGCATTGTGCTCTGTGGAGAGCCTCGACCTATACACGATGGCCAGCGTGCCACTCAATCCAATGGGAACGGCCCGTCATAGCCCAGGCGTTGCAGTGCTGGATGGACACCTCTATGCGGTGGGCGGAGTCTCTAATGGGCAATATCTGAAAACGGTTGAACGCTATGATACCATTGCGCGCACTTGGACCTATGTGTCGCCGATGTCCCAGTCGCGTTATACGCCTGGTGTTGCAGTGTTGGGCAACCGCCTCTATGCCATTGCTGGATTCGGCCTACAGTCAGTCGAAAGCTATGATCCGCAAACAAACGAATGGAGTATTCGGGCGCCAATGAATCGCAAAAATGGTTTCGTTGGTGTCGCTGTTGCAAATGGATACATCTATGCCTTGGGTGGCCGGGACGAGGACCGTCGTCCCACAGAAACCGTGGAACGTTATGATCCAGCTACTGATAAATGGACACTGATTTGCACTCTGGCACGAATACGCTCTGAGATCGGTTGTGCTCTGCTTGGAGATCGTTTGATTGCCGTTGGCGGATTTGATGGGAATCGTCAGCTCAATAATGTCGAGGAGTATGATCCGGTGCGAAATGCCTGGAATGAACTGGCGCCAATTTCGATTCCTCGTTCCAACGCCCTTGTCGTTGGCATACCGAAGCCAAGGTTGGATCCAAACCGTCTTAAGCGTCCTACAAATATGTAATTTAAAAAACTATCGTTTTAATAATGATATAATAATAATAATTATAATAGTAATAATAATAAATGACATTTTTCTAGGAGAAGCTGCAAAATTTGAATTAAATTTCCGATCAGAGTACCTTTAAGTCGAGCTCTCTCATAATAAAGAAGGAGACGAACAAAAGTGATGGAATAACGGATACCCTGCACTGAGCCTTAATATTTTATTATTTGTAGTTGGGTTAGGTTAGATGGTTGCCACGATAGATCCGTTGCATAACCTTGTGGGATCTGATCTAGATGGATACCCATTAGCCAGTGGGTATTTATGGCACGGATTATTGCGGAGCAGTTTGTGCAACTTAGATCTTAGTTTAGAAAATTCAAAATCAGTGATATAAAAAATATAGTCTTTTTTTACGAAACACTACAACCAAGGATTGCTATCTACCGCCACCGCCCCGAACATTTTGGTCCTTTGAGCGCGGTATTGTCAACAATCAAATCAGCTTCGCAACAGCTCGCATCGGTGGATACTTGAATCCCAGGAAAAGGAATTAAGTACATTTCAAATTCCCATACCAAAAGGTATTATTGTCTGCAATTCGCAACGCGAAAAGCCTGAAATGTATTCAAAATTATGCAGTGAAAAATGGTCTTCTCAGTCGCCATTTTTGTGCAGCTGCATGAGCAAAGTCCAAAGGGCTCATATTTGCCATCACTTGTGGCCAAAAAGTATAATTGACTCGCCACACGGAGGTGGTTAACTGTGCGAGCGGAATCCAAGATTTGTAGCGGCTGGGGACCCTACTGGTGCCGGGATTTGGGAGTGGGCTGTTGCTACCATCCTGAACCCCCCTCAAAGATGTGCACTTTATTATACTAATCTAATATTATTCGAGAATTATTATCGCGGCAGCACCGTTGGTTTTGGTGTATGTAATTCTGGCCGTTGTTGGGATAATGCGAAGCAGAGAATAATATTGGTGAAGTAGAAAGAGGAAGAAAATCTGCGGCATGACCTGAGACGGAGGGTTAGTGCACTCCCAAATACATTTATCTCCTTGTTCGCGCCAGACGAAAATTCAGCCGCCAAGAGACGTGACCTGCCTCAACGAAATGTGGTCACCCTAAATTGTGGCCTCGGCAAACCTTGTCAGTCTGTTTCTTAATTTTTTTTGTGGTGGTATGCGATAACAACATATCGATATGTACCGCAAATGCAACATATTTTAAGCAAACATTTAATAATTATTTATATATTGTTAGCAACTTTATTTGTTAAGTCCTTAATCAGTTCTTTCTCAATGCTTCTACAAACTCTATATAGAAAAGAAGAAGAAGAAGAAGACATAGAAGATTACATATTACAAATTTATTTAAATTTGATTTGAATTTTTTCGGTTGCATCTCACATTCAATAAAACTGAGCTAAAACATTCAAACGCGGATAAAGCGCTGCCAAAAGAACCGCGTTTCCAATGGGAAATTGCGTGGAATTTTCTTTTGCAAATTACAACAAAATTGTAATTTATTATTAAACAAATCAAGTTGAGCAACGGCCAGGGACAACGGACAGGTAAACAGTAACAAAAACTCATTGCAATGCTTAAGTGTGGGTGTGTTGGTGTGTTGTTGTGCCGTTCGATTTTTTGTATTAAGTGTGTGGTGTTGTTGTTGGTTTACAACTCGTTGTCTTTGGGCGCCGCTTCCTCCTCCTACTCGTCATCCTGAGTCCTGTCCAAATTGAAATCGATCACCTTGTTGTCATCCTTGCGGATGTATTTGATGGTTGGGAACGATGAAATCTTAATAATCTCCAGCTCATTGGCAGTGGAGTCCATCTTGGCAATGACAATGTCGGCATTATCCTTGCACTTCTCAGCCAGCTGTTCGTAGATGGGGGTCAGCGGCTTGCAGTGTCCGCATTATGATGCACAGAACTCAACCAGGACAGGCTTGCTCTTGCTCTTGCTCCTCCTTTCTCTCTCCTTTCTCTACCCTTTTCTCCAGCTTCACCTGTCACACTCCCAATGCGCTTAGGCTCTTTTTTTCTCGCCTACAAATATCTACTATCTAGTCTTGACCGCCAGGTGGCGTTGAGTGCTCTTCTAACCCGTCCGAAAGACATATTCATAGCCAAAACCTTTCGATCCATTATCCGACCATTACAATTCGTAAATCTTTAGTTTGATTTCTATGCCACACACACTCACACACACACAAACACACATACACACAAAGCTGGGTGTTGTTCTTGATGTGGCTGATAACACAGCTGATTGGTTGGCTGGCTGGCTGCATATAAGTTAACCATAAACTACCCACTTAAGCCATTTCTGGATTTCGCTGATGCAGCACACTCGCGAGCAGCTTACTCAGATGTCAGCGGTACTTGGACCATATTCCGAAATACGCTGATGCAACATTTGTGAAGAGCAGCGCTGAGCGACACTTTGGTGCCTAATATCCGCTGCGTAACTTGAGCGCCTGCGCGAGTTGCTTAGGTTTCACTTTTCGGGATCAGCCGAGAAGTTACGAGGTTTCTTGATAATAATTTTGTACTTAGTTCGAATCGTACTAGCGAAGAGGCGAGATGCCCTTCGAATAATAAAGTCAGAAATTTTAACTCACTTTTGTTCGATTCAATTGGAACATTAACTAAATAAATAAAGGTATAATATTGCTAAATATAACAACGTATTCATTGAAATGTTAATTTTCTTGTTCATTTTCATTTCACTTCGCTATCCTTTGTGTCTCTCTCTCTCTCTATCTCTGCTGATAATGAGTAATTTGAGGTACATACACACAACACACTCGCACACACCCTTGCACTTGCACTTAGTTAAGTTTATTTAGTCAAATCCGTTTGCCAGTCTTAATTATTATAATTATTAGATCGATCTCTGAGATTTAAAGTACTCATATACCAAGAAGGAGCTGCAGATTATTTCATTTGATCGATAACTGAATCGGTTTGAATTATTTGTAGATAAGAATCGCTTACCGATAGCAATACATATCACACTTTTAAAGATTTATTTGTCAATATGTTGATTACTTCTTTACATAATATTGGTCAAATCTGATCGTAAATTACCTTCATTTGCATTATTTAAAGATTTATTTTTCAACTCCTTTTTCCATATACCTTAACACAATATTGGTCATATTTTATCGGCACCAATTCCATATCACATTTTATCGATTAACTACATTCTTTTCCAAAATATCGATGTACCCACTATCTTATATATTGTCTTTATTGCGTTATAATTAGAATGTTTGTGCTTATTGATTATGAATTTGAACTTATGCTAAATTGCGTTCCAAACAGATCAGATATCGATACATTACAAACATCGCTATTGACTCGATTAATTGCTCACGATAGTATCGGCGCAATTCCAATAGCATCTTGTTTGCTCATACGAAATAAATTTGCATTTTATTAAAGATTTGACCAACCAAATAAAATGTCATCCGTAAATGGACACCAAGAAGAGAGTCGCAGTGGAGACTCGACAGCGTCCACATCGATGAATATGGCGGAGAATAAGCTGGAGTCCTTGTCTTTGTCGAAGGATTCCATTGTGGGCAGCCATGCAGACGCCTTATTGAAGCGAATGCAACAATTTGTGGAAGAGAAGCAGCTGTGCGATGTGGTTCTCATCGCTGGCATTGATGGCAAACGGGTGTCCGCTCATCGCTTGGTGCTCGCAGCTTCGAGTGAATATTTTTCGGCAATGTTTACAGGACAGATGCGCGAGAGTAAGGAGCACGAGGTGACCCTTGGCGAGGTGCGTGGCGATGCGTTGCAGTTGCTCGTCCAGCACTGTTATACCGGAAACATTGAGCTGCACAAGGACACTGTCGAGACGCTGCTGGCCACCGCCAACCTGCTGCAGCTGATCCGTGTGGTGACGGCATGCTGCAATTTTCTCGCACGCCAGCTGCACCCATCCAATTGTTTGGGATTCGCATTCTTGGCGGAGAAGCAGAGCTGCACAGAGCTGCTGCAAGTGGCGCAGGAGTACATCTGCCAGCACTTTATGGAGGTGTGCCACAATGAGGAGTTCTTTCATCTAAACGCCAATCAACTGGGCAAGCTGCTGTCCAGCGATGAGCTCTGTGTGCCAACCGAGCGGGATGTCTTCCACTCGATGATGTCGTGGGTGCGCCACGATGCGCCCACTCGTGAGCAGCACATGCCCGAGCTGCTCGCCAAGGTACGTCTGCCCCTGTTGAATACATCCTTCATTGTGGATCACGTGGAGAAGGTGTGCAGCGCCAGCAACGAGTGCCACCAACTGCTGTATGAGGACTTCAAGTGGCGTTTACTGTCGACCGAGTGCCGTTCTCTCATTGCTGCCAGCGAACGAACCAAACCCCGCAAATACACTGCTGTCAGCCAATTGCTGGCTATGGGTGGCTTCAATAATGACGAGTGGGTGACCACCATTGAGAGCTACTGTGCGCAGCTGAACAAGTGGACGACTTGGGAGCACACGATCGACCGCCGTTTGGACTTTGGCGCCGCTGTCTTGCAGAACAAACTAATTTTGGTAGGCGGATACAATGATGGGAAAGCATTGTGCTCTGTGGAGAGCCTCGACCTATACACGATGGCCAGCGTGCTACTCAATCCAATGGGAACGGCCCGTCATAGCCCAGGCGTTGCAGTGCTGGATGGACACCTCTATGTGGTCGGCGGACGGTCTGGAGGTGAATATCTGAACACGGTTGAACGCTATGATCCTATCGCGCGCACCTGGAGCTATGTGTCGCCGATGTCCCAGTCGCGTTATACGCCTGGTGTTGCAGTGCTGGGCAACCGCCTCTATGCCATAGGCGGAGACCGTCCAGGATCAGTCGAAAGCTATGATCCGCGAAGAAACGGATGGAGTCTTCGGGCGCCAATGAATCACTATTCAGATCGCGTTGGTGTCGCTGTTGAAAATGGATACATCTATGCCGTGGGTGCCGGGTGCCCGTTCCTTGGTGGCGGATATAAGGTGGAGCGCTATGATCCAGCTACTGATACGTGGACACTGATTTTCTCTGTGCCAGTGAAACGCAATGGGGCCGTTTGTGCTCTGCTTGGAGATCGTTTGATTGCCGTTGGCGGATTGGATGGGAATCGTCTGCTCAACAATGTCGAGGAGTACGATCCGGTGCGCAATGTTTGGACTGAACTGGCGCCAATTTCGATTCCTCGTCGCGACGCCCTTGTCTTTGCCATGCCGAACATAATACCACCACCAGCAGCCAAGGATGGATCCAAACCAGCTTAAGCGCCCTACAAATATGTAATTTAAAAAACTATCCTATTAATAATTATATAATATTAATGATATTAACTACAATAATAATAATAATAAATGAAACGTTTCTAGGAGAAGCTGCAAAATGTAAATGAAATTTCCGATCAGAGTATCTTCAAGTCGAGCTCTCTTGAAATAAATTAAATTTCAATTTAATAAATAATTAGCTATTTAAAAATAAAGTTTAATTTATTTCGAGTTTGTATAATTATGTTTTATTATTATATTATTATCATTTTAATTTTCTTCGTTAATTTTCTTATTTTTTCTCCCTTCTGCTGGCGAATCTTCCACTTTTGAATACGTAACCCACAAATGAAATAGTTATTATTTTTTGTAATATTATTAATTATTTATTTTATTATTTTTTGCAAATTTATACATGTTACCATTGTATCTTTCTAGTGCTAACTGACTGATTGAAACTGGGTTAAGCGTGTGCAGATAGTCATAGAACTGATCGGCTGCGACAATGTACAAAGAGATTGCCTAATCCCTCTCTCTCTGTGAGTGTAAAGCGATTGCTGCATTGTGTCGACAACAACAACAACAACAAAATAACATCCACAATAACAAGAAATCCAATTAGCTCTTAGCTCTGAGCCAGAAAATCAAATGTCCATCACGTAGACCAAGACCAAACTGTGGAAACCTGTTCACATTTCAATGACTTTGAACTTTTTTTCTTTAGAGTTTTTGTAATTTTGTATTTTTATTTTTTGCTTTGGCTATTTTCTTAGCTTATTTACATACTTACATATTGATTGTTGTTTGCTTGACCCATTTTGTGCGGAGCACTTCGGTGTGGAACCCACGCCACTTCCACTTTCGTTCGGAGCGCGACTTTCTTTAACTTTAACTTTAACAATTGGGCCCAAGCTCAAGTTTAAGCTGCCCAACGGTTGTCAATTTGTTACACTCTCAAAAAAAGTCCAGCTGAAATTTAGAATACAAGAATACAAACAAAATTATTTGGTTATTAGAATAAATCAATCGCTAAAAAATATTTCTGAAAATTATAAATTTTTTAATTTAGAAAAACTTAATTTAAAAAATAATAATAAAAAAAAAACCTTCTACAGAAAAAAGTCAGAAGTTCTAAACATTTGGAAATATTTGAATGCTTTTTTTATTTTTTAGATATTTTTTCTACTTTCAATAAATAAATATCCATAAGGTAGAATTTTCTTCTGAGTGTAGTGCTGCCGCAGTCGCTGCCGCTGTGTAACCAGTTTAGTGAGGCCGTTGACGTCGGACTTCGACGCTGAGAATCAACGATTCTTGGTTAGGCTCATTTTATAAAAAAGTCTTTGGACAACTTTCTTGAGCTTCATTCGCGTTTCAGTCGCGAACCGATCGAGAAGACTTTGTTGTTGTTTTTTGATTGTGTTTTTTTATTAAAATGAAAGCAGCACTTGGCCTGATCCCGCTGTTGGGCTGCATCAGCATTGTGTGCTCGCTGCCCAACCCTCAAGCTAGGGCTGGCGCTGGGGAGGATGGCAAAGTGCCCGCCACCTTTGCCAGCGAAGCCTCGCAGCTGATTGCGATGCAGCTGTTGAAGCACAACAAAGACATCGATTCCAATCAGGTGCATTCCCCGGTCGGAGTCGCCACCATTCTGGCGGTGCTCGCCGAGGCAGCGCAGGGCGAGACCTACGAGGAATTCTCGCAGGTCTTTGGTTTTCCCAAGGAACGTGGCGATCTGAGAGCCGGCTTCCAGCGCATTCTCGCCAGCTATCAGAATCGAGATTCGGCTGTGTCATTGCCCTCGTTCCAGACCTGGTTCTATGTCTATCGCAACAACAGTGTGCGTGAGGATTACAAGCAGCTGCTGCAGAGCTACTACTACGTCGAGGTAAAGGATATCAGCAGGCAGGATTACGATTGGAATGAGCCGAACACATCGCTCCAATTGGATGCGAACAATAAGAGCAGCAATGGCAAAGATGTCATCGGTTTTGAGACACTCAAACGCATCAAACTGGATGATGACGATGCTCCGCTGGCCACCAGTGATAATTATGGCGAGGAGCTGTTGGACAAGGAGGCATCCAAGTTTGATCGCGATGTGGATGACAAGCAGTATGTGGAAAAACCAGTTGCTCTAGCCGAGGCCCAGTTGGCAACAGAAGCTGCAGTTACCGGCACAGAAAAACCAGTAATTCCAGACGATACTTTAGTGGTGACCAGTGGTGATTCCGATGTTGACATCAGGTTGCCAGCTAAGCGCAGTGGCAGCGAACAGCAACCCAATGTGGAGGAGAACGAAACGGTGCAGGAGGATGAGAAGATGCACAAACAGCTCAGCACTGATGACCAGGTGGCGGATGGTGAGCCCGAGAAGGTGCGTCTGCCCCTCCAGAAACTGGAAACGGCCGTCAAGTCGATGGTCAAGGAGGGTGCCGATGAGATTATGATTGCACTCGAGTCCCATCTCAGCAACGTGGCGAGGGTAAGTCGTGATTTCGCACTGAATTTAAGAAAATAGTCTCAAAAACAGTCAGCGTAAATTTAAGAACATATTCAAATTACATTTTTAGAAAATCTCCTTAAAATAAAAGTATTAGAAAATCGCCGAAAGAACAATTTCTATGAATTTTAATAATTCGCCCTGAAAACTAGCAAGTTTAACTTGTTTTAAGAAATAGTTGCCAAATGTTAGAAACAGTTTGCTAAAAATAAGCTTGCCCTAAATCGACAAGCTCAATGTTTTTTTTTAGGTATTATTTAATTGAGAAATGCATTTCTAAAAAGTATAAATCGAAAAAAATTTATTTATAAAATTTAAAAACAAGAAATAAAATTTTTTATTCTTTGGAGTTCAGCTATTGTCTGCTCAAGAGCAATTTTTCCAAATTAAATAATTTGAGCTTATATTCTGTCTAAAATTTAAAAACATTGAATAATAATGTAATGCTAATTAATTAAATAATTAATTATATAATTAAGTGTTATATATACAGTGGCGGACACCTTATTTGGAACAATGTCAAAGAAACAAGTAGGCAACATTTTTATAATTCTACCTAGCAGGTGGGGAAACCCCAGTGTATTGGGTTCATATATTAATTTTGGTGGTTAATACATGTACCTACCATCGGTCTTTGGAATTTTTGAAAAATAATTAATGATTAGTTTATGGCAGGCAATTACTTTTTTTCTTTGACATTGTTCCAAATAAGGTTTCCGCCACTGTACATGTAACAAAACAGCAAAAAACACTACGAAAATTATTAATTATGTTTTCTAAATATTAGAAAATGTATCCTAAAATTAGGAGAAGGAAAACTCTGGTTTTTAGAATACATTTTAGTTACTGGCTCGAAATATTAAATTATAGATTAGCTATTGTCTGATTTATATATAAACTTGGAATACCTGCACTGCGACCTATCAGATCTATTGTGCCCTTCTGAGACTATAGCTCATTCATCAAGCCCAGCTCCTGCACGAATGCTAGAATCTTTGTTGGGCTGAGGGTTTCTATGTCCTTGGGCTTCATGACATGCTTCCCTGGGATGCTACATCTTTTCCCCGTCATCTACCTTAGAGAATGGGTAGCACAGTGGCAAGTTATAACTTCTATAAATCTATAAGCTATCTAAAATGTTTACCTTAAAATACTAATGTTTAGTAATAATTTAAGAAACCAAAAATTATTCCTGGAAATTAGACATATTATTTCCAAATTTTAGAAGAATCCACTATGAAATAAAGAAATGCAAATGGTTTTTAGAAAGCCACAACTCTCAATTGTAGAAATTTACTTACTGACTAATAAGTTGAGTTATACTTGTCGAATCTCACTTCGATTTTTTGTTGTGTATGCCACTCACATGCTTCCTCTGCTTTTTCCACAGGCATATGGAGCACGCAGTTTGTTCCGGCAGGATGACATTGCCTCCGCGCTGAGTGCCAACTCCATAACTGGTCGCGCCGTTGACTCCAAGTCGAAGATGCTGCTCTTCAATGGCCTCTACTACAGGGGCAGCTGGGCACAGCCATTTTTTTATCAGTTGCGCGATGGCAGCGATGAGTTCTTCTTCATGACCAGCGAGGATGCCATGAAGACGCCCATGATGCATGCCCAGGGCAAGTTCAATGTGGCCGAGCTGCCACATCTGAAGGCACGTCTCCTGGTGCTGCCCTACGAGAATGCCCAGTACAGTTTGTGCATTGTGCTGCCAAATGAGGCGGAGGGTCTAAGCGAGGTCATCGCCCAACTCCAACCCAGTGATTACAGGTTCGCAAACGAGCATCTGGAGCTGAGGCAGTTGCATGTGACGCTGCCCAAATTCCAGGTGGAGGAAACTTCCCGCTCCGAGTCGATGCTGAAGAACTTGGGACTCAAACGCATCTTCTCGAGGGGTGAGGCACAGCTGAGTCTGCTCTCCGAGGATGAGGATCTGCACATCGATGAGATCGTTCAGTTTGTCAATGTGCGGGTGGATGAGGGTGGCAGTAGCGCCAACTCGCTGACAGCGGCCACAACGCAGGCACGTTCCCCACTCTCCGTGTTGCCAGTGCCCGAACCGGAACCGGAACCGGAGGGCGTTGAGCGTTTCGATGTGAACCGTCCGTTTGCCTATTTTGTGGTGGACTCCAAAAATGAATTTGTGCTCGCCTCCGGCAAAATTTATGCGCCCGAATTGAAGGACGAACTGCCGCCCGTCTCCATTGAGGTGGAACTGGAGCAATCGTAGTATTTATCGCCATTTACAGCTAGCCCCTAAGTTACGTCACGGATTTCAGCCCGTGCATTTTTCAATAAACCAGAATTTAAATTTTCCCAAAATGAAAACCAAAACGAACTCTGCTTTGCGCTGCTTATGATTTTCCCAGGCACTTGAGCTGCGTCCATTTGCTGTGCAATCAAAACAACAATTAATTCGCTTACTCTCGCTGACTAACAACAACAACAACAACTAACAGTGGGTCTGTGAAGGAAGATCAACCCTCAGCATTCAATTGTCTGTCTGTAATATGAAATGTATCTGAAGCTGGGCATCGCTAATTTCCGTGCAGCAAATTTGTCAATGCATTCGCTTTGAGCCAAGGGCTTCAGCTCGGGGGTTGACGGTGTGACTACACACTGCAAAAAAAAAACATTCGAAAAATATGTTGGTTTTTAGAAATCATTTTGAAATGTACGAGTAAAAATGTCGCCGATTTCTATTTTTTGTAAATATTTTATATTTTGGAAAAGTCGTATTTGGATTTATCAAAAGAAAAGGATGGCAAAACCTTTTGTTTTAGATATACATATATTCCACATACATATATACCACATACATATATACCACATACATATGTACTACATACATATATACCACATACATATATACTCAACTCAATACCTCTGCGATACTCTAAACTTCAAGCAATTATTTTTCTGAGTGTATTGCGTTGTGCGTCGTTGTTGCTTTGTTGAGTCGTCTCGCAGTTCCATCAATTCTCAGGCTACTCAAGCGAGAGCGAAGCATCCGACACGTGGCAGTAGTCAGAGTCCTGGCGAATCCTGTCGAATCCCGGCAGCAGCCCTGGCGAATGCTGACAGGCGCTCCTCAAGTGGTCAATGGTCTGCAATTAAAATGGTCTCATTAGAATGCATGATAACTTCTTTTGGCCATTTAGCCAAGGTGCCAAGGTTCTACGCAAAAAGCTAAACCAAAGCACAACAGCGAAACACACACACACACACACAAGACAACACACACTCAAATTGTGTCTGACGAAGAAGTAGAATGTATTGTCTGAGGGGGTTTGGGGAGTGAATGGCGCCAGGCTGCCGGGCGCCAAAAGCCAGAGGTAAAAACAGGAGTAAAATGCGTGCCATGATTACAGTGATGACGACTGCCACCCCCCAAAGTGGCCCAGAGAACTCTCCCCTCCCCTCCCCTCCCCTCTCCACTCCTTTTCTCTGCTCTCCTCGTCGCCGGCAGCAGACGATGATGTTTCATCTTTTCCACATGAAAACTCACGTAACAAAAATTATGATAATCATAACTTTTTTTTCCTCACATTTTGCTTTCTTTTTGCTTTCTCTTTTTTTTTTTGTTGTGTATTTTGCTTTCTTTTCTTTTGCGGGAGTCTTTGTTTTGTTAGCCACTGGACAAAGGACAATGGAGTCCTTCTCGCTGGCGCTTCGCTAAGGTATTTTTGGGCCAGCCTGGCGACGAGTTTTTTCTGTATACCCTCTTGAAGGTATTTCAATTTTGTCATGCAACTTGTAACGAATTGAAGGAGACAGCTGCGACCCTGTTAGGAATTTGTATTTATGATCAGAATTAATAGTCGCAACTATTTGGATGAATCTTGGCATTAATCCATATTTTTGCTGCAAGCAATATCAAATCATTATTATCATTATCAAATAGCTGAAATAGGAACGATCGGTTTAAAGATGAGATGCTCAACACTTTCTTAACATGTTTCCACAAAAAATCACTTAGCTCAGACTACTATATAATATAGCTGCAAATGGAACAATCAGTCCAAAAACGAGTTCCTGTATTTTTCACCTTACTTTATTTAAATTTTCTTTTATAGATATAAAATAATATATTCCTTCCGTAAGGGTATATAATACTCGTCTTTCCTGAGAAAAGATAGTCTGACTTATTTTTTTTATTTTATTTTTGTCTGGGCATCGCTCTATTTTTATTAAGTCGTGCATATAAATCAATGTTGCCAGATATGCAAAGGACTACGGTATAAAAGGTATAAAAGATTTATAACGGTTTTTCTTATGTATGTTTTTGTATTTCTTCTCTTTCTTCTCGTCCTCAACTCGCTTAAACAATGTTTAATATAATTTCCAAGCAAAAAAGTTGCTAGATGAATAAAAAGTGAGTGTCTTTCGCATTTTGGACAGTGTACTCAGTGTACTTAGTGTTAAGTGGATATGAATTTACCTTGTGTTAAGATTATAATATTTGCCTTATATTAAGAGTATAGGTATTACAAGAGAACTGTAGAGAAATGGAATAACGATTGTTTGGATTCGAATTATGATCAGTTGGTTGTTAGATAGAAAGACATCTTTTAGAGTGAATGCCACTGCCTCCAGCTGAAGTACACCCACTAGTTGGGATGGGGTCGGGGATGGGCCACATAAATAAACCAAGTGGGCCATAAATCCATCCAATTGCATCAAAGACAAACATTTGCCTGATGGTATTCTCAACAAAGCGTCACGCCGACTCTGCGTGATTTATGTGTGCTGCTTCAAGTCTAATTACAAGTTAAGTTCGTCGAATTAAAAATGTGCCGCAACAAGTGTGGGAAATCGCTAGAATTTTCAATTGTGCGCCAGCTGCTTTCCCAGAAAAACTAAACCGAAACAAGTACAATTTCGAAAATACCCCGACCCTCGAATGGAGGGGTGACGTTTGACATTTGCTGCGTGAAAATCTAATAAACACATGTGGAACGACAACTGATAGGTGGGGGGGGGGGGGGAGGTGTCCAGTGTAAAGGGAGGCAGAGAGCGAGGGAGGTAGCGAGTGATGGATGGAGTGAGAGAGCTAGGGAGTGAGTGGGTGTCAAAAACAACAAACACACAAAATATCTCCGGGAACATACATGGTAATATCGATATTATCGAGATTTTACAATTGGTTATATATATATATATATATATTTATTTATTTTCGTTTAATTTATATTAATTAAAGAATTAAATAACATTAATATATTTTGCACAAGTTTAATATTTAAATATTTATATTTTAATTTAAATAAAACCATTTAATTTCCATGATCCACCCTAGACATGTTCAGCCAAATCTCAACTCATTGTTAAATCTTAGCAAAAACATGCAAATAACATAAAAAATATAATTTATGGCCACAGTAATCGCTCCTTAAGCTAGATTCTTCAGTTTTTAATAATAATAAAGAACCTTGTTTGAAAACCTTCTTCGCTAACGAAGATAGTTTCTAGTTCTTGTCCTTATCAATGCGACGCTTTGCTGCATTCAATACAAGTTTATTAATTGTGGTGTGTGTGTGTGTGGTGTATGTGTGTGGTGTGTGTGTTGATCTAGAAATCAGCAAAGGCTTCCTCATGCCGCACGGTTTTTGCCTTTGGCTTACGTTTACCCTCGGACTGCTTTTCAAAGTTGGATATGTCTTCGGCATTTGCGATGGACGGCATGTAGGGAGCCTGTATCGTCTGATTTAGCAGTGTTATCCAGTCGACATCCTTGAACCACTCGTGATCCTTGATGTCCTTGGTGCCACCAATCAGATTCCCAAAGCTGTGCAATAGATCAAACTTATTAACTTTTGAGATTAATTAGTGTTCAACTCGGAAAGGGCGATTTTTAAAATTTAAGATCGTTTTTTTTTTCTAGGTGTAAGAATTTCAATTTTTAAGAAAAATTGTTTCTTCTAGTTAGAAATGATTTCCGAAAACTTGCTCGCTTTAAAGCGAATTCCTACAATTCGTGGTAATTTTTTGTGAGAGTGTATTATTGACTTGCCGCTTGGAGAGATCCACTTGCAGGAGATGATCGACGAGGTGACGCAAGGCGCTGCTGAATGAGCTGGGAAGCTTGTAGTCCGCCTCACAGATCTTGTTGTACATGACCATGACGTCACGATTGTGGGATGAGAACGGCGAGTGACCGGCAACAAACTCATAGATGAGGACTCCAAATGCCCACCAGTCGACGCTGGTGCCGTAGGGTTTCGACTGTATAATCTCGGGTGGCAGATATTCGGGTGTGCCGCACAGGGTCATTGTGCGTGTTTCCACTTTCTAAATGGAGTGAAGAAAAAATCCCGATTTTAGAATCGTAATCGAGACGATGTAGCTCGCCTGCAGAACCTTTGCAAATCCAAAATCGGTAACCTTAATATACCCATTCTTGTCCATCATAATATTCTCGGGCTTCAGATCGCGATAGAGCAGGCTGCAATGATGCAGATATTCCAGAGCCAAAAACACTTGCGCCGCATAGAAGCGAGCTTGTTTCTCGCCAAATTTGCGAACCCTAAAGAAAACAGATAACAGATAACACATCGAGAGCAATAGTTATCGATAAGCGCACTACTCACTTGCGATGATAGGTAAACAATTCGCCACCCAAAATGAGGGGTAGAATCAAATACAGACTATCCGTATCCTTGAACGAGGAGATCAGATGCACAGTGAATGGGAATCGTATCGAGTTGAGAACTCGCTTCTCGCTCATCACATGGGAGACCTGTTTGGTTTTGATTATCTGCTCTTTGCTCAACTGCTTGGAGGCATAGAAATTCTCACTCTCCAGGTCCTTGACCAATTGCACCTTGCCAAAGGACCCAGAGCCGAGGGTCGCTTTAACAAGAAAGTTATCGAGACCACAGCTCGGCGACGGTGTATTGCGGCTGTACTTTTTGTTAAACTCGTCCTTCATTTTGTCGAGCACAACGGCATATTCGATCTTGGAACTAAAGAACTGCGGTTCTGCAGTCGATTGTCGAACCATTATTTTAAATGTATACAATGAATGATCGATTCAAGTCTCAATAAATTTCGAATTTTTACTACAACTATCTATAACAAAGAAATCAAATACTTAGTTATATTTGATAATTTACACCTGGGCAACATGTTTCCTCATTCTTTTTTTTCAATAATTGGACACATAGGCAATAGTGGGCGTACTTCTCTTTACACAAAAGGATCGGTAATCGCGTGTTAATTTCCCTTTTCGCACGGAGTCGATAAATATCGATTTTGATGCCAACTCTTTTCGGATATACCTGGCTTATGCTTATTGAAAGCCAACAAATCTGCAGCTTAAGGCTTATTTTTAATGAGTTGAAAACCAATTCGATATATATCCATTTCCTAGTAGATTCTTAGAGCGAAGTATATAAATCATAAGCACTTTTGGGTTATTTTTAGACTAATCTATACATGGACGAAAGTACTCTCTGCTCTAGAGTAGTTTTCCTGTTTTATTTTTGGTTTTTTTTTTAAAGAATAAAAAGTTTGTTGAGCAACGTTTAAAAATTAGTAAACAAGTCGGGATGGCGATTTATTTTCGACTTCAATTTGGATGTAGGCTCAAAAAGTTCAAAATTTGATAGGTCTTCAATATTGGATATAGTCGGTGTATAGGGTGGCGCTATTTCCTGATTGAGCATTGCATACCAATCGACGCCCTGAAACCAGGGATGACTCTTTATATCTGCGGAGCCCTCCGGTGAGTTACCTAAACTAAAAGATTAGTGCTTCAAATGATGATCCTTTTTGTGTTTGAGAGTGAGGGCTGCTTACCGCTTTGAGGAGTCCACCTGTAACAGAGAGTCAACTAGATGCTTCAGATGGACCGTAAACGATGATGGGATTCGATAATCGGCCAGACAGATTTTCGAATACATCACGATGACGTCATGACCGTGTATCGAGAACGGCGAGTGGCCAGCGACAAATTCATAGAGGAGTATACCAAATGCCCACCAATCCACACATCTACCATAGGGTTTCAGCTGAATGATCTCGGGTGCCAAATACTCGGGAGTGCCACAAAGTGTCGAAGTTCGACCCTCAACACGCTGCCAGAAAAGAGATACAGAAAGTTAAATAAATTCTAAAAATATCTAAAATTGTATATAGATAGTTTTTTCTTCTCTTTAGCACCTTGGTAAATCCAAAATCGGTAAGCTTAATGTAGCCACGAGCATCCATCAATATATTCTCGGGCTTGAGGTCGCGATACATGAGATCCATGTGATGCAGATACTCAAGAGCGAGCAGCACTTGAACGCCGTAGAAACGGGACTGTTTCTCATTGAACTTGTGTACTCTTTGGAACAGAAGCAATAATACGAAGAATATTGTGAATATAATAACATTAACAGTTAACCACACTCAGAGAAAAAATCGTTCTCAATTTTGGAAACTCGCCAGTCTCTTGGAGTAGGCGTATTCTAAAATGGAGTGTCGATTCCTTTACTTAGTGCACTCACTTGCGATGATAGGTGAATAATTCACCGCCATTGATAAACGGCAGGATGAGATACAGGTAGTCAAAGTCCTTGGAGGAATCGATTAAATGGACCAGAAATGGAAATCGTACAGAGCTCAGCACCATCTTCTCGTTGTGAACGTGTCCGACCTGTTTGAGTCGCACCAAATTGTCCTTGTTCATCATCTTGGCCGCATAATAATTTTTGCTCTTCTTCTCCCTAACAAGCAACTGGAAATAGAAAGAGATACAGAGAAGGATATTTAAGGATCCTTCAAGAGAACTTACGACAGTGCCAAAGCTGCCATTGCCAAGGATCGCACGCTGTGAGTAGCCCTCGAGATTGGTGTAGGGTGACGGTTCCTGGTTATACCAACGCTCGTCGAACTCCTTTCGCAGGATGTCAAGTGTGATGCTGTAGTCCTCTTTTGAATTGAATGCTGTTCGCAGGTGCGTGTTACTCATAATCAGCATACAATTCCTGCACACATTTTCCACCACAAGCACGGACAGACGGACATACACAGAACGTTAATTTATCTAATAACTCGTATTCAATGAACAAAACACTGTTAATTTGGAGACTCATAATTTTGAAGTTATTCACATTTGTTTAACTTATTTTTATTTTCGTATCTGACATTCGATAAAACAGCAAAAGCAAAAGCAAAACAAACGAAACAATTTCCACATTTCAATTAGCTGGGCGCGTCTCTCTCGGAATTAGGACAAGGTATGACAAATAACCGTGGCGACCACATCAAATGCCAATTTCCTGTGGGACGGCCCACACATGTCACAGTCACCGGTACCGTCAGACCTCGGAGCGTTGACTTCTTGATGCCGTCGTCGTCCTGTCGACCCGCAAAAGTAAGAAAAATTGCACAACGTCCACTTGATAAATGATGCTAACCAAGATTACATAAGTTGGTAATTTTCTAGTACATTTATTTCTACATGTCAGTCAGTCACTCAGTCAGGCAGTCGGCGCTCAGATGGACATCTATGTCTGCTCCATGTCCAACTCGGCCAACTGAGCCGGCTGCTGATAAGAGACGAGATATGCTTCCGGTTGTTGCCGGGCTTTTAAGGTAACTGCTGGCCATGTGTTATACACTCAAAAAAATTCACATTATTAGTTTAATAATTCTCATATTCATTTTATTGTACTTATCTTAAATTATTAATAAAAATAAATAGATAATAAACGGCACATTTTTGGGATTGTCGATTTATGTCAAGCATTTCCAAATTTAAGAAAAATGTTTTCTTCAAAATATAGAAAATATTTCTAATAAGAGAAAAACTTTATAATTTTCAAGTCTATTTCTTCTGTTTCAAGCCTTTCTACTTATTAAAGAAAGTTTTAATTCAATTTAGAAATCTAATTTTAAAAAAAATGTTTTCTTCCATTTAAAAATTATTTTAAAAAAATCAAAAAATATTTTTATGATTTTCGAGGCGAATTTCTTAAATTTCAGGTAGATTTTTTTCTGAGTGCAGTTGCCAAATTGACAATTAATCATTATCTTTCAACGCGCTGAGCCTCAACTTGAACCTGTAGGTTTCAATGGGGAAAAAGCCAATTACGGCTTGCCTTCATTTCGCTTAGGCTCTTCATTTCGGCCTGTGCAAATGGTTTTCTAAATATGTTTTGGGGTTTTTTGTTTGGGTTTGGGTTTGGACTCTAATGTGACGGCATTTATTTTGGGCAAAGTTCATTATTGATTGAGACGAGAATAGTTTAGGCTGGACAGCTGAAATTGAAAGCAGTTCTAAATCAGTTTAATGGCCCCACTGGTTAAAACAAATACCCCCAGCACTATATAGTTTTTAATTCACTTAAAATCTGCAAAATTTGTCACGTAGCGAAAACAACGCATTTGTTGTTGCCCCCAAAAAGCAGCTTTCACTTGCCACAGTAAATTAGAAATCGTGCAAAAACTAAACAATATCACTTAGAATGAGAACAGAGCTTGGCTCATTTAACTTTCAGCCACAAGATGAGCACACATCTCCACTCCCCTCCCCCTCTCACATCATTTTGCAAGAAAAACACACACATAGAAGATAAACTCCAGTTGGGCTAAGATATGTTAACGACTGCAATAAATAAGCGGATAATATCAAGCGTGCTAGGCCTTCCATAAATACACATATCCCAAATGCGTCTCGGACTTGGTCTTCGTCTTGGCCTGGCTCCGGGGTCTGGTGTCTTCTAAGCGGGCCGAGACCAGATTAAGTCATACGCACACGTTTCGCTCGCGGGGGGCCCATTTCTTTTGGGCTGCTTTGGTAACACTTAAAATTCATTAGCTGTATTAGCTGGCAAGTTGGCTTATGCAAAGTAATTGACGCCCCGATGAACTGTTGACACGCTCAGCATTTGTCTCTTGGCCCCAAAAACGAGCTTCACTTGGCTAATATTTGGTTTAGTTATCAGTGACATTTTTTTTTCCCTTTTTTCTTCTTCTTTTTTTCGCTCAGACTTAAGTAGGTGAAAGTGAAAGCAGCAGCAGCAGCAGCAGAAGCAGCAGCAGCAGCCACAGCAAAATTGCCAAATTCAATTATGCTGAAAGGTTTCAACTCACATATCCCATATACAAAATATATATATGCACTCAGAAAAAAGATTGCGCCGAAATGTAGAAAATCGCATAAGATAAAAAATCAACCTGAAAGCTGAAACAATTTCATGCGCGCAAAAAATAATTGTCTATTTTTAGAAATGTTTTTTTTTTATTAAAGCCTAAACTTGTAAGAATTATAAATGAAAAAAGTTTTTTCTTTAGAAAAAATTCTTTATTCGCAATTTTTAAGTACACAATTTTTATTTATATTTAATTTTTTAATTTTCTCTGTTTTTTAAATATACATTTTTAAAAATATAGAAATGAAAACCCTTTTTTTCAAAAAATACTTTATAGAAACTATAAAAGTAATAAATGCTTAGTTGTCGAGCCTTCAAAGTATGTTTAAATCAGTTTAGTATTGAATTAGATAAACTATCTAATATTTAAAATATTAAAATACTAATGTCTAATAAAAATAATATGAATAACAGTAAAGCTAATGTAAGAATGCTGCTTACAGAAAAAATCACCTGGGAATTATAGATATTTTTTAATTCTGGAGAATTCCAAGCTGGAATTAAGCAAAGAAAAACCTTGGTTATTAAAAATGGAAACTAATATTTGAAATTACACAGAAAATGTTTGGTTTTTAATTTTAGAAAAATGATCGCCTGAATTAAGCAAAGGAAAACCTTGGTTTTCAGATTAGGATAACGCTGAGTTTTGAAAATATATTTTCTATATAATAAATTCAGCTACCTTCGGCATTTTTTTTAAATTTCAATCCGCTTTTTTGCGAGTATTTATACACCGAATATACATATTCAGTGGAATTTTTTTCTAAGTGTACATATATATGAATATCCCACATATTGTGAACAGCCCTCGCCATTAGCGCTAATCTCTGCACAATCGGGGTATGAATCAAGTCGCACACAATTACACTCCCTCTCTCTCTCTCTCTGTCTGTCTCTCTCTTTGGTTGCATGACCGGCAAATGCATTCCGCGTGTATGTGTGTGTGTGTGGCACTCACAGTTCAACGGGCAGCAACAATGTCAACGTATTCCACCTAGATGCCAACCTACAAGATGTGTGTGTGCAAAAGGTGTAACTAATCTGCCAGGCCATGTGACTTTTGCCATGCGCCGCTGTCACTCACGGGGCATGCCACCTCCCCATCCCTCTTTCCCCTTTCCACCCTACCTTTGCGAAACCCTTTTGCCAAACGGTTTCCAGTCAATTCAACACCCCACCCAGAAAAAAAGCGTTATTCGACCTGCCAACAACCAACTTCCTACCTTCAATCATCGATGCGCCATTGTTGTCCTTATTGTCCTTGTTGTCCTTGCTGTTGCCGTGAAATCCTCAAAGAGAGAGAGAGTGAGAGAGACACTGACACAGGCAACGCCCTGCACTGCGGGTGGCAACTCTGGCATTTTGCAGCTGGCTGACTTCTTCTCTAAATAAGTAGAAAAAATGGAGGCATTTTATTATTATTATTATTTTGATTATTTCTAATGCGCATTTACTTTAGTTTAGTTTTATTGCTGGTGCACTGAACTGTGTGCGGACATTTGGACAGTTGGACATTTGGACCTGATGCCACCTTTTGTGTTCTCTACTAATGCTGCCAGATCGTCATAAATCAGCGGGGGGTGGGGTGGGAGGGAGGTGTGCAGCAGAAACCATTGATGATATCGCCGCTATAAATCAATTGTAAACGACATCAGGTTCGATGGGCAGACAAATAGCGGAACAGTTCCATTTTATACATTCTAAAATGCATACACTGCAAGAAAAATTACAGCCTGTATTAACAGAAGATAGTCTCTGGGAAACTTTGAATTCTTGCACCTACGCAAATGCTGTTTTTTAATCATAATTTGACCTCCATATTAATAATAAATTTCAAATAGAAATTGGACAAATTTTACTTCGGAAAATCCGCTTGAGGAACGTTACAAGCTGATCCGAATCCGAAATCAGGGTTTTTTAATTGTATTTTTTAATTTGAAATGGAAATTCTTTTCACATTTATTATTTTTTAGGTGTGTAAAAAGTGGACAGATTTTTAGAAACAATGTCTTTTTGATGATGGATTGATCTGTAGCTTAATACTATATTTAAAATTGAAGCTCGATTTCGATGCCATAACTATTGGAAATCGAATCAGATTTTTGAACTAGGGCTTTTTAACTATAGTTTGGGATCTAGATTAATACTGCTTTGAAAGTAGAAAAGGCGATTCTTGCTCGAAATTCATATTAATATTCTATTGCTAAAAACAGTCCTTCTGACAACGGTTCCGATCAAATCAAATCTGTTTTCCAAAATTGAATTATTTTTGATTATGGTTTGGCTTCCAAATTAATACAACATTTAAAGTTGAAAACGCTATTCTGACTCGGTATTCAAGTAGAGATTCTACCATTTATAATCCACTAAAAGAAGTTTGTCAAAAACTATGCGTTTTTCAAAAGCAAACCCATGTAATGGCTGGGGATCTAGCATAATTCTGCACTCAAGTTTCAGGTAATCCTCTATTAGGACTGTCCCAGCCCGATAGATAACTTTACTTAAATAGCTAAAGATATACTTAAATTTAGAGAGAGAAACTTTAATCACTGACTTTATTTATTTCTTACACTTATAAGTTACCTTTGCCATTTTGAAGGCAATTTGTTATGCCTGTTTTCTCTGCGTGTACTTATCACATATTCTAAACAACAATTTTGAAAGCATGGCTGAATGGAAAACGGTGCTTTATATGCGAATATAGAATTTGGCGGGACGCTGTGGTAACCGGCGTGGTAAATGGCTTTGGCAAATAATAAAACAATGCCGAATTAAAACAATTGCAGTTGCAACAACAACAACAACAACAACAACAACAACAAGAGGAACATTTTAAACATTTGCCATAAATAAACATGAGCCGGTGGCATTTTGTAGTTTTGCATGCTCGCTGAACAAAGTGGCAAATGGAAAATGGAAAATGCTGAAACATTTTATTGAAATTCAATTAAAGTCGTATTTCAATAATTGGACACGCATGGTGCCCATTTCCGTGCCCAGTTCGATTTTGAAAACGCCGCTCGAAATTTATGAGTATTCCAATTGAAATGTTGCCACTTTGGACACAATTCCCCCTGTTGTTGTAATTGTTGTTGTTGTCCATTTTCGGCAGAGGAAAACGGAAATTGTTGCAAAATTGAGGGCGACTGTTGTCGAACTCCATCACAAAAGCTACGGTGCATTAGGCTGCAAGTTCTTATCTGTTATCAGCTCACCCTCTACACACCGACTGGCCTTGACTACTACTCCACACACACACACACACACACACACACACACAGCAACCCTCCAACCCTACCCCTCTGAGCACAGCCTCACGTTAAGTGTGCAAAATTTTGCGTGATTTGTGCGAATTTCCTCGCATTCGAACGCAGATAAAACTTTGATATCAGAGGGGCGGCAGGCTGCTGGCGGAGGGTTGCTTACACTCAGAAAAAAATTGCCCGGAATTTAAGAAAATCGTCCTGAAAACTAGTTATTACAAATAATTTCCAAGTATGCCTAAATTGCAAACTCTGTTTTTTAGAAATATACTTTCTGAGTAAGAAGCAGAGTTACTCTTGTCACCAAAAATATGACGAATTTCTAAAATTCAGCTCGATTTTTTGCTGAGTGTAGTTCTCCCTCTCGCTGTCATTCTCGTTGTTGTTGTTGCTGTTGCCATAAATGTGCCATAAATATTTTTGTACTTGTCATATCGGGCTCTCTATTTAGGCACAGATCATTAAGTTTCCACGGCATCTCAGCATTTCCATCAGATTTAAAGACGGGCTGCGAAGTGAACATGTGTTTTACATAGCTCATCTTCAATTTGTGTTCTTCTCTCTTCTTCTCTCTTCTGCTCTCTCTATTTTTTCGACAAGTCCACATTCATAAACTATGTTATTTATTTATCAAAATGCCAATTGAGGCCCGTCACGACTCTTTAGCATTTTACTTGGCCACGATTCATTTTCATTAACGAGGCGCTGATGGAATATTTAAAAACTATTCGACAAGTCATCAATTGAAATTGAAGTGTCAACAAAATGCTTAAGACTTATCAACATATTTAAATGCAAATATATAAACAGTTAAATATATATATATATATAAAAATATTAAAATATCAAATACGTAAGCAACTATGCTAAAACTGAGCATACTGAGATACTTAATATTTGATATATGTGAATTGTTTAACCATACCTTACATACACATACATTCCTTTGTCGTCGTCGTTATACCACAATAGTGAGGGTCTACGGATTTCAGCAGTTAGAGCTATATATTGAAAATTAACTTCTAGCATGTCTACTAAATAAATAAAAAAATAATCATCGTTTCACACTTTTCACAACTTCTTAATATTTTTAAGGTCAACAATTATAAAGTGATACAAACATATTTCAAAACTGATGTCGGGAAAATTGATTAAATCTTAAACTAAAAACTGGTCAAATAATCAGCTTCCGATCACAAGTACAATGCATTTTCGATTCTTCGGTTCATAATTTCTTCTATTTTTTCTGTTGAAACTTTAGACTTCGGTCTCGCTAGTACATCAACTTCCTTTAAATATACATTTAAATCTTGGCATCTGTATATTCAACTCAAGACAACTTAGAGGATCATGTAGACATAAACTCAATTTCAAAATTCCAAGGTAAGTGACAAGCAAAACAAGCTGCTTGGCAAATGATCAACCTGAGAAGTGTTCAAAGCACAAATGCAATCAGTATTGAAAACGACGACAAAAATATTCTGCTGGGTATATATATATGTATATATATGTATATGTGCATGTGTGTGGCACATGAGTGCAACCTAATGCAAATGCTGCGTCTCGTGACGACCGCCTTTAGATCTTCAAAATCCGGGGTATGATATTTCTAGAGTGCGGCATTTAAATTTGACATGGATGCGATTTGCACGCTTAATTGAGACAGGTGCCGAGTCGTTGGAGAGGAGGGGGGGGGGGGGGGACGTGGAGAAGGGTGGCTAGTGGCAAGATGCAGACACTGAGCAACTGCGACATGTGTTTGCTGCTGTTGCACAAGCCGCAAGATTTATCATCGTACCACGTGTGTCGTCATTACAGGCGCTGCATTTTTCACGGGAATAGCGAACGACGCACGCCAAATGCAAAATTAACAACCTAATTAATACCTAGGCCCTGTCAAAAGTCACCCCCACCCCCTGCCCACCCTCCCACCTACCCACTCCATTCAGCCATCCGCCCATCCGTTCAGGCAAACGGTCCATTTGGCGGGGCAGCTGCTCCAAAAGTGTTTTTTATTTCTTTGGCGGGGGTGATCATCTGCCGGATTGTTGGCATATCTGCTACGGCGATATCTACACTCAGAAAAAAATATGAACTGAATTTAAGAGAATTGTCACAAATTGAAAATTGCTCTGAAATTAGAAAGATTTGTATTGTTTTTGGAAATAGTTTCAAAATATACACAACAAATAAAATCTTAAAATTATTATCAAAAAGAAAATTCGAACTGAATTTCAGAAAATAAATAAATATCGCACAGAACACTAAATATATATATGGTTTTTAAAAGTATTTCCAAAATATAGAAAAATAAATAAAAATAATCAATTTAATCTTTTTTTTAGAAATATTTTATTTTATTTTATGGAAATACAATGAAAATATTTAAAATATTTATTTCCAAAAATCCATACAGGAACGTTATCAAATTGGCTGCCTCAACTGCAAAATTAGAGTTCACACTTTAAGAAAAAATCGTTTCGAAATTCAGAAAATGGTCCTCAATTGAAAATAGCAATGAAATCCAGAAAAATCCGCTAATTAATGATATTAAAAATATAATAAATAAATAAATAATTATTAATAAAATAAAATATTAAAATTCAATAAATTTCCAATAAAAAAAAATGTAAGTTTTTTTTTTAGAAATATATTTAATTGTTCAGAAATATATTTCTAAAGAAAGGAGTTAAGCTGCCGCGATTTTCTAAATTTAAGGTGGATTTTTTTTCTGAGTGTATAGTTGGTGCGAGGATAGATAGATAGATAGTGCGGGCGAGATTTTTGCGTTTTTAATTGGTGCATCGGAAGGGTGCTTTGTCTAGAGTGAGAAGCGAACCGCAAACTAACTAACTAACGGCCAACGGGGGGCTCAGGATGGGCTGGCTGTCAAAGTCAGCTGCTGCTAAAAACAGCTAAAAATGCCAAATTGACTAAGAGCAGCAGGAGGGGGGTTGGGGAGCGATTTTCAGGCATATTGAAGGCGTTTGTGGCTTTGCCTGCCAGCACTTGGACCGGACGTTTATTGAACATTTTTACATGCGGTTCGGTTCGGTTCAGTTCGGTTTGGTTCGGTTTGGTTGCTGGCTAACTGGCAGCTGCTTTTTGGCCTGGGCACTTTTATTAATTTTCAGCGAGCGAGCTGAGCGCATCTCAATTCCTCAGACAGTTATCAGTATTAAATGCAAATAGCTGCTAAATGGGATTTGCAAGTAAAACCAGCAGCAGAAAGAGGAGAAGGGGAAGTGGAGGGGAAGGCGAATGGCAAGGGGAAGGGCAAAGGGAAGGGGGCCAGGAGCAGGAAGTAGAAACACAGATTTGTTGGTTCTGTGAAATTGGCCAAAAATGCGTTAAATGCAAATTGGATAAGAAGTCGTGTCAGGCAGACTCTGCATATGGCTGCCAAGCCACAAAAGGAAGCCAAAGAAAGAGTGAGTCCAGCAGCATGTAACCGACTGCATAATACTCTGTCAACAGTATACTAGCAGCTGGAAAAAGTCACAAAGAACCCGCCCGATCAAGCTGGGTCGTGGCCTCAACTTTGTCAGCAAACTACACTTCAAGTTTTGTGTCCTTAGCTGTCTATCGAGGATAGGTTCTTTAGGGATTCGACCCTGAAATTTATTGTATCAGGCCTATCAAAGTGTTATCAATTTGCCAATCCCCAGTGGGCGTGGCACATCAAGCCTAAAGCAGAAATGAAAGAGTACATGTTTAAAAGCAGCAAGTTTATAGTTTTACTGCTGAATGGACTATATACATTGCCCATATACCATGCCACTTTTGTTAGCAGTGTATATTGAGAAGCCGAAGTGAGGCAGTTGCTGAGGGATATCCGCTGTGGATGTGGAGCTGCTGGCATCACATGACTGGCGAGGCCGAGGCCGCGTTTCGTGTTCATTTTGCCACAAATGAAAGCGGCGACAAACTTTAAAGTGGATTACGTTTGCCTAGCATAGCTCTCTGCACTCTCCAGCCCCTCCCGCTCTCTACTCTATATTCCGCTCGCTGTTTGCTATCTGCTGCCTGCCGCATGTACTTGCAACATAAATCCGTGAGTTTTTGCGCGCTCAAATTTATGGCGCTGGCGACACTCAGCTCAAACTTTGCTTCTGCCAGCGGGCATTGTTGTATTTATGACCGCGACATGACCTGATCCTGATCCTGCCCCTCTTCCTGTGTTCCCAGTGTGTGTGTGTGTGTGTGTGTGTGTGTGAGGGCGCTGAAAGTGTTGTGCGCGTACGTGCAACCACAGCCTTGAAGCCGCTAGTCTTAAAAGTGACGCTCGGAAATTGGATTTGCTGGCGAAGCTAAACTGTCATCTTAAATCTCCACGCCTGTCAATTTGCCTCCTTTTAAATGCCATTTATGTGAACTCTCTCTCTCTCTCTCTCTCTCTCTCTCTCTCTCTCTCTCTCTCTGTTGATGGTCCTAATGAGCTGTAGGCCGCCTTTTGTCCGGCTGCAAACAAGCTAAAAACAGCCCGCTGGCAGCTTGCCCCCAAAAACTCAATTGAAGTTAATTACGTGGAAGAGGCTCACACAGTTACAATTACAGTTACAGTTACAGCTACAGTTACAGTCACAGTTACAGTTACAGTTACTCTGCGCTATTTACATGTGCCGCACCCCTCAGCAAACACACATTACATAAAAAGAAGGATAGAGAGCATTACAATCAAGAGAAGTCGACTGCAACATGCTCTGTGCTGCAGCTGACAATTGAGAAAAACAAATCAAAAATGGTCGAATAATAAAAAATATAAAATGTTGTCCTATAAAAAATGACAATCAACCCTGACAAGCTAAATAGATTAAGCATAAAATTCCTTATTTGAAAAAGTAACTAATGAAATGCTCTCTGATTATCAAGCCCAATAAAAAAAAACTTTTTTTACTTTACAATCAAAGAAATTTGTTCTCTCAAAAATATTTATATACACATATATTGTAACTCTTCTAATCCAACATGGACTCTTTATAATTGAATTCCAATCCGTTCCAATTCCATTATTCCATTTATTTTATATTTTTTACATATTTGCATAAAATAATTTATTTATTTACAATCAGCTAACTAATAATTTTAATTAAAGACTAACTAAAATTATTGGCCTTCAGCTTGGCAAGGAGAATTTTACAGTCTAATTTTATTATTATTATCGCACGTTAAACTCCGCGTTGATCTTTGGGAACAGAGTATAACAAAAAAAATAAATAAAATAGGAAAAAAACGAATCCCATTTGGTTGCTGGAAATCAATTCAACCGGATGCATAGCGTCGATGGCGACTGCTGACCGTTGGTCGCTGACCGTCGTCCATCGTCCGCCGGCCATTGCCATCCTCCTCCCCCTGCCCATGCCCCTCCTTTTGGCCAGGATGTCAATTGTGATTGAGCGCGTTTTGCTTATGGCTGCAGAATCCCATTTGTAATTCTTGTTGTTTGCGCAACATCTCAGCATTTTGGGCAAATGGGCAGCCAAACCGTAGTCATAATTATTGTTATGTTAATAAAGAGAGCTTCCAGTGTCCAGTGTCCAGGATAGAGGATAGAGCTGTTCGCTATTTACAGGGTGGCTCATCCACAGCCACATCCTCATCCATATCAATATCCATTGACTTGGCCATTGATTTTTACGTTATGTGTTTGCTTAGCGACTTTGCATAAAAGTGGCCAAAGTGACACAAAGTTTTTTCGCTTCTTTCTCTTCTTTCTTTTCATTTCTTTTGGGCCCATCGATAAAGATTCTGAAATAGTGAAATGTTCTGTTTGAGTTTCGGCTAAACGCCTGCGAATATGCTTGCCACAAATTTCACTGTGTGCCACGCCATTAACAGCAGACTCTGCTCAAGTCAAGGGGGCGTGGCACGAGTCGCACTCCTTTCTTTCTCGATTTTTTTGATTTTTTTTTTAGAAATTCGCCACAGTTTGTTGGTAGCTGCAACTGATACGAATAGGAATACGAAACGCCCCCAGATAGGTGTGACACATCGTGTGATTGATGAAATGTGGCAGCAAAGAACGAGAGAGAAGGGCGGGGAGTGGGATTCTGCTGTGGACCACCAACTAATTTCCACATTTTTCACATTTACGAAGACAAATTGAGGTGCGAACTTGGGTCGAGGCAATAAAATTGCCGAATATCAAAACAACAAAATCTTTTCGCAACACTCTCGCCCATAAAAAAAAAGCGACAACACAACACAAAAAAGGGGTTTGAGTGCTGGAAGGGTTGGATGGGGGGGTTTTTTCGGATGGGGGTTAGGGGTTTTAGTGCTACATTTGACACAGACGCTTCAAATCTGAGCGCTGAGGCTGAGAGTGGCAGCCATGCGAATTTGGCGAATGCCAATTGTTTTTCGATTTCGCCGCTTAAAAATGCGCAAATCCGGACAGACTTTGGACTTGGGCCCACCATACTATTAAACTCAATATCTACAACAATAAATTTCAAGTCGCACTCACACACACACGCGACTTCGATTTAGTTGCACAGATGGGGAAACGTGGCGAATCAAAGTCATTTCTGATTTCTATTTCTATTTCATTTCGATTTTCATCTGGATGCCCTTGCTGGGAGTTCTATAATATTGTGAGCAAGTATGTAACGCATAGAAAAAGATCTCTTTGAGTCCAATAATCATATATGTATTCAGTTCTAGCAGCAATATAAATCTATAAATCTATCCATCTAAATACGAAAATAAAAATTGAATAAAAGTAACATTTCTGCTTATCACTGTTAGCTTTAAAACTCCTCCTGCATTTTGAAAAAAACAATAAACAATATCGGTCTGCTATATATATATATATATCCCTAAAACCCATTAAATCAATATATTATTCATTTTTTGCAATCAAATGGACTTCGTTCGGCAAGGGTAAATAAAATTCGACAAACTTAAGTTAACATTTTTTATTTTATTTTTTAGTTTTCCATTTGATTTCGTTTTATGTGCGACTCGCCAAAAGTTGTCAATTGACAATTCGCTGGCCATAAACGTAGAAAGTCCAACCACCTCCACCAGCACCACTCCCACCTCCATCGCCGCTTCCACACACCCCCCTGGCGTTTTCAATAAAACTCAACACCAGCCGCAGACAAGCCGTGTCTACCCCTCATGCCCATTATTTCTATTAGCATAATGTTGCGAGGACTGATCTGGTTTTCAGGCCCAACTTCGATTTGCTACAATTTTATTTATTGTTTTTATTTGTATTTTTTTTTCCTATATTGTCCAAGCCAAAGTTAAACATTGCCCTCGTAAAAGCGGCACGAAATTACATTTTAAATAGTTCTTGTTTCTGTGCAGAGTTCTTTTTATTGCTAATTTATGCGCATGGCCAAATTGAATAGTCGAAGGTTGAACCGCGAAGTGAGAACCATCAGAATTGACCACCAAAATTGCCCCCGACGGGATTTGTGAAACGCATATTGCCCCATGTTGATATTCAGCTAAAATCTTTCCCCCCCAAATATATCGAAACTAATTAATTGAGTTGTCCTTCAGGCCCCAATGTCATGTCAATAATGACCTCGGCAAGTGTTGAGCAATTTGTTAATAAATACGTAATAATCCACAACGTATGTGTAATATATGTGCATATATTTGAATATATGAATATTACACTTAGCAAAATATCAAATTGAAAATATTAATCAGAATATCTTCGAAAATGTTGAAAGTTTCATTCATGATTTAACTTGACTTAATTTGATTTACTTAATAATGTTAGCTATAATAAATTTATACGGAAAATAATATTGCAAATAATTATTTTATTATACACAATTTAAGTGATAAATTTAATTTTTATTTTAAATATAATTTAGATTGATTTTTTTTAATCTTTTTTTTTTAATTTGTGGACGGTTTTTGGTTTGCAAATAGGTGTCAGATCTAAATATTTTTAGATGGCGCTTTGATTCTTAATTTTCTGTTTGATTTCACAATTTTGTGAAATTTTTCTTCAAGTGTATAATGCTCAATGCCATGTCAATGCTGACCTTGAAAAGTGAGCGAAATGAGTTGAGATCCACTATAATTTTGGCGCCTCGATTTGTAACATTTCCCCAGTTTCCCCAATTTCGTTTCAAGTGCAAATATCAAACGGGTGAGGAGAGTGAGGAGGGGTATTCAATGAAGGGACCGCAGCCATCACAACCGACAGTTGAAAGTGAAAATGCGAATTTTGCCGAAAGTCTGCACAAAAATAGAACACATATACCCATATAAGCCAGAACCAGACCAACAGCATCTGTTTCATATAAACGAAGAATTTGTCTTGGGCAACTGGAAAATGAAAAGACACACAAAGAAAACATCGGAAAATTTTCCATAGACAACACTTTAATGCCAAATGGCCAGCAAACATCGAGGGTCATCAGCGCCAGCGATTCAAGATCACTCGCACCGCACAATGATCGAAGGGATCCACATCCCCGGTGCTGACATGATAGAGAAGTGCCTGCAAGTTAAATGGCACGCGATCCTTCCTGCTCAAGCAGAGCCAGGCGCGACGAACCAAGACACGCAGACGACGCTCACTGACCTTTGGCCGATGCTTCAGGTGTCGCCTGCTGAAGATCTGCTTGAAATTTCCGTAGGGCGTCGGAAGCAATTTGTGGCCCGTCAACGCCTGCCAATAGAAACTGAATTTCTGCATCGGTTTGAGTTCATCCCAAGTGGAGCAGTGGCTGCCGCTCTCTTTGTGCTTCGAGCCGATCCGTTTCAATGTCGATTTGTGCAGCGCCTTGCCACATTTCTCCAGCTTTGCCAAACGCTCCTTGGTCAAGTCGTCGAGGGGATAAAGGGTTTCCCAGCATTTGCTTATCACATCCTTTTTCCGGCAAATCGGTGGCATGGCACTCAACAGACTCTTGCGGAGATCTGCACTGCGTATTAGTCTTTTTTCACCCAATCCCTCGGCATCGTAGGTGACCAATCGTTTGGGATACTTATGCCTGATGGTATAGCTGAAAGTATCCTTTGGCTGGGTTGCCCCTGCGAATTTATTGTTGCCAACGAAACCCAACAATTTGCATAGCAATTCCATGGTGAGCGCAAAAAAAAACACGTTTATTTTTAAATTTTGCAAACTCTAACGAGAAGGGGAAAGTACGTATAAATAATGTGTGTGTATATATATATTTATGTCGAGAGATGTTTGCAATTGTTTTTATCAATTTCAGTTAGAGGCGCCTACTCAGCTGCTGGCCGACTCTCATAATTTAGTGTTCATGAAAATATATGGCCCTATATTATAAATGCGAAAAATAGTCGCTGCCATTACCAATAAAAATCTAGCTTTTCGAGGGCAGGGCGTAAGCTACCAAAATGACAGCTATATTAAAAATGCTGCTGTTTGTGCAAAAAAAAAAAAAAAGAAAGAAAAATGAGGAAAAATAAATACGAAAGAAACATTTGGATTTGCACAGAGATATTTTGTTAGAGTTTTCCACATTTGCCCAGCGTATTTATGCTTTTGTGCTTATTATGTGGAACCCAGTCTGGGCTGTGCTTTCATATGTATATTCCTACTCCTATTCATATTCATATTCATTCTTCCGATTAAGCAGTTTTCATGGTCATCATTAAACATATATAAATATATATATATGTATATATAATGTTCATAGAGTCGGAGCAATCAGTGTGTTGTTGCCAAATAAAATAAGTGGCCTAAATAAAAATGTTTGCCATATTTTTGCGCTGTTTATGAGTCAATGCGAACGAACGAGCCGATTCGCCAATGAAAATCGCTGCAATTATTAAAATTAATTTCATTTATTACATCATGAAAATAACTCAACGTAAGCCCAACAAGAAGTAAGAGTGATGCAGTACAGCGACAAACCAGACTGCGTTATACCCTGTAAACAGCTTTTGTTGTAGACTGAATGCAGTTCACAAACTTCTACAGATAACAATTGCAAACAAACTTTAACAGATTAAATTTATAGTATAAATAGAAAAATCTTTCGGAGATTCCCGGAGATTAGATTGTTCATCGATACTTATCGATATACGGAGAACTAGAGAACACATCGATACAATTGATGTTGGATACGATAACTGTTACTTCAAATTTGAACTCTCTCTATTAGTATATGTAGATTTCTGTCTGATTTTTGCACAACTGTAGGCTACCCTTTTTGCCCATTTTTACAGGGTATAACAACATATCTGATACCCACACAAGCCTGCATTTTTGGCCACAAGCTGTCGCAGCAATTAAGATGTGACGACCAATTCGGCATTGTCCTTTTCACATTCATTGGTTGTCCTTGCTTGCCTCTCTCCCTCCCCCCTCATAACATGTCGTTCTGCGGCTTGTTCAGCAATTCTCTTCCCCTCTCTCCCTATCTCCCTCTGGTAATTTCAAGTTAATAACGCTGAAAATATAATGCACGTTCGATTTTGCATCACTTTGCTCTGTCAATTGCCAATTTGGTGGCCATTTTCGTTTATTTGCCAATTGTCCGGCGTAATATTAGCCAAGCAAAGAAATATTCCGACCGGGACTACCTATAAAATCTGTTTTTAATTGCTTGTCAGACAACAAATGCGTATTTTGTGCTTTCACATCATTTTGTGTACTTTATGGGCACATTTACAGCTCGCTTTTAGCCAAATTCATAACTAATTTACAAAATGCTTAAAGCTGTCGCAAAATTAAGACTAAAATCAGAAAAAAAATCGACTTGAGAATATAAAAATCGCCCTAAAATTAAAAGCGCCATAAATCTTGTAAAAGCTGTTCGTACTTATTAAAATTAGAATACTTTTCTTATTCTTCTTCTCAGAAATATTTTCTTTTACTACTCAATCAATTCCAAAAAATTCTCAATGAAAATCACCCTGAATTAGAATATGGACTTTCCTTAATTCAAAGTATATATAAATATAATCATACTTTCGAAATGATAAAGTGAATTTTTCTAAATAATAAAGTGAGTTTGGCGATTTTCTAAATTTCATTCCAATTTTGTTCTGAGTGTACAAATTGTTGGCAGATGAAGAACACTTTTAATTCAGGAAGTTATTTTTAAGTTTTATTGCACTCCTAGCTAATCCAAAAATCATTTCTTTTTGCCAATTCATTAGTGTTTGAATGGCAAGGTGTGATCGTAGCCCAGTTTTGCCCAGTTCATTATTCCTGTCGTATATCAAATCAGACCTTTTTGGGGAACACACACAGCTGAGAATGCTCTGAATTCCCTTAGTTATTTTCAGCTGGCACACATGCCTTTATGATGAGATAGATAATATAGCTGCCAAAACTGAGTGGCTTTCCCTAAGGAAAGAAAATCGCATTCCACAAACACCAGCACACGCACACACACACACACACACATACACCAGCACACACACACACACCCACTTTATGGCGGTTAGGTGAGCGTCTTTCGCCGTGTTTGAGCTAATGGCAATGCGTCTGCCACAGATCCCAGAACAATAAAATTCCCATTTAGACGCGAATGCTAACAGCCAATGGAAGCTCCCCAGACTCTGGGCAAGACTGTGCCACAGCCCCCCCTCTCAACCCCCCCTATCCACTCCAGTCCACCCACTTGCCATAAGTAAAGTGTGGCAGCAGCAGTTTTTGTGTTTTGCGTTTACGTGAAAACAATTTTTATGGCATGTCAAAAACCTATTTTAATGCTTTTAATGAAAGCGAATTTTATTGCATTACTTTTCGATTTTACGGCCCAGCAAGGCAGGGGTGGAGGGGTGAAGGAGGGCAGGCATGTGCGTAAAAATGCACTCAAGCCAAAATGTTGACAAGATCGTAAAAAAAAACTTTGCACGGCAAGAAAAAAAGTAAAACGGAAAAACAGGTGACAAAGCAAAAACAAGTCAAAGTTTGTGCCCCCAAGAAATGCCACTTAATGTGCCAAAATGTGGTCTCAAAAAAAGATAAATACAAGCGACAAAAAAAACACAACATTTCCGCTGTCAACGTTTTGCATAAATTCCGACTCCCAAATGTATGCTTGGCTTCATTGGATACCTTTGCCAAATTCATTTGACCAGAAACTTAAGTTACATTTTGGAGTCGCGCCAAAAGGACAGAGAGACAGTCAGAGTCAGAGTAGACATGTTTAGTGGCACGGCAAAAGCAGCAGCAGCAGCACAAGCAGCAGTAGCAGCGACAAAAGCTTTCAGCCATAAAGACGCAACCAGAGTTGCGTGGACGAAAGGACGACTTTGTCCTTTCGCACACGTCGTCTGTCGGAGCACTCAACGTCAGCCAAATGCACATGCAACTCGCTCGGGTTAAGGACGAGCGGTGGCAAGAGCGGGGCAGTGCGGCAAGGAGACTCGAAACAATGCCGCCACAGGCACATGAGACCTCTCGTTCCACTGCTGCTCTTGCTCCTGCTCCTGCTGCTGCTGCTGACAGGGCTGACAATACTTTTGGACTTGAACGCACTTTTGCGATCCCTGCACTCAGAGAAACAAAATCGAAATTAATTTGGGAAAATCGACAGCTACACTAAGCTACACAAACTAAGAATAACACAGGGAATTCAGAAGAAATTGTTTTTCGTAAATTGCAAAATTATTTTAAAAAAAAAAACCAAAAAAAGTTTCGAGTTTTCTGGAGGAAGTCATTTACGAAATTTGTATATCCTATTTTATAAATCCATCTAATTTGCTAAGATATTTTATTTTTAATGCGATTTCAGTCCAATTTTTTTCAGAGTGTATTCTATGCATTAAATATTGCATATGCACTAAATGGAGTCGGGCCCAAAAACTATTGACAGGGTCAGACATGCACAGACATGCATTGTTGGGCGGCCAAAAACTGTCGAAATGTCACAGGACAAGGCACAAGGAACATCTTGGCCAGCCAAAGACTTGGCTTAAAGCAGCGTACTCCTTCTTGTCCTTAAACAGTTAACTCAGCTCGCTCTTTAGGTAAATTAGTTATAGCTAACCAAGGCTAATTTTTGCCAGCGAATTTCTTCGTTTTTTTTTCGGGGTTACATCGCAATTAGGGGTGACTACCAAATCTTTGCATTCTTTCCTGAGTTTTTTTTTATTTTTGAGTTCTTTAGTGTGACGAATACTTGGACTGACAATAAAGTGTCATTAGGATACATTGGTTGCCATTGCCATTGCCATTCGCATCGTAAAAAGCAATGGCAGTCGCAGGCCGCAAGTGCCAAAGTTACAACAAATTCGTTTCATAAGCACATTAAATGACAACAACAAAATGCAAATTAGCTAACGATGCTGCCCCTGTCTCCTGTTCCTTACTCCCCCCCCCCATCCCACCCTCTCGCTAACAAAAACCAAAACCTACAAAAAAGGTGGAGCAATAAGCGAAACAACAAATTTTCGCAAGTACATCATTTTCAATGGCAATGCGTAAAAAGTATAAAGTGTTTTCAGCTGGAATTTGAAATACCCTAGAAAAGTGGAAATATTCGTGAAGTTCAAGAAGTATTATTATGAGAAGTAAGATCCTCAACAACCACACACTTCACTTCCTATTGACATTAACCAAATCGTTAGGTTCCAAATTTTTGTAAATGTAAATTTTCGTAATGGTCTTGGAATCCCTGTCGATATACAGTGAGAGACAGCTCAAGTCGACCAGTGTCAAAGAAAATAAAAATGATTGCCTGCAACTTATTTGGACCAGGTATATTGTGGACACCTGGGTGCAGGTGGTAAACATTCATATTGGTGGTTAATACATGTATGTAATACCTACCATCGATTTTGTGGAATTTTTGAAAAATAATTATTAATTTGATTATGGCAGGCAAATACGACACTGGTCGACTTGAGCTGTCGCTCACTGTATGTATATATGTATATATTGAAATTTTAAGGTAAAAGTACTGGAATGAAGTGCAAAAAACTATTGGTACCATTTCTTATAGAAATTGTAAATCAAAGATTTTCTTTTTGATTTCATTAATTTATCTTCTTTTTTTTAAAAGATTTTCCTAACTACGCTTCTTATTTTTTTAACAGTCTTCCACTACGGAAATCGTAATCATAAGATCCATAAACCTACAAATCTGACAAAATCACTTTAGAAAACATTTCTTGTTACGGTTTTGCTATTATTTTTTTCATTATATTTTTGTGGTTTTAGTTGAAATATTAAATATTTTTTAAAAACCTATTTCTTAAAAAAAATTAGTTCCAAAAACAAAATGCTTACTCTCAAGCATTGCCCAATTTTTGAATGGTATCAACTGTAAAGAGGCATTTAAAAAAGTCTTTGAATAATATGCCTCCTGCACATCTCGTTGTGGACATTAGAAAGTGTCATTTTGGAAGATGGGTATTCAAATTTGGGGTTGAGAGGGGGAGGGGGAGAGAGAGAGAGCTCTAGCTCAAGAGCTCACAAGGGCCTGACATTGTTCTCGCTGGCATATAATTACAGTTATTTGTGTAGCTAATTAATTGCTAATCAATCATAGACCAAGACGCCGAAAAGGACCCACTTCCAGTGTCAGACACAGTCGCCATTTGCCTTTGTTGTTGTGCCTGTCTCAATGTCTGCCCAGGATGCTCTGTATATGCCAATGGCACTTCTAAGGCGTCCGCCCACTTCACACTTTTTGTACACATAAACAAAAAAGGCAGCGAAAACAAAAGCTTAGCAAGATTGATCACAACGGTCGCCGACGGCATTGAGACAGCGCTCGGCACCTGTTCGCTTACTCACGGTTATTAGCCAGGACGACACCAGGACGACACCAGGACGAGGCCAGGACGGGGACATCATGCAAATGGACGCTTTGCTACTTTCTGCCACACTTAGAAAAAAATCAACCATATTTTGGTCGCTAAGAGCAACTCTGCTTATTATTCAGAAGGAACAATTGCTGTTTTCAGGCTGATTTTCAGAGCCTTTTTACTTTTTAGAAATTTATTTCTTAAATGAAATTATTTGTGAGCAAAACTTTTTGGCTTTTTGAGTGCTTTTCGAAGCACTTCTAAATTTTAAAAATAGGTTTTCTGATAGTTAAAATTTATTTCTAAAAACAGGAAAAACTTTCTTTTAATCAGATTGTTGCTCTTAAATACGCTTCGATTTTTTTTCTGTGTGTCTCAATAGCCGAAAGCATAAAAAGCGTCAACAGCATTTTTTGCACCTTGCAAGGATTGTCGAGTGTTTGAGTAAGCCGTTGTCGGTTGTCCTGTCCGTTTCGCCTGTCCGCTGTCCTGGCTGTCAGTCAGCCAAGTTGCCTGCCAGAGCTGACGTCAGCCTAGTCGTTTATCCTTTTGGCGCACATTTTATTTTACATAATTTGAACATTTAAGACGTGCCTGGGCATAGCCAAGAGGCTTTAGTTTTAGTTTATGCAGCCAGTGCGTAGTTTTTCTTTTGCACCCCGAACCCCCCTCCATCCACAAAACCTCTCCCCTCCTCTCCAGCTCATACGCATCCTTTACGCCCCAGTGAATTTTATGGCAGCTAAATTTGCCAAACCCCCCTCCGAACTCGATCTCTTGTCACCCAACGCATTTTGTACTTCTTTTTGTTAAAAACTTGCACGTTTGCTCTGTTGGCCATTTTGTTGCTTGCGAAATTTAGAGTTAACCCAAATTGTCGGCTATTTGGTCAACATGGCTCTGCCTGCTGCTGGCCGCTGCTTGCCCGCTTTTATGCCATTTTCAATTCAATTGTTGTCTAAGTGATAGTAAGAGTCGCTCATAATGCTTTCATGGCTCAATATGAATTCTAAAATCAACAGCATGTGTGATTTTCCAAAAATGCTGCTGGGGATGGGAATGGAAATGGGGTAGCTAGGGTTGGGCAGACCCAGAACTTATAAAGAGCATGAGTAATAATAAAAATCAGGAATATATGCTTACATTAAGTACAGATTGTAGTAGAAGTGAAGGGGGTGGTATAAATCTTAGCCAAAGAATATATTCTTAAATGGAATGGGCAGAAGAATCAACATGGACAAATCTGGAATATATGCCTGCTTCAAGTACAGAGCATATCCAAAGCGAAATAGTCAGATTATGTATAATCTTGGAATATGTGCTCAGAGTATTTTATACTGGAATGAAAATCTTCTACTTATTTCCAAATTTTAGATGTCTCCGATCCCCTAAATAAATATATATAAATAAATATATATTTGTTAAATGACTCCTTTGGCAAAAAACACGAAATTATTTTCTAATAGTTATTTTACACACAAGTTTGGAGTCTAAAAATTGGGATTTTGAAGAGATTGAGAACATTATAGATGGATAAAATGAGCAATAAAATTTGGCCAAATTGTACACAGAATGTATTTTGTTCAGTGTGTTGCTGTTGTTGTTGTTGTTGTTATTATTATTGTGTGCAATGTGCAAATCCAACTTACAGAAATCGGTAAATCAGCAAATCGGTAAATCTGACACCGTGAACTATGGCAGCCAAGGGGAGGGTTGTTGGCTGGTCTGGTCTGGTCTGGTCTGGTCTGCTGGCAAAGGTCGCGTGACCATGTCACAACTTTCCTCCATTGAGGGGGCTGGGGTATATTGTCGAGTCGGCATTGTATTGAATGATTGGTAATTCGATACAGTTGCTCGATTGGCGCAGTCTGCATTTGCGCATTGTTTTGGTTCATTTGCCGCGCGCATCGCAAATTGACAGCGCGAGTCCCGAAACCCAAACCCACTCTCCGATTCCCATACCCCATCCAATGGCAATTCCCAATCGCAATCCCATTCCCCGATTCGCACTAATTTTCCTGCCTTGTCGTGCGCCGTGCGAAACGTATAAATAATTTTATTTCTATTTTCCAGCCATATCCAAACTATTTATTGCTAATGGATTTATGGCCCGCTTCTCAGCTTATCATACATATATATATAGATACATGTATGTATATATATCGATATCTTCATATCTGCCTTGTAAGTGCCACGTGTGTTGTGTTCCGTTTCCTGTTGCCCTTCTCCCCTCGGGAACTCCGTGCAATTATAACAATAAATATATCCATCTATAAGTGCACGGCTCTTGTCCATATCTGTGTCTCGTTTTTTATTTTGGTCATCTTTTTGACAGTGGCAGCGGCGGCTTCTTATTATTCTTTAATTTTGCCAAATTGTTTTCGTTTTATGAAATTTCTTTTCACTTCAAATTGTTCGCCTTTATCTATGTTTTTTATTTTTTCTTTGCTTTATTATTGCTAGGATTGTGGAAAAGGTTTCCATTTCCCTGGCTTGTTGCTGCCAGAGCTCGTTTTGCCTTTTAATAAATGTCCAGCAGCGACAGAAGCTTCGTATTTCGTCTGGGCGCTCAAGAAATATGCACAAATTAATTTTGTTTTATTTCGTGAGAGCAGAAGCACAAATTTAAATCAGGCAAGTGGTGGAAAGAAATACGTCATGTCCACACTGCCACTTGCAGTGGCAACAACAAGAAAAGGGTTTCAATTGCGTAAGGACTATCTCTGCCTCCCCCCACCACCCAAACAGGACACAACTGCCAACTGTTGTCCTGCGACTCGGCACGAAATTGCCTTCGCCTCCGTCTTCGACTTCGACTTTTCTTTAACTCTTGCAAACTTGGAAGAAAAAAAAAGAGCCTCAGCCTTTGGTTATATTTTATTGGGCTGCGGGGCAAGGGCTACTGTTATGAATGCAAATTAAAAGTATACAAATCTAATAAGTTCCATTTAAGATGCTTTAATTTGTTTCCACTCGCTTCGCTCTCCCCCTCTCTCTCTCCCTCTCTCTCGTTCTCTGCTTTTAGCTTTGCGCCTTTTGCCATTTTGCATTTCAGAAATTGTTGCTAATTGTTGAGCTTTTAGCAAGCGCATTTTTAATGCAAAGTGCACCATTTCCAAAACCCCCTTGCCTCCTCCACCCGCCCTCTCCCACTCACTCTCTGTTTGGATAATCATCATGCATAAAAACAAAATGCATTTTTATATGGAAATTGCATTTTGATTTGCTTTTTGTGCCAAAAGTTATTGCACTAAATTACAAAACACAAAATGATTTGAAGCATTGCATTTGAAATGCTTTGAATTTTCTTTTATTGCTTATTAAATGCAATTTGGCTTTGAGAGCAATCTTTTAATATATACATATATACGATTTTAAATATCTGTATAAATGGCTCATTATATTCACCCAAGTTGGCAGTATATTTGAGATATCCAATTTATATATTGAATATTCTTATTCATAGTTTATTGTATTCAGTTTGGATTGAAATCACATTTTAAATAAATATGATTTGCTTATTATAATGAAAATGGAAAATGGAAAACATATTGACTTTAAATATCTATATAAATAACTTAAAATATTTAATTTGACTTGATTTTAAATATCTGCAATAGAGAAAATAAATAACTTACTATACATAAGTTGCCTTGAGAGTTCAATTTAAAATTAAAATATTTATAGCACATTATGTTTAATTTGATAGAGGCGCATATATTTATATATATGTATATGTATTCCGTATTATAATCAATTTGGATGGAAAGCATATTTCAAATGTAAAATACATTTATTAAATATTTTTACAAGCAGCCATTTTATTTGTAAGCTGAAAAACATACTTTAAATATACAAAATAATAAATAAATATTTAATTTGACTACAGAGCATATCAAAAATAAATATATGTATTTAAATATTCTATTTGCTTTCACAGCACATTTTAAATACGTTTTTAAATATCTTTATTTATAGCGAATTTTCCTTTATTTTGTCATATGAAACGAGGTCCTTAATGAGATGCAGGCTAAAGCATCCTTTGATTGACTAATAAAATGCTACGTGAGCTGATTGAAAAGGTTGGCAATTTAACACGCCACTAGGTAGAATTCTTAAGGTTTTCATTTGCGTCTCTCTTTGTTTTTCTTTTTTGCTTGGTATTCGGGGGCAGGCAAAGGTAATTTCCACGACCAGTTGGTGGCGCGTATGTGACGCACATATTTAAACAAACCCCCGTGGGGGCAGGCAGCTGTCACCCGGTCGAAGCACAATGTTGATGGCTGTTGATGATGCTGACAATGTGAAGCACAAATAAACTTTGGGAGAATGGCACACATAAAGTCGATGCCACAACTGGCATGCTGCTGCTTTCTGACCATATGTTGCCGCCGCAGGCGCGCCTAGGTGTAACTACATGCCATAAAGTAGTAGTTGCTGTAATAGACTCAGTTGCCCCCAAAAAGGACAAAAGGGACACGTCCTAAGGACAGCAGCACCTTGAAGAAGCAGGCGGCTGCCAAGAAACACCTTGGGGTCGCTTTTTGCTGATTGTGCACAGAAAACCAAATCCACATCAATGTCGTCACATTGTGCCCCGTCTGTGTATTTGTGTGTGTATGTGTGTGTTTGTGCCATGTGTGTGTGTGTGTGTGTGGGTGTCCTTTATAGTTTTGTTCATTTCATAAATATGCGTTTGTCCTTTTTACGGTTTTGGGTTTGGGTTCGAAGGCAGCCTGCGGCTTTCATAACTTGAGATGGACGGGCACACCTTTTAGCTGCCTCCCCAACCACCCCTGTCCCTGCAACACCCCGCACTGTCCATAAGCAGATTCATAATTTGATCCTGGGGTAAATACATTTTATTATGATTTTTATGTATATGCGAGCCTGCAGTTTATATACGTTAGCAAGCCTAACCTTACATCAGCCTCTCAGCATCTGCCGGCCTCTTCAACCTTGCCACAGGTTGTGTCCGGTGCTTGTCCTTTGCCGTGTCCTCAGCTGCTGCCGCCTTAAGTGCAGACTTATGAATTGGTCAGGCGGCGACATATGCGTATATGTGTGCACTCAGCCAAAAATAACCCAAAAATTCAAATCTTACTGAAAACTACAAAATATATTCCCCAGTTTTAGAGATTATATTTTCACCTTTTTTCAGAAATGTTTTTCAAATCAAACTTTTCAAGAAAAGAGAATTTAATTACATTAACTTGTACATTTACAAACATATATATATATATATATATGTATAGCAATACACTTGCTGAATAATAAGCAGAGGTGTCCTTGGCGACAAAATGACGCAGATTTTGTGCATTTCTTTTTCTGAGTGTATAGTTGACTTTGGGCTCGGATTTTCGGGGGGTTGGTTGTGTGGCCGTTTGCTGCTTTTGTTTGTCTTTAATATTTTGCACATAAACATATATCTTTATTTATTTAGGTCGTTGCGTACCTCGACCAAGCGCAAAACTGTCTGTTGGGCACAAAATTTATTAAAATATTGGCGACGGCCAATTGACCAAAAGACGGAGCCGAGACAATCGACGAGACACAGCTGCACTTGATGCCTGCTTGTTGTTGCTATTGTTCTAGAGAACAGTGCCCCGCGTACAATGCCACACTCAACTCGCTTAACACTTTCACTTTCAACGCTAAATTAATTACAATTTATAGTTATACCGAGCGAGCAAAGGCGAAAAACGAATAACAAAACAAATTAAGTAGGCGTTAAAGTAGTTCATATTTCATTTTGCTGCTTTTATGTGGAAACAACGTCCAACAACGCAGACGAACAATTGGCAAGTGTTGACACACGGCCAGACTGCTCAAGTATCCCTCCACCCCTTCCCACCCCCTGTTGTGGCACTATCTATGTGGCACCTCGTCTTATGCGGACACTCCTCAGCCGATGATTGCTGCTACTGTTGCTAGTGCAACGGAATTTGCAACTCGCAATTACTTCTCAGTTTTCCTGGCTGTCTTTGATTCATTTCGCGCAGACAGCGACAATAGGCCAAATGACTCCAAACCAAACGAGCTAACAATGCTGCACATGACTCCAAAAATACCCTGTAAAAAGAACAGCCTATGCTGGTATATTGTTACTTTCCCAATTCGATCACTAAAATTTTGTCTTTTATTGTTATCGAACTTTGAATATGGTGAAAACGATGAAAGTTACCAAAACTTACACATTTACTTGCTGTGAAAGATAATATAGGTAAAATAAGCCCCAATCATACCGAAAATTGATAAGAAAAGGACGGAAAATACAAAAGTAAAGAAGCAGATAGAAATAAAGAGAGAGAGATATATATAAAGAGTAAGACATAAAATAAAGAAAACATAGGGAACCCTCTGAGCCTGCTGATGGTAGTTACCTCAATATGAATATATATTTTCATTACCAATATCTGTGTTTTTTTCTTTATCAAAACTGAACATAATTTGTATAGTTGAGCAATAATAGATCTGGTTGTATTATAAATCAATTGGAAAGCTCTGACTTTAAGGTTGTGGCACTTATTGATATCGCAAATCGATTTGAATCGATGTTCGCTAGGTGACAGCAGTTATCGATAAACTGAAATAAGTTTTATCATTAATTAATTAATGCCTCAGCTTACAGTCGAGCTCTCTCGACTAGCGTTTTCTTACTTGTTTTCAGTCCAATGCTGAGTAGTCCCATTCTGTGTGTTTTATGCAGTATACCAAAAAAGTGTCCATCAATTAGAGGCATAAACAGCTGGCTGGTTGCAAGCAGCGAAGCAGTGAGGCAGGCAGGCTACTTAATTGGCTAGTGGAATCACCTACTCAAGTGAGCCATATATATTGCCAAAGAGACTTTGGCCCAAAAGGGGCCAAACTGGATAACTGAGCTGCTTTGCACACACATACACACACACATACACACACACACACACACATGAGCTGCACATCACGTAGCCAAATACTTTTGCACTTTCGCTTTTATTTCACTCCTGGGAGCTTGTTAGTCAAACGTGAGAAGTGAGACTCCATGATGAGCATCTTGATGTATTTGTCTGCCCGTGTGTGTGTGTGTGTGTGTGTTTGTTTGCCTATGTGTGAGTATGTGCGTGTGTATGCATTTTAAATTTCAAGCTTACACTCAGAAAAAAGATCGCTCTGCACTTTTCGAAATCCGCCAAGGTGAACTCCCCCAATTCTTTCAGTAATTTTTCCTGTTCTTAATTTCAATGTGGATTTTTCTGAAATTGAGAAAAAATATACTTAACTGCAGCTAGCCAGAAGCCAAACATTAATATTTTAAGATTTCGAAAAACAGAAATACTTTCCAGATTTCACATTGATTTTCTCTGAGTGTAGGGGGAAGGGTTCGATTTGTGTGTTGTATCAGGTTGCGTAAGTCAATAAAATTTTCATATTTATTGACCATTAGACGCACAAGCTCGATGTGATTTCGCTTGAAACTTTTCCCTTTTTTTTTGGCACCTCGGGCGCAGCTGTGTCTCTCTGCCTCCCCTACCCCCAGGCAACCCCCCACTGCCACCTCCGTGGCATGGTCTGTTGGGCATTCGAATTGTCGTCGTTGCCGTTGTCGGCTCGACAATGCGAACAATTCGCGTTGACATGTTGTCTGCATAATTGCAGTACACGAGACACTGACGCCACTGCCAGTTGCCACGGTTGCCACGGTAGCCACACTTGCCACCGCTTGTGGCAGCTGACAGAGAGACGTCCCGCTTTTGTTAACGCTTAGGTGCGAAACTCCGCGATGAATCTCGTATCGCAACCTTTGTGAAATGTGAATACCTAGGTGGCGTCAACCTACTTCGGCATTTGCTCGAAAATAGACGCCAACTCGGCCCACAAAAATGGTTGCCACCTTTTTTGATTTCATTTTTGTTTTTGTTTTAGTTTTTGCGGCACAAAACCGGGTGCATGTGCAGCACTTGCCACAGGGGCATTGTCTTGCCGGGGAACACCCTGTGTGTTGGCGAAAAGGTGCAACCACTTAATGGGCGGAATGGCGAAATGCTTTGCATTTGGCTAGGTACGAATTTTGTGGCCAACAAATTTTCGTCGGCATTTTTGGGGCCAGGCCATGAGTCTGTCTGTCCATTTGTCTGTCCGCTTGGCGTCTTGCCGTCGCCACCGCCATCAGCGGGAAACAAAAAAAAAAAATAAAAAATAAACTAAATGAAAAATCATTTCATTTCAATTCATTTCACTTAAAAATACGCAACACCGTTCGAAATGCTCTCGAGGCGGCTAATAAATTAAGATTTTCTCAGCGCAAGCAACTAATTTCGAATTGAACGCACACACATTTCCTGGGAATACGTGAAAATGCAGCCGGTACATTTAATCGAAGGCGATATGCCTTCCAACAACCTGCCCCCTTCCAGCCCCCTGCCCCAACCCCTCCGAATCACCCACCGCCCACTTCATTCTGCACTCTACACTCATGGCTAGCACAAATCAAGCGCGCCGTGTGCCACACTTTTCCACCAAAATCCAGAATCCAAAAACCAAATCAGAAAAAAAATCAAAAAAATCAAATCGGAAGTAACCGACTCCATAATACACTGCCCGATTGAAGTATTATCAATTAGCCAATTCCTTTCTACTTCGTCTGAAATGGTAAAATCTTCAAAATATGGCAATCATCCTGAAATTATGGTAATCAATTCACATTTTGCGGCTATTTAGAAAATATATTCCAAAAATATGTTTAAATATATATTTAATCAACAAAAAAAAAAATTGAAAATTTTCAAGGTATTTTTATATGTTTCAAAATAATTGAATTTTAGAAAGTATTTTGTTTTCAAAAATAACGGGTTTTCATTTATTTGATTGTTGCTTCTATTTATTTACTTATTTCTCTTTTATTTGGCATCCTTATATATTATTATGTGGTCCAAGCGTTTTTTATATTATTATTTATTATCCTTCGCTTTCAGGGCTGCACACAAATTACACAACAATTAGCATTTAATATTTAAATATTAAAACAATTCAGATCTTTTGCTTTTTATTTATAATGGTTTTTTGTTTGGTGACTTCTTATCACAATTAAAATATGTTTTTTTTTTTGCTGGCTTCAGCTTCAGGTTAAAAATTTATTAATAATAGAAGAAAAACCGTTGCACTTTTAAGTTTTTGTTGTCGTATTATATAAATTATATTTAAAAAGTAAAAAATGCAATTTTCTGAATTTCTGTTTGCCTTATTTTTCTGTGTGTATATTTTGCCAATTTCAATTCTCTGGCCATGTTTGAATACTCTGCTACAATTTGGCTACAGAGTATTAAAACCGAAAAAGTCCGCAGCACGCCAAACAAGACGGCGGCCCCCAAAAAGCATTTTTCAGTTTATTTTCAAATTCAATTTCAATAATTTTTAATGGGCAACGCAGCACGCACAACGTCTAATCGTCTGGCGTCGAATCCCTACACATATGTAAATGTGGATATCTGCAGTATATAAATATATATAGATATATGCTCAAAAGTGGAGGCAGCCGTTTGGCTAATTAGTCGAAACTTTTTGCACAAACATCGGCTACAATTTCAAGCTCAACGCGAATGATGTGCGCCATTCCTCCACCAGCCTTTGAGCAGCTTGTGAGTACATACATATATATATGTATATACATATGTATACAACTATATAGACTATATATAAACCCGATCTGACGAAATGTTTGTTTACAGTTGCTGTTGTTGTTCAACGGCTGCCTCATCAAAGAAACAACCATTTTTAGTATATATTGGCATTCGTTTTGCTTTGACATTTTGTGTTTTTTTTTTCCCGCTGCTAAGGAAAACACCTTTGTGCGCCGCTTTTCCACCTATAAAACGAACAACTTTACGATCAGTTCCCCCCACTCGGGTTTCCTCTCGGACTGTCCATCGGGCAAAGAGATGTAAGCGAAATTTTTATGCATCGCGGCAACTTCCACGAATTCCACGCCGGAAATTATGACCGCCGTCGACCTCCACACACAGACCGTATCTCTCTCTCTCTCACACACACACACTCTCTCTGTCTGGGGGATTGGGCGACAACAATGTAGCCACAAAACATTAAAATATGAAAAATTCACTTAAAAATTGTAAACAACGCACGCTGCCTGCTCCCATTCATTGCATATTTCGAAATAAGACGGACAAAAAAAAAGCATCAGCAACAAATCGGAAAGCAAATAAAACACTGCAAAAGGCTGAAAGAACCACAGAGGTGCTGCTGCTGCCTGGCAGAGAAAAACTCTTTACGATCGATCGTTAAATAAATTGCCACATGAATCCAAATGAGGCATGGTCAAAACACAACACGGGCAGTGCACCAATGCAGCCACTTACATAAGCATCTATACATATATGTACATATTATGTATTATGAGCATCCAAACGAACAAATACTCAGCTATGCAACGCTGCACTCATTCACCATGATCTACTTGGCCTAAAAGTGTGCGCAGTTTTGGCCATTTGATAATGGGGCAGGGTTGTCTGCTGAAGCTAACTAAATCAATTTTGTTATATATTTCAAATACATGAAGAAAAATACACAAATTAAATTAAGTTAAAAATAAAATGAAATATTTGGAAAAATATCAAGCAAGAACTTTTCCCTTATTTAACTTGCTTTTTTTGCTAGTTGCCTCTCAAATAGAGCCCTTCTTCGATAATGAGTTAATTGTTAATAATTATTGTCAATAATGCTTAGATAAGTTTCTTATATAAGTACTTTTATTATAATATTAATGTCTACGTGATCTAAATAGAGCATCTCCAATAAGATATATATATTCTCGATCAGGATCAACACTCGACTCGATCCAGTCATGTTCGCGGATCTCAGAGCCTATAAGTTCAAGTTCGCAGTTCGAAATATCTCCTTCTCCCGTTTTAAACAAACTTTTTTATGGTAGAATTAAATAATATTCTCTAAATATTCGATTTAATGTAATGTAAAAAGTGCTCGCTTATCTTTTGGAAAATGATTTAAGAAAATTGTTTGAATATGGTTAAAAATTATGAAAATATGTTTGTCAAATAGTTGACTTTATCTTCATCTACAGCTACATTACACATTTCTAAGAACTAGATATAATGTTTTAATTTATTATGGTACCTTCAGTATTCGTCCAGCAGAAAGATGGACATCAATGTAATCTCATCAGTATTATTATCAGATGCAAGATATCGATCTTAAGTCCTACGTCACTCACCTTTCGAAAGACTATATAGTATTCTGTGATATAATAATCACAAATAATAAGACCCTCCATAAGAGTTTCATTGAAATGGAATTCGATAAGCTTGGAATGTGATATGTGCTTTTGCTGATGTTCACATTCACAAATGGGATTCCGCGAAAACAGTATGAAAGATATGGCATTTAAGCGAAAGTAAACACGCCAAAGTGCATGACACATATTCGTGGAATTGATTAGATGATGATTTTGTGGTTTGTTCAACATTGCCCGAGCTGAGGATGAAGTTAATCTCTGCCAGTAAATAGTTGAATATTAATGAACAACATTTTTAACGGGCACTTGCAGCGCATTTATCGCTCCAGCTGAGAGGCGGACACGGGTCTAAGTCCGCGACTTGAGTCCGTGGTACTAAAAACGTAGAAAATCACTGCAGCAATTAAAATGAATTTATGAATCACGGAACCTCGGACTGACTGACTGACTGACTGACTGACAGGATAGACGCAGATATTGATGATGCGCGACTCTCTGCGGCAATATTGTATTAAAATTTTTTGCCATCATAAAGATTATTATTTTATGACATATGTACATAAGTCGCACTGTAGGAGTGTGTGTGTGTGTGTGTGTGTGTGCGAGTGTGTGTATGTGTGTGTAGTATGGACACGCGTCACAGGCAAATTCTAATAAATTTTTAATGCACTCCATCTCCTTTTAGATTTGAGAGCGCACTTTTATTATTGATATTTACGGCTCCAAACACATTTATCGATGATGCATAATTCAGCAGGGCTTGCTACATGTGGCATGTGTGTGTGTGTGTGTGGCATGACGTCAAGGACCAAAAGCGTAGACCTCAGCTGCGTAATTAATGAAGCCATAAAACTACAGTCAATTAATTAAAAATGCAACCGAGCTGCGAGAGAAGTGAGAGAAAAATCTATCTTGTGTCCAGGCGATGAGGCACGGCCAAAGTTGAATGTGCCAACTGTAAAATTGTGTTTTACGAGCGATCTGCACTTGATGGCCATTATCCATTACCTCGCCTCCCCCCTCAACTCTATACCCCTTGCCTTAGATTCAGATTGCTCTATTCAAGTGCTTTTGTTGTTAAGTATTTGTCAAGTAAACTGGCGTCGGCCATTGTAAAAATTTTTATTGTACACTCGTAAATGTCAAATGTAATTTAAGCGCACTCACACATGGCAATAATGTCTATGTATGTGCGTTTATATATATATTATATATGCATATACATATATATATATAGCTAGACATTCAACTATTGTCGCTTGCAAGCTAACAGTTAGCTAAACGCTTGATTGAGCTGTGTGCCAAACAACTTGTAGCCACATTGCCACACAATACACATACACACATGTGTGTGCGGGTGTGGGTGTGTTTGTGTGTATGTGTGTGTGTCTGTGCCTGTGTTGCTTGAATGTGTCTTGAGTTTGTCACCAAATGCAACATGTACCAAATGTTGCCACGGCACAGACAGACAGGCCGTAGAGAAATTACAAATTAAGTGAGACTAAACAAACACAGACCAAGTCTCTGCCTCTACACTCAGCAAAAAAATGCCGCCCTGAAAACTGAAAAGATTTTCTTGTTTATAGAAATAATTAATAACAATAAATAAAACTGAAAAACAAATTTCTAAAAATTAGAAAGGCCAAATACATGTCGAATTACTACAATTTTCTTTCTGTGTGTAGACTTCCCTCTCTCTCTCTCTCTCTCTCTTTCTCTCTCTCTCCTCAGTCTTCAGACCTGTCTCTCTCTACTCCGTAGATTCCCCCATCTATGAGCAATGCAAACAATTTACAAGAACTAATCAAAATATTTAGAAGCACACTGAAAGGTGCCAGTCGCAGTTGCAGTCGGAAAAGCAAACGAAGAGTTTTTCATTTACATTTCCATTTCATTTGGACATGAAACTTGGCAGCTGTCTGCGGATAATTTCAAAAGAATGGCCCAACATATGGTAACAGGTTACACCAATAGGCAAAAACAAAATCACATCGTCTCAAGTGGTATCTGAGTGAGTATTAACACGATCTATCACAACAGAAAAAAAAAACATATATAGAAGAACCCATTCATTATTAGACAGAAGTTCTTAAGGATATATAATCGAATTTGCTCTCAAATGTTTTGAAAGTGGTCAAATAATATTAGTACTTTTCGAAAGGGACTTTTGATAACATCAAATATCATATAAAATATCAACAGGTTTCGTAAAAGACGATTTGGTCATGTTCGTCTGTCTGAATATGCCAATCTGAGTTTTGTTTTACAATATGCAGATTAATCTTATTCCATATTATCGATAACTGTACCCGTTTTGCGAATATCGATACAAATCGATTTTAGTTTACTATAAAAGCCACAAATGTTGAAATTTAGCCTTTCAATTAATATATAACATAAACGGACATATCATCAATCAATTGTAAAAGGTGCTTCCAAATCTGACAAGAAATGTAGGGAGATCTTCCAATTGAACGATCTGTAGCTGAGTTCTCACGCTCTCTGCCTGGGCATGATGAGTGCATATTTGAGCATTAATTAAATTAAACAACTAACAACAAATAAATGTAAACAGCGATAGTCGCCCGGCCCCCCAGGGGGTGGAGTAGGCATAAGGACCAAACACCTTGCACACGTTTTGCGACACGTGTCGACCACTGAGCTACCAAATTAAACAGCTCTCTGTTTAGGCGAGTGCTGATGAGCAAAAGCAAACCGTAAATTGTCACATTACCAACCCCCTCCCCCTCGCACCACTCCACATGCAGGAAAATTGGAAAAACAGCGCATTGATTTCAAGCAACGTGTGCCGGGCGTGTGACCAGAGCAGCTACCTACACTCTGAGAAACATCACACTGAATGAAATCTGTGTAGTTTTCAAGCCAGTTGCCTTTACTCTGGAGAGTGTTTGAGCAGCCGGCGCTGACAGCACCACCTGCACCACCCAAGGCTGTAAAATGCTTGTTGCACGCCGAAAAAAGTCAAACCCCCAAAATGTGTGAGCTATTTGAATATTTCACACAAAAAAACACTAGCAATTTTTACCCCGTTTTTAAAGACTTGCTCTGATGATAATGAGTGCTGTGAAAAATAACCACTTCTTTTCTTGGGTGGTTTGGTGGACCAACTGTCGCTACGGATGACGGATGCATTGACACAGCAAATTAATATTAATTTTTGTCACACGCGCCGCTGACACTTTCTGCGTGCTGCGAGAAGTCCTTCTCCAAGGCATAAAAATAACACGGAATTATTTTCAAAACATTTACTTTGCTGCTGAGTGGCTCTGATATGATGATGATGTTGTCTGTCTGTCTGTCCATCTGTCCATCTGTCCGTCTGTCTTTTTTCTTTATTTCTGTCTGCAATTGGGCCTTGCCACGTATCCTGTGACAGGATATCAAGTGAAATGATGCGCGAGTCCGTCCGTCCGTCCGAGCGTCGTCGAGCAAGGACTTGAGTAATTAGTTTGGATTTTGTGGCATTATAAAATCTCTTCTTTTTTTTTTTGGTTTATGCGACTGCCGCACAAATATTTATTCAAGTGTTAAAGTGTCTGCAGCGCAAAAAGCAAGAACCATTTTCTCTTCCTCTTCCTCCTTCTTTTTTTTTGTATTTAAAATTTTTGATTGCGCCCCATTGCAAGTGCCGTCAATCTTTGTCTGCCATGAAAAATTAGACACCTTATGCATTGAGCAAATACGAATACGAAAAAATGAGTTCTAGAACTTTTTAGAGCCAAACTTTGCGCAGAAAAAAAAAACATTTTCATACACAATCAATCCTTGTAATTGGCCGTTACGCGTTTTCCTGCTAGCATTTTTCTAGTTTTCCCATGAAAAACGTAGCGCCAAGTGAAACTGAAGCAAGAAGAGAAAAAATAGAAAACGCCAGACTAAAAATCAAATGGCAAAAGTAAAAAAAGCTGAAAAGGAAAACTCACGCGCTGCAAAAGGGAAATGCAAAAGAAAAGTTTAATTTTACTAATCACAGCAGCGTAATTACGTGGAAAATGAATTTTTTTTCTTACATTTGCTCCTTCTGCTCACCCTCCAGAAGGCAATGTCTTGAGCAAGGGAAAAGTCTGTACCTTTTCCCAGCACACCCAACTCCTCCCTTGGCCCCAACTTTGACAAACAAATAACTTGCAATTTGTACGTTTTAATTTTTGTGTGTTTTGTACGGAAAAATTTTTCAATTTTACTTTGGTTATTAATCAAAGAAGGCAACTTGAGCCAACCGAGTTGGAGCCAAAAGTCAATGCCTTGGCTCGTCTTGGCCCAGTTGAGGTCAGTCTTGGCTCCGACGCACACACTTCTCTGAGATCAGCTCTGCAACTCTGGCTGTAACTGTATCTGTAACTGTAGCTGTAGCTGTATCTGTATCTGTAGCTCATCCACACATGGCCACACACAGAAGAAAATAAAATACAAATATTCCCAGGCAGGCGAACATAAATTGTTCAAAAACTAAACACGCAATTCAAGAGTCTAATAAAGTTACGCAAACAAATGATGCGGTGGTGCCCCCAAACGGGGCAAAGTGGAGCAGCACCGCCAATGAGTGGTGTGTGTTCTTGTTGCCTAATGTGCACCGCAGATACACACAGCTACAGCTACAGCTACAGATACAGCTACAGATACAGATACAATGTCGCAGCAACACTTTCCACCAATAAGTTGATTTTTGTTTTTTTTTTTTTAATTGCAACGAGAGGCAAAGTGTTAAAGAGTTTATGTGCAACATTTACAGAGTGAAGTGGGCGGTTGTTGGTTGTTGCTGGCACACAAAGAGTGCTGCCCCATTCATTTCCCATGCGGCACACACACACACACACACACACGCACACATACACACACAATTATAAACGCAATAAAATACTTTTCAAGCGAAACTCATAAATTTTGAAAAAGCGACGCTGGCGACAAAGAAGCTGACGACGCGACTCCGATTCCGACTCCGATTTCGATATACCCCATTTTTGTTGCACTGACTGCCGTGTGAATGAGTTTACCCCAAAAACAGGGGATCGGGCAGACGGTGGTGGGGTTGGAGGGACGAGGCAGCTGCTCCGCCAATGGGATTGGACTGTCTGCGAGCTGTTTAGAAGAAGCCAATGGACTTGGACTCGCCGCTTTAAGAGTTAATCACACCAGATGTTAATGGTTTTTATGGTCGTGTTTACTATGCAACAGCCCCTCCCCCACCACCCTCTCTGTCCCCCTCCCCCCTCTTTGCACCCCTCTGCAAGTGTAGCTGTATCTGTATCTGTATGTGCGACACTCGGCTGTGGCATAAGGTGACATCATCATCGTCATCAGCAACATCAGCTGCGTTGAGCGACAGCCAGCCGTTATATATACACTAAAAAAAATTTCCATTCTTATGCCGCCAAGCCGATAAGCCACCGCATTATTCAGAGAGTATATTTCCAACAAACAGAGTTTTTTCCTTTCTCAAATTACGTTTTCAAACTGTTCATAACTGACAACCCCAACAATGTTACTATAGTTCCTAACTTATTTTAGAGTATATTCTCAAATTAAGTTTGGATTTGAGAATTGGGCAAATTTTATAGCAGATTTAATTTAGAATTTTTAAGATTTCTCTTACGTGTAAATTTAGTGAGAACTTGTCTGGCGTGGTTACTGACTGGCCCGGTAGGCGAGGTTGGCGGGATTGACAGGGCTATCATGACTGGGTATATCGGGTATATCGAGCCTTTCGCCGCTGTTAGTGGGCGCTGCCCTTCGGTGGACTTGACCAAGCAAATGGCTAAGACGGCACAGCTTAGGATCAACGTTGCGATTCTCATTGCGATGTTTGTGAAATTCTTCTGAATGCTGATCTCTGTGCGGAGACCGGGAGCTATTTATACCAATTTCAATTTGGGGTTTGTTTTCCCAACTATCGCAGCTGTGTCAATGTTTTGATTGAATTGTTTACTATTCCTACTTAAACTATAATAAGTTTAGACGAATAATCAATGTGGATTTTTGCACAACTGTTTTCAGTTTATTTTGGGCAACTGAACTAATAATAATAAGAAAGTCAAAAGTCGCAGTATTTTCCAGAATATTTATTAAACTAAAAACAATGCTCAGAAAAAAAACTTTCAAAAAATTGAAGTTGAAATGAATGTATTATGCATATAGTTTTTGTAAAACTGACTAAATTAAATTATTATTATTACTATTAATTATTAATTTACGTTAATTTGCATTCACTGTTAATTACTTATCGAACAAAAGAATCGATTATGAAAAATGAGCATAAAGCCAAATTAAATAATCTGCAAAAAGCTATTTAATTTGTTAGTTTTATTTTAAGCTATCGAGGCATCCCTGATATCGGGGAATATTCGCTCTTTAGTGATAAATATAGAGTATAACAAACGTGTCCACATTATTTGAAAGTCTCCCTCCAAATGGCCAATGGCAACTATCGTCGATGTATCTGATCTATCGATCAGCAGAATTGAATTTAACAGAGTTGCTTAACGTTACTCTATTATAGAAGTATATATTATATTTCGATATATTTATAAATTATTTTTTTGATTGTTAATATACACTCGGAAGTGTTTTCTCATATTTATTTTTTTGCACAGCGACACCAATCGTCAAATTGTACACATCATATGCTCATTTATAAAAGTGGCATGCGAACGATCCATGAATATCTTCCTGTCTGTCCAATCCTCGACGTATTAGTGAAAAGGCATTCAGAGGATTCGCAACATAATCTTCCATTTGAGACATGGCCTTATCGCTTTCCGCTTGCAATCGTGGAACAACACTGAGAAAACTAATAGTTATAGTTTCAAATAAATCAACATAGACTTTGGAACTTACCTTTTCAGTGTATTCAACTTTCTCTCCAGCTCATCCGCATAGGCGTTGAGGTTCTCAATGAGTTTGGCCTCCAGCAGGAGCAGCTTCACCATTCCCGAGACTGATGTCGAGTGACTCCAACGTTTGATTTCCATTTGTTAAGATTATCGCAATGGCAATGCAGAAAAATATCCATTTGAGTGACTCCATTTCGTGTCACGTTTTCAATCTGTTCAAAACTGACAACCCCAACAATGTTGCTATTGTTAACTCATTTTAGAGTATATTCTCAAATTAAGTTTGGATTTGACAAAAAGAAAAGACTTTTGAATAGATGTGCTGTATTGCGCATGGGAATTGGGCAAATTGATTGCAGATTTTATTTCGAATTTTTCACATTTCTCATACTTCCAAAGTTAATTAGGAACGGATTGCCTCTGTGACTTCCCCACCGTTTTCGTCCATGTCCCCACGATCCCCCTGAGCCATATGGTGGTGAAGGATTAGGAGTTGGGGGTGGAGTTGGACTCGGGCTTGTGGCAGTCGGACTCTGCCCTTCGGTGGACTTTACCAAGCAAATGGCTAAGACGGCACAGCTTAGGATCAACGTTGCGATTCTCATTGCGAAGTTTGTGGAATTCTTCTGAATGCTGATCTCTCTGTGGAGACCGACAGCTATTTATATCAATTTCAATTTGGGGTTTGTTTACCCAACTATCGCAGCTGTGTCAATCATTTGCTTGAATTGTTTACTATTCCTACTTAAACTATAATAAATTTAGACGAATAATCAATGTTGATTTTTGCACAACTGTTTTCAGAATTTGAATATTGAATTGAATAATACTCGAATAAAAAACAAAATTTCTTTTATTTAATTGTTTGCTCATAGTTGGCTGTAGTCTGTTTGCTGTTTTTGCTGTGTCAACTGAAATTGGAAATAAACATATTTCGCATAAATAAACAAGTTATGCATTATATGTATATTTCGAAATATTTTTAAAAGGTGGTTATATATTCAGTCTGAATTGAAAACAGTTTGCAAATATTAAAAATGTTTTCAAAAAATAATACGATTAAATTGAAATTCAAGTCACCAATTAAATGTTAGATATTTGGAGGTGGAAAATATAATATAAAATGAATACGGAATGAAATTATTATAATATATACTCGAAAGTGTTTTCTCATATTTATCTTAGTCATGGTTTCATCTGGTTTTAAGAAGAGTGCATTGTAATTATAATAAATATTTGTACCCATGCCAAAGGGGAACTCTTATGATATGATATTCAACTTAAAGGAAATAACTATTTTAAATTAACCTTATTTATAGAAACAATTTTGCTGTGTGCAGTGCACTCGTCTGATTTACTAGACTTAATTTACTATTATGCCTAAGGTTATGCTTGGGTTTTTCGTATACCAAGCCGAGTTTCTGCCGACGCCCTTTATGAGACGAAGTAGTACAGTGTCGAGCGAGTATTGGTTTTGCAAGTCCCATCGACTTGGACGCATTTAAATAAATAAAAGTATTAGCCACCAACAGAAAATCCTCTGTGGACAAGTGCATCTTTCTTCTGGAGAAGCTAACAAAGTGAACAAGTGCACAGCGAAACTAGACGGTTTCACAAGCCAAGTGGATTGATGCTGCAAATTAACGAATTAAATCAATTAAATATGTTTAATTATAATTAAGAATTTTAGGTGGTGTATTACGCTCTGTGCTTATTAAATATTTGAAATGAAAGATATTAGAGACAATCCCAACGTTCGAATATTCATAATATAATAATAATAATATAATCAATGTAAGAATAATATGCAGTAAAACCATTTTAATGACCATAAACGCCAGAATCATAATTTTAAATTTAATTGAACAAAAATCCATTTACCCAAAAGGCCAATCAGATGTCTCACCTACACAAGATCTCTTGGATGTGGAGAATATACAAGCAAGGGCATCAGATCCACAATTTTGCTCTTTAATTCATTTATATTTTGGTGAGCAGCAAGAATGCTTCGATTTTAAAGTGTGTTAATATGCAGTAAAGCTGTGTAAAATTGCACTAGCAAAGCTCTCTTAGAGTAAGGATGAGAGAGCTTTCACTCAGCTTTAATGACCGGAAGCTCATTTTTCTCCTTAAATATCTGCGCGATGAAGTTGAGCGGGCTTTCAATATGGTACTAGAAATTAAGGCACAATCTGAAAGGATGCCAACACTTTAATATGGAAGTCGCTGCCAGCAGTATTTACTGCTCAGGTCTTACCTGGTTGGCCGTTCTTTTATGGTTGCAGTTAGGGGCGAGCGTTCAAACGCCGCATCGGAGCGGGTGTACCGCAGGGTAGTGTCCTTGGACCTGCCCTGTACACATTGTACACCGCGGACTTGCCGATTCTGGTAGCCAGAAACACGCTGCTTGCCACATACGCAGATGGCACTGTGTTCCTTGCTAACTCCTCCACTGCTTGGAAAGCCGCAGCGGTTACGCAAAGGTTCTTGGATGGTTTTAGTACCTGGGCCAACCGGTGGAACATCTGCATCAATGAGAACAAGTCTCAGGAGTGGTAACTGTCCAACTGTCCGACTCAACAACACGATCATACCTCAGGGGAACCATGTTCGCTACCTGGGTGTGTATCGGGATAGGAAACTTACCTGGCGCAAACACATACAGATCACGGCAGCAGCGTGTAGATCCAAAAGGGAGAAACTCAACTGGTTGCTGAAGTCGCCCAGCAAACTCAGCTTGAGAAACAAGCTGCTGGTGTACAGGAGCATCATCGTGCCCACATGGACATTTGGGATTCCATTTTTGGGCACAGCAGCAAAATCGTGGATTAATCAAATTCAAGTCCTGCAGAACAAGAAGCTAAGAGACAGCTCTGGTGCTCCACCCTATGTGAGCAATATTACGCTGCACAACGACTTCTGTGTACCGACAGTCATTAGTCAAATAATCCGCCATACAAGTCGTTATAATGACCGGTTGCATAACCATGTCAACCCATTGGCCAGCTCACTAGGGTCGAATACAACCCGTCGACGCTTAAAGCGCCTCCACACCAGTGACCTCTGGACAGTTGGCCGTTACTTGTAACGCTAATGTGCAACAAATGTTATATTTGATGTTATATTTGATGTTACGTAATATTGTAATATGTTAAAACCAATTATTTGTTTATGTTATTAATTCAATCAATATCAATATTTCTCTTTTATTATATTAATTTCATTTGACAGAATATAAATATAGCTTACAGAAATTCAGATAGTTTAATATTGAAGTCAGACTTTGGACAGAGGATTTCTTTTTCATTTTTCATTATTTATTTGTTATGTTTATACTGAAGAAATATATTATTTTTTATTGTTTTTACTGAACATTAATTTTCGGATTAAGATTTGTGGAATTTTCAGCTAGCAGAAATTGAGGTTACATATATACTTAAAGTTAAAGTTTTAAAATTATTAATAAACAACAATATTATTCAAGTTGAAAATATAGAACAATAAAATTGAAATTAATAATATACCAAAATATAATCAAAGTAAACTTGTAATGAATTGTTAGTAGGATTTAGAAAATATCTTAAAATTAATTATTAAGTTTATTTAAGTAGTAAGCAAATACGTTTTTGATATGAAAAACTATAAAAAAAAGTAAGAAAAGCTTAATTTTTAAACGTAATTTAGAACTTCGCGAATAACTAAATTAAAATAAGCCAAAACAAATACTACCAAAACAAACAATTTGTTTTTAGTTTTTTTATTGCTTATGAAATTATTGAGTGAAATACTAATTGGAATGCTTAACAATAGATATATTATTATATATACATATATATATATATCATTTAATTTTAAAGTAAAAGTGCTAAAAAAATGTACCCTTTTTGTGAACCATTATGCTTTGATGCAATCCTTGATCTTTGCAGCTGCAATTACAATGATACAAATTTGATAATAAAATTTATGCATGTGCAGTGATCTAAGAACATATACATATATATATATATATATATTTATATTTATTTCTTATCTGAACTTTCATTTATACCAAGCTCCGATATGCGTGGTAGTATTTATTTTGGCATGGCTTTGATAATTGCGTCGCCAAGTGAAACGCATTTTGGGCCAATTTACATAATTTATGATGGCTGGCAAAATGTTTGTGGCCCACGCTCCATGCAAAATCTGGCCAGAAAAATTGCATACAAGTCGAAACAACAATTTGTGTTAGATGATTTGTGGAATTGCAGCAGCGACTTTGTTGGCGATAAGATCCCCAAAACAATCCAAATATTGTTGGCGACTGTCTCGGCTCGGCTCGGCTCGGCTCGAATGCATTGTGGATTGTGGATTGGTGATGGCCAAATTAAACTAGTCTCTGAGATTTATCATTTCTCTGGCCATATATCAACGGGTTCGAGTGGCAGCCCAATAAAATATGGCACTTGTTAAGGGCCCGGCCAATTACCAATTGCCAAAAGCCAGAAGCCGACCAAGCGAAAAGCTGTCGCGATATTTTTTGGAAAATTAACAATGTCATACAGATATGTATAGAGATATAGTTGTGGCAATTCCAACTCTAGATTTATGCCAATTTAAAGAGACACAACTTGTACTTCAGTCCGATGCTGATTTATGACATTGTTTTTGGCCAAAGGGTACAATTTGGGTTGCCCCTTTTATAGCCCAGCATTTTGGGAGCTGCCCATAAATTATGTGCTCAAGATCAAATTGCTACCTTCATGTAGAAGTCTTGCCTTGGTTTGGTGTGTGTTTTCTTTATGCTTTCAATTAAGTCAATTGATTTTAATTAGACCATGACTTGGGCATAAATTCTGTAAGCATATTCCCAAGAAATAATTATTATTATGATTATTAAACACGCGACTTAGGGTGAGCCACATATACACATATACACAAATATAAATGCCTAACGAATTTTACCTCGCCTGTAACTTAATATCTGAGCAAATACTACTCCCTGTCCCTCTCTCACTCCCTCGCCGACTACCTCTCTCTTTCTACCCATTCAATTAATAGGAATTACGCGTAGATGGCCAAGTTGAGGCATAATGCACCAGCAGCAACGGAGGAGTCTGTTGAAAGTGCCCACATTTAATGCCAACTGCTCTGCTCCTTAATTGGTGAAATACACACAGGCACACACTCGCACACACACAGGCAGACACTCGCACACACTCAGTGTCACACACAGCGAGCGGGACTCACATGCGACGTGCTTCAATTGAGGTGATCAACGTTAATTAAAAGCCAACAAAAGACAGTCAAACTGACTCAGGCCCGTTGTTGTCGCTGGTCTCATTAAGTGGCATGGCCACGCCCACATCACAGCAAACGCCCTTCGCTTCACGCCCCACACCCCTCACTGCGGCGATCGAGATGAAAAATTAACATTTCGCGCATCATTAAAATTCCAACAGTAGAGGAATAATGACTGCACACTGAGCCATATGGAACGGCTACACTATGTACACTCAAAAAAACAAGTGGACAAAGAAAGTACACAGTCCGATTTGTATTCTCTATGTAAAACAAATATTTCAAGTCAAATACTGGCAATAAAGGGGAAAACTTAATGCAAAGCAAAATTACTATTTTTTGTCTGTTTTTATTTTTTTTATGAAAACTTGCAATTTTTATTCTGTATAAGCAGAGCTGTCCTTGGCCATTTTATAAATTTAGGGGCAATTTTTCTCTGAGTGTACATATAGTAGAGTTAGATATAGAAATGCATATGTACATGCAGTTGACAAATGCCGCAACGTGCTCAATGTTTCCATTTCCATTACCATTTCCCCATTTCTATCCATCTATCTATCGTTCTGTGATTGCTGCTGCTGTTGTTGTTGTAGTTGCTGCTTGCCTCGTAGTAGTTGTAGTTGTAAGTAGTCGCTTCAGCTGTGCCACAGCCTGTGGCTCATTTGTCGCAACAGCAACAGCAGCAGGCAGCCGACGGCGTCGGGGGCGAGAAATGAGTAAAACAAATGCGTCAACACCGAATTTTCATTTGGTTAATGTGTGAAAGCGGACAAAACTAAATACGATATACGAAGCACACTCGCACACACTCACACACACACACACACACACACACACAGACACACTCGTCTGCCTAAGCAGGCATCAGTGAAATAATAACATGAATTTATCAATTTGTCATGTTGATATTTGTTTGGCAATTTATTTTCCACATGCCACAAGCAGAGAGACAGTCTCGGAGCAGCATCGGAAGCAGCAGCAGCAGCAGCAGCATTTACACAGCTCATTTCTTTGCCAGCTCGGTTTTTATATAGTTTTGGGTACACTTTGTGCAACTCGTGGCATATGTAATGCAATTGTGGGCAGTAATTGATTGTCCTACTTAGCCGACTTACTGCAACTCAATGAGATACAGATGTTCAAGGTTTCCCTTCTAGTCTCACAACCCAAGACGTGATGATGAATCGTCGACTATATATATTATAATAAAGGGTTTTACTTAGTTTCCGAATAGCAAAATATTTGACTATAATTAATATGCTGACCGCCTCACAATTTCTAATAGTGGCTAACCGAATTAAAGTGGCTGATTCTGATTGGCAGCTTCAAAAATAGGTATTCGATAATTGTTGCTTAATTTTAATTAGTTATTTACATTTAATTCAATATTATTTAATTTGTAATTTTATATTTAAGATAGATACACACATTATTTTTTGAAAATAGCCTATTTCAAATTGTTGCCTCATTTAATTAATTATCATTTCATTTAATATGTAAATTTAATTTTAATTTTAAACTTTAATTTCATAAAAGCTGTCGGCTGTTTCAAGCGCATTTTGAATAAATAAAAAAAAAACAAATTTGCTTATTTTGAATTTCAGTCTCCCCTACGAAAACCGGCTTCCTCTAATTGATAATTTTTAAATTAATTATTAATTATTTTGATTCTCGCCTTTGAAAAGAGTCATTTCCATATTTGTGCAGACGCATTCATTTCTATTTAGTTAATAACATTTTGAAGCGAATCAAGCTCAACAAAAGACTTATTTTGAATAATTTTCAAATCAGCTTCAATAAATAAATAAAGTCGTCTACTGACGACTTTCACACTATCGTTACTCTCACAACTCTAAAAAAAAAACTTGTAATTTAAAATGTTTGCATTTTGTTCTTTTTTTGTACATGTTCAGCACGTGAACTAAAATAGCTGCCTCAAAGCAAACGATCCCAAAAGACTCGCAAAAAGTTTTGTGGGCAATTTTCATTTGTTTTTTTTTTTTTGTTGTTTGTTAAGTGATAAACATACCTCAGTTTTGAAAATTGTTCAACGCACTTAGGGAAAAGCAGAACGAAAAATGTGCACATAACATTGAATGGGTTCATATACAACCCGCATCATATGTGAAAAATGTAACAACAACAATGAGTACAACCGGGCCAAAAAGCCAAACAAAACAAATTTCAATTTAGCTTAAAGATTTTGCGCATAAAATTTGTAACACTCAATTAGTTTAAGCGACAACAACGACAACAACAATTGTGTGTTATATGAAATGTTTTAGCAACCCTCGCTGACGAGTAAATCGCATAAATGCGGCGACGTATGAATTTCATTTAATATGATTAGTGTGGGCCCGCTGCTCCTGGTCTATATACATATATATATACATATATATATATGTGAGACCTTGTTGAGTTACAAGTGCAGTTTGGAGGGGGTTGTTGGGTTCATTTATTGGGTCATAAAAATATTTACGCTGCATACTTGCGGGCGATGCAGCATAAATCAAGCCAAAGGCAGCATTATGATGAGCAAAATGAAACTGGAACACGAAAGAGACAGCAAAATGGGAGAAGGAAAGAGAGAGATGGGAGGGGGGGGGGGGGGGAGAAAGCCTGGCTGACTTAATAAGAGTTAAAAGGTGGTGAAATACGAGCTAAACTGCTGTGCCACACGGGGTTGCAAGCGCAACGAAAAAGAAAAAAAATACAACTAGAGAAAAATCAATTTAATTTCGCTAATGTAGTGTAATACTTGGGCAGTTAAGGTTAGTACTTCAAGGCTGGCAAAAAGCGATTAGCAACAAATGCTCTATTTGAACCTGCTTAGGGGCAGCCCAACCCACAACCCACCCTTGAGAGGGGGGTGGAGGAGTGGGGGGCTGGAGTACGCTTTATCAGCGCACTAAAACAAAATCTTCATTAATTCTGATCGATGACCATAAATCCTTTTCGGTGTTTCGGTTCTTTTGGCTGTCTGTACATGTTGCATTGCTGCAACAATCAAATGATTGAACACTTACCAATTGACAGAAAGGAGCAACGAGAAACAGGAAAACACTTAGAAAAAACAATCAAACTTAATTTGAGTAAATCACCTCCTTAGAAATATTTTATATTATTACAAAATAGTTTACAAAATAGAAAAAAAAACACATTTTAGGAATTTCCGACTTAGACTAATTGTAATTTTAAGAAAAATGTTTTCTTATATTTTGATATTATTTTTAAAAACAAGAAAAACTTTGTACTTCCTGTGCTATTTTTTAAATTAAAGGGTGATTTTTTTGTGAGTGTAGATAGAAGCAGAGTCGGGCAAAGCTTTGCTCCCGAGCTAAGACAGGATGAACATGGCATTTGGCAGGGCACAAGAAAGAAGCAACAAGGAGCAGCGGGACAGCAAGGACGACAGGGACAGTCAGCCAGCTCATACAAATTCGACAGCTGAAAGCGTTTCCGGTTCCGTTTTCTTGTCTTTGTTTGCCTACATTTCTCGATTTTCTTTGCATCGCCATCGATGCAGCCGAGCGCGTTTATTTGTTGCTCGTAATTTATTTACTGTCCACATCGGTTCGAAGTTCAGCTACTGTTGCTGCTGCCCACACACACACACACACACACACACACACACACACACACACACACATACACACACATACAGTTGCAACTTGCTAGTTAAATATTGCCAGTAGCTGGCAACTCTTCTTGCAACTTGTTGTTGTGGCTCTGCGTTGCCAGTGAGTGATAAATTAATCGCTACATCAGTTTTTAATTCCGTGTTGCTAACGATTTATCTCTTGGCATGCGTTGGCGTGCGCCGCATCCCAAGCCCAAAACTCAAAATCCAAAATCGCATCCAGCACACTGCAACTAAGTTCTGTAAAAGGTAAAAATTATATATATATATATAAATTTTCTACTTGTTAAAAAAATCAAGTACAAAAATTATTGAGAATAAACTATTCTTAGTAGTTAGCTGCAGGTCTTTGCTTTCACCTGGTTTGAATAGGCAAATCAATTTGATTAGCATACTTTTGCAACGCACAACATTTTTATAGCATTCCGTAATATTGCTTGAGAATAATCAGAATTAATTTTAAATTTTGTGCTAGGTTTGCATTGGGAAATTAATTTCTTTGCGGGGCCAATTTACTATATATTTTATAAGTCATAACTTTCATTTTTTTCCATTCAGTTTTAATTTTCTTATTTTGGTTTTTGATGATGAAGCTATTTTTATCTGGCATAGACATAAATGTTATTTCTTACTATTTTAGTATTAGTTTCGTTTGAAGCAATTTTTGGTCACTGTCTTGCAACTGCTGTATCCACAACGACTCCGACTCCGCCCCCCCTGTTGCTTGCTGCACCCCTGCCAACCCCATTTGGCCTCTACGAATTCGCGCACTGTTTAAAATGATGTATGGCAAAAATTTTGACAAATGTACAAAAATGAGTCATGAGTTTCGTTGCGCAAACAAAACGCGGTAGTTGTTCTTGTTGCCTGCCCCATGTTGCAGCAGCAGTTGTTGTTGTTGCTTGGTCTCACTATTTGCAGTTGACTTTTTCATGTAGTCGTCGTCGCCAGCATCGTCAAAGTCGCAGTTGCTGTTGTCCTTGTCTTTATTATCCATAACACAAACAAGCAGCGAGGCTGAAGCTGAAGCTAAATGTGAAACTGAAACTGAAACTGAAACTGAATCTGGAGATGGAGCCATTTACTCCATGGCTGCTTACACATGTTATTTCTTATGGAGAAACAAGGAGCGGAGGAGGGGAAGCTCTGCATAATCTGTCGGCAAAACATTTATCATTTTGCGGACTTACCTTTGGCTGCTCAGCAAAACTTCTGTATAAAGCCGCGGCAAAGACTATCCGTCAGTTTGCCCCATTTTGTGCGGAATTTGGAGAGGAAATACAATTTAAAAATATACATAGCTGAAACAGAAAAACGTAATGTCAGGTGTCAAGGCATATATATATATATAAGTATAGTAAGTTATGGGACCAATGTCAGACGTCTCTCGTAGACCGGTCTGGAACTACGAGCTCCAGACTTAAAAAACAAAACTCAGCCAAAAAAGTGGAGCGCCGCGTGGAATATGGCGGACTGGTCCAAGTCCAGTGACAGGGGCAACAACAACAACCACGGCAATAACAACAATAATAATCGTGGTCGTTATAATCGCGCTGGCGATGCCCAAGAATATCGCCATTTTCACAATCGTAATCGAGATTTCCGCGATAGTCACTGCGATGTGCCCAGCGATCCACCCTTTATCGCGTTTGTGGGCAATCTGCCCAAGGGGCTCGTCCAGGGTGATGTAATGAAGATATTCGAGGATTTTGAGGTGAAGAACGTGCGCCTAATCAAGGATCGTGAAACGGATGAGTTTAAGGGTTATGGCTATGTGGAATTCACCACACTCGATCAACTGAAGCGAGCTCTTGCCCACAATGGACGTATTAAGCTCGATAATTTATCGGCACCGTTGCGCATCGATATTGCAGATCATCGGCGACAGGGTGTTTCAGCTGGTGGACAGGGTCGAGGAGGTGGTGGGGGTGGTGGCAGATCTGCCTCGGGCAACCATAATAATCAACGACGTAATTATCGACGCGACGATAGTCCGGGTCGCTCCTCGACCAGTTCCACTTTTCGCCAGGAGCGCAGTCCTGGAAATGGTGGCTATCGCGGCGGTCGCGGCGGCAGGGGGCAGAGAGGAGGATTTGGGCGAGCTCGCTTCAACAATGATGGTAACGATGGCAGCAATAGCAGCGATTATGGTTCTCTGGGCGGGAATAGTTTGGGCAGTCCCCGTCAAAATGTGGTTCCACGCAAATCGTCCACCAGTTTCCAGAGCAATCGCAGTTTTCCAAACTACTCCAGGGGCAACTACAATAATCGGTGACTATTCACGAGTGCACTCATAAGTGTCTCAAATATTCACTCATCTCTCCCAATACAGTTACAATAACCGCAACAACAACAGCAATCACAACAACAACTTCAGAAGTGATGGAGGGCAACGTCAGCGCAGCGTCAGCAATGACAATGGACACTTTTCGAATTTCGGACAGAATCGCACTCGAGATCGTCGTCGGCTCTATAATCCCAATGATATGCATACACAGTCGCCACCGGCAACGAGCACTGCCAGTCTAGACGATGAGGATCGGCCAAAAATAGTGCTCCAACCCAGATCGGTGACTGAACCGATTAATGCCCTGGCCGAGACGAAGCAGTCGGCGAGCATTTTTGGGAATGCCAAACCGCGCACGAATCAACAATTGGCTCCACCACCAAACGATGATGCACAAGCAGGTGGCAGCAACCAGGCAGAGAAACCATTATAAATACCAAACACATGACATCATTTATTAGTTTAGCGAAAATTACTTAATCAACAACTTAACAAGAAGCAAACAACAACAGCATCAGTATCGAAACCATCTCATTCGGATATTATCTATCCTACTCTACAGATATACCCGGACTACACGGTTGGCTTTATTCCCTTGCACACAAAAATAAACTTGCTTGAATATATCTGTCTTAGTTTGACAATCTTATTTTGAGTGGTAAGTCAGCGTTTTTTATATATTGAATATTTACAGATAAAAAAATTAATTTTCGAATTGTCCACCATGCTAGTCATAAAATTATTTATTTGGATATATTTTGAATATAAACAATTATATTTTATTTATTTAATATAAGTAAATATAAGAATAATAAATATTTTTATAAATTTTAAATATAATTTAAATTAAAAATAAGTTATGAATTATATTTTATATTTTTAAACGTCGACTTCTTACTAATATTTGTTTAGAAATATTTGAAATATAAATAATAAATATTTCTGGATATATATATTATATTTTATATATATAATTTAAATAAAATAATGGTTAACTTAAAAATATTGTACTACGCCAGTGTCAAACAACTATTTTTAAAAGAACTTTAGTTTAAGTTGAGGCTCTGGGTCGAACCCGTAGTCTTGTGCAGAAAATTATCTATTCGAATTGTTTGAAAAACTAACATATAATATATAATATATATATAAAGTATATTGAACTGATTCATTTAAATGGAGATGACTTTGTTCGTGTGGTTTCAGTGGTTACGTAAAAGCGAATCTTTTTCTGGTTATCTCTTAATTATTTCTTGATGTAATCTCAAACAAATTCGCCGGCTGGGCAGAAAGAGCTTCCGCTCTTAACTGGGCCATAAATTTGCAAAAGTTAATGCGCAGTGACAAAAAGAGCGGCAATAAGAGCCACAAAGCCAGGACACTGATAGGGACATGGCCAGGCGATACGCGAAAGGCGATAGGCGAAAGGAGATAGGCACACACCTAAGCAGGCAGCTGGGCAAGGAAGGACATTCGCGGCATTAACTAGTCAACTCGAACTAATTGAATTGAATGAGATTAAAGAATTTCACGCCGAAATGAAGATGTTGCCAGAGTCAAAGCCAAGCCAAGCGCGACGTGACCCCGGCAAGGACTCCTTCCTGACTGCTCCTGGCTCCTGGTATTTATGTGCCCAAGATTTACGAGCCACAACAAGGCACTTGGCGCTGAAATTGAGCCGCGCATCCGCCATCCTGGCCAAATTGGCTTAATTTCTTTTTAATTTGCTGCCTGCGCACTCCAACCAAAAATTCAATTTGAAAAAGTGGCCGGCACACCCCAAAAAAAGAACTAGGAATATAAAAAGGACATGAGGTGCACACAGGACTCAAAAACTGAAACTGGCCGACAGTATTCGGTATTCGATTTGCCTATGCCTATATCGTCTCCACTCGCAAAGTCAATTTACGCACGAACATTTTCAATTTACTTGGACACCAACCGCAGAGGAAATCGCCTCCTCCCTCTCCGGCTGCACTTTACAGAAATCCCGCGTAAAATTCACGGCATTAAAGTACTTTTTTTTTTCTTTTTTTTTGTGCTTCTTTCAAACGTATTATTTTTTTTTTATTTCTTTTGAAGTTTAGCCCCCACCGTGCTCATTTTATTTGCCTTTTTCTTTAGCACTTTTCCGCGCTTTTCTTCCTTTTTTTTGTGCCCGTGTTCGTTAATGTGTCACACGCACTTTGGAAGCAATTGTTGTTGGCAGGAGCTGGGCAGGAGTTGGGCAGGAGTTGGCCAGTAGCTGGGCGTCTGGCAAAGTTGACGACGTTGACGCCCATGGCGCAATTATTATGATTATTGGGTACAGCTGCACTTGGACGCAGCAGTCCTGGACCAAGAGGACCCTCCAGGGCGAGCCGGCGACCAGGCCACTTATAAACAAAATTGTAATTTACCTTCACATCGCCAGCTTCCTTAGCTTCAGCAGCCAAGTTGAAGTGTTGTCCTTCATTAGGGGTTGGGTCTGTGGGTGCGGCGAGCGGGGAGGAGGTTTTCTTTCACTTTGGACGCTGTGCATCGCCTCGGGGGTCACGCGTTCATAATCGCGCTGAATGACTTCATAATGAAAATATTAAAGGTGTTTTTTGTTGTTGTTGCTGTTGTTTGTGTTGCTTAGCCGACGGCCAGGATACATTTTACTTTGGCCAGGCTGAAGTCGCCGCTGCCATCACAAAAGGCGCCAACTTTATGTTTATGTCAAGCGCAAGTCATGTCCATAAGCAGGGGGCCATCAGCAGGTTGGGCGTAATTTAATCATAAATCGCCTTCTTTTTTTTCATTAAATGTAAGTGCAATCGCAGCAGCTGGAAAGCGCTGGACGAGCATGTTTGTGGGCGAGGCTGAGCACAAAGTATCAAAAGGCAGCAAAGAGTTGATCGACTTATATACTGAGATAGGTAAAAGCGACTATGAGATACTCTGTAGTAAGTGTAGTAGAATAGAATTCCTAAAATATTCCAAAGAGGAAGCATAATTATAATGGTTTATTTAGCTGTTCATATGCATTTCCATTATTAGTTTAAATTTATTGCTTTAATTTTGCAATATTGGATAGCTTTCTTGCTTAATTATCTTGTTTGTATAGATATAGATTTAAATTAATTGTCATAAATCAGTTAATTAGTTTTAATTGATATTTAAACTGTTATATTATTATTATTAATATGATTATTATTGTTATTATTATTGTAGTTTATTGATGCACTCATTGGAGTTGAATCCATCCTCATCATTCCTTTCAAATTTATAAAATTTGCTAAATATTTTAATGAATATATAATTTATAATAAATTATTTCAATGTCAGTTGCCCATTGTTAACATATGCTTTAAAGTTGTGGAAAACACATCTATATTTATACGACTGTCAAAAATACGCATCTTAAAAGCATATCAACAGAGCATATAGACAGCTGATATGTAAAATTGTGGAATCTAAATCATAATTTGAATTAGCCAGTTTAAATATGCTTTAGAAGAGTAGAGGAGTAAATGAACAGGTCAATTCTTAATCCTGCAAATGATATCAAAAGTAAGCTAAACAAGTTTTGCTTACAGTGTACACACTTGGTTATAGAAATGTATATTTAGTTGCTGGAGGTCAATTGCAGCTATCAGCAATCAAATTGTATTTGCGCTTTCAACAAACCCCAAGAAACAATTAAAGCAGCCCCAGACAGGAGTAATACATATTTTAAATATAGTTGTGGCTAATTGTCATGCTATCGACATCGTCTTATCAGCAAGAGCAACAAGCAATTCTGGCAAAATTTATGCAACACAAACGAGCAGACGGAGCAGCACACAACACACAACACACACACAACACACACACACACACACACACAGGACACACACAGCGCACAGGACGATTGGAGAGATAACGGTTTTTGTGGCACAGGGATATTAAGTCAAAAATGCTGCGTCTCCAGTGGTCGCTCTGTCTGTCTGTCTGTTGGTTGGTTGCTTGTTGGCTATTAAAATGCTAGCATTTGCAAGTTTATCTTACAACGACGAGCTGCTGGAGAGATAATGTATCGACAGGACACACAGAACATACAGGACACACACACGCGCGCACACAAGGAGGTGAGCGCAAATCTAGACGTGGACATTAATGAACGGCACAGCACGGGACTATCACTACTACTGCACTCAGAAAAATAATCTCTGCTTTTTGCAAATAATTTCTAGATAGGCGGAAATGAAATTCGTAAAAAGCTGTTCTTGCCTTGACACCATAAATATGTCGTTTCTCAGTGCATATTTTTCTCTAAGTGTACTACTACAACTGTACGCTAGCCGGAGTCGGTACAGTCGAGTCCATTAAAAAGGACTAAATGGCAATTAAACATTTGAGCTTGGCCTACGAAACTGGTCGCCAACAACTGACCGTTGCCCGGCTGGGCAGGGGGAAAGGGAAGTGGTACATTCAGCAATTAAGGCTCCCTTTTGCACTTTTGGCCAAGGACACTTGGCAATTAAGCCAACAACATTTTGGGCAAAAGTTGGCGCTACGAATCCCTTAGCGACAATTTTTGGAGTGCTTTCTCCTCCCTGTGTGTGTTATCCTTTTTACCTATCTTGACTGCTGCATTAGCTAATGTTGTTGTTGTTGTTATCGTTGTTGTTGTTGTTGTTGAGACAGAACTTAAATGAGTTTGTTGTGCACAGCGCGATTTGAATGAGAGGAGCTGGCCAGCAAGTTTGTGATTGGCTCTGGAAAAAGATTTATCTGCTTTGCGTTCAAGTTGAAGGCAAACCGAAATTCAAATAAATACCTACAGAGAACTTAGACAAATGTCAAAGGGCGATGCACATAAAAATGCCTGAAATGCTGTGCGGAGGCAGACACATGCGAAGAGGTAGGGGTAGTCGTAAGGGGCACACGGATTCGGGGCAGGGGCACCCACATCGTCGATATGCTCATTTAAAATAATTTATTGCAATGAGCTGACACTCATTGCCAGTTAAAAGTGGCATGCCACTTTGACACTTGAAGCGTTTGCCACGCACACACACATGCACACATGCACACACCAGCACACACACACAGTCAGTTAAGCATTTTTCGAAAATATAAATACTTATCGAGTGGCACAGCGGCAAAGATAAATTGCGCAAAATAGGAAAAAATGCTCTAATTAAAATTATGCACAAATATTTTGGGAATTTCTCGTTTAGCCATGCGACACAAGTCGCAACTAACATGGAAATCTCGCAAGACTCTCGAAATATCTCAGAAATCACAGCCGTTGCTCTCTTTCTCTCTATATATATATATTGCTATCTCTGTCTGTCTCTTATTGATGGCGTGCCAATTAAAATTGATTGGAAATTCCTTGCATGCCACGCACGTGGGCGGCATCATCATCCTCATCCTCATCGTTGTTGCTGCTTCTGCTAAGCAGCTGCCCCAGAGGAGTCCTGTTGCTCGGCAAAATACCAGCTGCTTGCCGGATTCAGACATTAGCATACGCATGTAAATAGAACACTGAACAAAAATAGATTGCAAACTGATTGAATTGAGTATAAATCACCTAATTGCCTTAGCCCTGTTTCTAGCATTCCAATTTATTTACTTAAATATTTTTCATATGCTCCACAAATTGTTAGTACTTTAATAATAACTTCAGTAAATTTTGAACTTGTGTTATAAAAATCATATTAGTTGGGTTTCTCGCCGAATTGATACAGTTTGTATTGATTTGACTTTGAATTGGATTCAGAACACCTTTAAACGCTTTTCAAATTTTACTTGCATTTAGTATTTTCTTACTTATATTTTGCTTGATTAACAGCAAATCAAAATACATTTTACAAATATTGTGTTAGCTGGTTTACTTACCATTAAATATAAACTTTGTATTTGAGTATTCATCAGCTAATTTTTAAGGATTTTTCGAGCATTTCTAAGTACACTCACAATTTAGATTTCTTTTTTAGAAAGTATTACTGTTGAATTTCAGTTCAACTTAATTTTCTTTAATACACAAACTTGTATACCCCTAAACATATACGTAAATGTCCAATAGTAACAAATATTTTTAAAAACTATACTAAAACTTGCAACTAATGGGTTTTAATACTCTGAAACCCTTAAATATGGGAGAAGTTGTAGAATGAGTAGTATGTAAATCGAGTTCTTTAAATCTTGCTTATATTCCTCAAAACAGCTTTAGAATTCCGATTTGACTGTTGAAAATACAGATTTTATTTTATTGTTGCACCTACATAAATTTAGGAATTTTGGTAATAGATAATTGTTTCTCAACAGAGCATTCCAACTTGTTTAGCAAGCTTTATGGAGTAAATTCTATTTCATATCAATCATTAATACCAATTTGAATATTATTTCTCCATGTGGACAGGCGAGATTAGAGCAAGGCTTTTGAGTTATATATCACATGGCCTGTATGCGATGCTCGCTTGACTGCATTTGAAACTCATTTGGCCGTTTGTCAATTAACACTTTTGTCGAGTAAGCCATAAAAACTGGCAATTGGCAACTATTTTCAAAAAATTTATACAATTGCAGCAGATGTCTAAAGACGCGCATTTAACCCTCAATTTTGTAAATGTTGCAAATGAAACGGTCACCTTAATGGGCTGCCTGTTACGCGGTCGAACTTCAAATTGGACAGAAGGTGACGTCCACATCCACATCCACATCGAGATTCACAATCCAAATCCTTATTCATGCTGTGCAGTTGATTGTCCTTGAATCGCTGCCCGTTTGCCACTTAATCCAATCGCGCACATGTTGAGCTCAACTCCATAACAATGAAGAGGGCGGCAGCAGGGTGGTGTGTGTGGCATGCCTCGTGTGTACCTTAAGCGGCTTTCACCTTGACGTTTGCAACCACCGCCACCACCACCACCACCACTGGCTTGATTTTCGCACCAGTCTATGCGAGGGGAGTTCAACTAAAAAGGAGTCTGGACACAACTGTTGTGAAATTTTGTACGTGTGTTTTTGCTCAACGTCAGACTTATCACACACACGCACGGACGCACCACCGGCACCACCTTGCAACAGTGTGGCGTGGTGTGGCTGGGGGGTGTTGACTTTGCCCCCAGCCTGTGACGCATTATGATGTATTAGTATTAAAATTAAAAGCACTGTCCATCAGCATTTGACATGCAGCAGCAGCAAGCTGCCTGCCTCCTCAGGTTGCCATTAATGAAGCCTTTGTTATTTGTCAGTAGAGAGCAGCCTAATTAATCCTGGAAGCCATTTGGAACAACCTGGAACTATGGAGTACATGTGCCTCTCGCTCTCTCTCTCTCTCTCTTTCTATTTTTAGTGGGTGTTAATGTATTTGGGCATCGGCAGCCAAGTCAAAGCTAAACATTTGTCAGTTATGTATCAAAAATTATTGCACATAAAATATTAAATATAAATAAAAAAAAAAAGTTATGATAAATTATTAAATAGTGAAGAAAAATAGCCATAAATTTATATTGTTCATTCTGTGGAATAAAATATTAGTTGTTACTGATAAAAATGTAAATATGCTAAAAACCAAGAGTAAATGTGCATAAGAAAAAATAACTATTAGATAAAAAATGTCATAATACAGAATATAAATATATATAATAGATAATAAATTAAACGAAATATTTAAGAAATTGATATTTACCATCAAATTTAGATATAAGTTAAAAATATTGGATATAAGATGTTCACCACAGAATATGTGCAATGAAGTTCTGCTAAAGTGTATACATATTCTTGATCAGCATTAAGAGTCTAGTAGATTTAACCACATCCGTTTGTCTCGTGGTATATATGTACATTGTTTGAATTAATAATGAGACATAGTTAAGAGGTGGACTTAGGTCTGTAAGATTATATAAACCATGTTGTACTGTTTCTGCTTATTTTCACTGTAAAATGAGTAACAAATTACGCAGTACTTGATGGGAAGAGTGAGAGAGGCAACAACAACATCTGCCTGCGGCTGCCTCTTTTGACTGGCATTAACTAAAGACTGCCACTTGACACAAACTGTGTAAGAATTAAACAAAATATGCCACACACCCCAAATTGAAAGACTTGACGCAACAAATGAAACATCATTCAGCTGTCAAAATCATTAAGAGATGTGAAATCGCTTAAATATGGCCGCAAGACAGTCTTGCGACAGACTTGCCCCGGCTAAACTCAGCTTTTTGGGGGCACACGCAAAAAAACAAAAACTCAAACACATGTAGAGAATTAAATACAAGCCACATGGCAAAGTGAAGCCAACCTATAAAAAAAAAAGGAAAAGAAATGTCCAAATTAATGCGTGTCTCATTTTGTAGAAGGGGCGAGCGACGGCTTCATTTGCCACACGTTTTTGGCAGTGCCAAACATTTTTATTACAAATTCGTGAGTTTTGCTCTAAATAGCAGCTCGACTCGCTCATCATTTTGTACCCTAAGCGCAACTCAACTGTAAAAGCATAACTCAGAGTTCTAAAAACTAAGTGGATACGGCATATAAACTATAAATATGATAAATAAGAAGACTAGACAGAAATAAACCTTAAAAATGTCAAGTATTGGATAGAACATGCCTACCACTAAATATAAAATTAAAGTTGTCACTGATTAAATTATAAATACAAAATATTGGCTAGAAAATAAAATAATTGAAATATAAACAAAACAAATTTATATATGCCAAAAATAAGTGGATATATATTTAAAAAATTAAAATAAAATATATGGAATCGTAATTGTCACAATAAAACATAAAGGAAATAAAAAGTATCCATAAGAAAGTTCTTGAATGTTATTCAGTGTCTCGAATATAATATGGAATTATTGTTATCACTGATTAAATTATATAGAAAATCTTTGTTTATGAGAGTAACTGTAACAGAAAGAAGCCTTATGAAAGTTTGAAGTATTTGAGTATTTGAACTTCTTCAAGACTTACTTAAGACAAATCTGTTCCACTCTCAAGATATACGCATTAATAAATTACTTTAGGGTATTTTCAAGTCCAGCAATTCTCAGACCTTCAGCAAAGACTTGCTTACTGGCTAGCTAGGCTAGTTCTCATAATTTTTTTTTCAATATTTTGTAAGCGGAGAGCAATAAAAATGCCCGAGCACTCGAAAAACTATTCCGCTTCCTAGATAGGGGGCAGCTGCTTTGGACTGGCTCAACTGCCTCATGTCCCATGCCGCAGGCCTCATGCCTCATGCCTTATGCCTTATGCCTCATGCCTCATATGCCAGCCCAGGCGATACGCATTTCATATTGACGATTGTCTTACGAGTGGCATTCAAATTTCGGTGGAGTTTATTGAAATATGAACGGCGATGGCGACGCTGGCGATAAAAGTGGCAGAGCGAACAGAAAATTTTCATATAAAGTACCTTTTGTTGGCATTTTAATGGTGCGCTTTATGGAAGGATTAAGCACATAAACTTGTCAATAACTCGAGTGCCTGAGACTATGTACGGAGTAAAGAGTCCGTATCCACTTCTTAATAATGTCACCGCATCATACACAGACTCTTTGACTAACTCAGCTGAACGGTACCCGAGCGAACCAACCCGAACGAGCCATTTTATTTATGAGCTCAACATGAAATTACTGCCGCCGCATATGTTGTGAGACCAAACCAAGAGTTGAGCGACTTATTAAGTACAAAAACAACAGAGGAGAGCACCCATTATTGATATGGGGTCCAAATACGCATAAGTACTACTTATTGTGACAAGTTGGAGAGAGAGTCGCCGAATTCTATCTATTTCTCACATGTAAAGTGCGTCGAAATCATTTTTTATAGGTGCTTAGTGAAATGAGATTTAATATGATTGTCATTATGATAAGATGCCACAGAATGAGGCAGTGACTATTAAATGATGGGTGACTAACGTACAGACTAAAGGATTTTGGGCGACTACCTTTAAATTGTAACTGAAGTTTCGTATTTGGTAAGGGGTTTGGGGAATATTCCAACAGCAAGTGGAAAATTTTCAATTACAATTTATTTAGTCCACAAATTTAAAAAGAAAAAACTATTAAAAAAATAAATAAAAATTATAATTTAATTACTTTCGTATTTTTAAACTTGACATTCATATTGGAATCATTGATCAACCTTTGGAAATGTTGAAAAATAATGCTTTCCAGCATTTATTTGAAACTAAATTTAAAACTAAAATAAAAATTCCCAATCAAACGATAAATAAACGAAGAATCAATAGTTAAAATACAATTTAAATGAATGTCGTAAAATAAGTTAATAATAAATCTGGTAGTATCAAAAGGTTAAGTGGTCCAACATTTACTGCAAGCATTGGGAATTTTTTGAAGGTTAGTAAAAAAAAAGAGTAAGGGAGAAAATAAGGAAGGATAAATCTCTGACTGTGTAGATAAGATACATTTACTACGGTTAAGCACGCTCAAAGCTTGCTTGGAGATATGTTACTAATGAAAATATAATTAAAGGAAGACAGAGTTCCTCAAAGAATATGTGAAGGAAAGCATTTTATGATTTACAAATAAACCGAATGGGATTGCGCAGAGCGTAATCAGTAGGCGTTATAAATGTTGCAAAGATTCTAATAGACATAACCAGACATAGTAAATTTAAGACGACCCAGTAGATAAGTGAAATATATATCATCAATCGAAAGTAGTGTGCGTTGAGGACAGAGAGTTAATTACTTAAGGATGTGAGTTCAATCCTCACTTCATTTAAAGAACTTCATGATTTAACTTACTTAGGCTTTGTAATGCAATTTTAAACATACAATTTTTTAAGATATAACTTTAAAATATTGCATTTAGATTTACGATTATCAAACTTCGTCAAAGCGTAGCACAATTTGTAAAGCAAAGTTTTATTCCTAATTTAAATTCAACATTTTATTTTGCAAACACAATTTTCGCATCAACTTTACGTAATCGAAAAATATGTTGAAACACACCTTGACTTAGATAAGAAGAGAAAATGTCTTAATTTCCTGCAAATCCACTGCACATACATTAAAACATGTGCAGATATTTGCACTCTGCATACATCCGCTGTTTAGCAGAGCTTTTAGGATCTAGACAATATTTTTTTTTTTTTATTTTGGTGCCACAGAGAGCAGCTTGTAGCGAGGCAAGGCAAATTGCAAGCCATCCAGCAGAAGATTACATGCCCCGCGGCAATTATTTTACGATGCACAAAGGTATTGTTAAAAGGGAGTGGGAAACGAGGGGCAAGTCAGGGGTAAGCAGGCAGTGGCATCATCATCATCATCATCGGCAGAGGCAGAGGCAGGCACGGAGAATAAACAGGCAAACAAAGCAAAACAGCCAAGCAAAGTCAAATATGTTGAAATGCGGCCAGCCAGGATGCGGATGCGGATGCGGATCAGGATGAGGAGGATGTCGATGACGATGGAAGATTGGAAGTGAATGAGAAGGGGAATGGGGGAATTGGGGGGTGGGGAGCGCTGTGAAGAGCTTGCCACAGTTCAATATGCAGCGGCAGGCAATATTAAAATATCTTAAGGATATTATGTTATTACGCACACATTACACACAGCGGATGGTCGATGAAGGGGCAGGGTCAGGGGCAGGGGCATGGGCAGTGGCAGGGGCGCGGACAGGGGTAGAGGTTGGATAGCCAGAATGGCAGACGGCAAACTCCACTCAAATGAGATAATTCCCTGTTAAATCATAATAATAAAATAAGCAGACACACTCAGGAAAAAAATCAATTTGAAATTAAGAAAATCGAAAAGGATAATGAGAAACTTTACTTCTAAAAATCAATGTTTATTTTTTAAAAACTTTAGTTTATTTTTAACATAATTTTCTTTACATATCATTATTAATTTAAAATAACCAACGTTTTGACTAATTTTTCATTACTTTCTATCTTTTTCTTCTCAGTTTTCAGAAATTTATTTCCGCATAATGAAAAAAAAATTAAAAAATTAGAAAAAGAGCATTTTTTGTTAAGATTTCTATTTTGTATATTTAAAAGTACTTTTTAAAAACCAAAAATTGTTTCTAATTTTCAGAGCCATTTATGCTTTACATCATTTTTCTGAACTTCAGGGTGAGTATTTTTCTGAGTGCAGCCAGACGACCAGGACGAGCGTGCCAAGAACTTACGCACCCTCAAACCCCCGATGTTTTTATGATTTTCATATTTTCGCAATTTTAAGTGCTTTTCAATATAAGCAAAATGCATTAAAGGTATCTCTTCAGCTAGAGTCCACGAGTCCACGAGTCCACGTTCAAATTCGTTTTGTTTGCCCACGCTGCGATTTCTTCCCCTCTCCTTTTTTTTTTTTTTGAGTAGCCTCTGGCTAAATGGTGAGCTGTGGGCTGTGTGGGCGTGTCAGTGGTTGCTTGCCGCATAAGTTAAGGGATTTTCGTATTAAAACAAAAACACACACACACACAGCGAAACTCACACGCTGGCTGCTACAGGGGTTTGCGAGCAGAGTTGTCGACTCAGCAACACGAAATAGCTAACAATTTTTAGTTTTGATCTAAATGCGTCAATAAATTCTAACACTTTCAGTTTGGTTAAGGCAGAAACAAAAAAAAATAGATTTCATTTCATGTGCACAATAAAAAAGCCGCCAAGTTGTCTTTTCTACTCATTTGTTATACCCTGTAAGCAGTCAAAATGTGTGTGAAGGGGCATGCCACGAGCATTGAATGAATTAATCATTCATTTATTATATTTCCTAGAATGTAAAAATCTTTAATTAGAATTTTGGAATGCATGCAGAATCAAATGTTCTCTGCTTAAATCAAATATTTTTCAGATTAATGCATAACATTTATCAAATTTGAATATTTATTTTTTTTAAATATATTAAATATGTTTGAAAATAATAATATTCCAGTCTCTCAAAAAAAGCATCATTTAAAATCGATGTCTCAGCAGTTTCTTGGAGTATTAGGAAAATGATTTGGCATTCATTTGATTAATCATTCTATTTAAATTTAATCTATAGCATTCATGCAGGTCAGCTTAATATTATTCAGCATTACTTACAATATGTTTACTGCGCCTACAGGATATCTGCTCGTCTAGCACTCTTATCCATTTTTTTTATTCTGCTACCTCAGCGATTTTTACCAGAGTTTTAGTTCTGCTCTTGGTCTTATCAATGGGCTCGTTTTAAAATCAACGCCTGCTTATTTACGAGGTATATACATATATACATACAATATATACATATATATACATACATGTGTAAATGGGTGTGTGTGTGTTCGCTTTGGCTTTGTCTAAGTTTCTCATTTCATTTATGGCTGTGAATGAGCTCGAAGAAACTTATCGCCCAATGCGCATCTTGGCTAACCATTCCAAATACAGATGGCGATGGCGATGGCGATGGCGATGGAGATGGAGATGAAGATTTAGAGACTGAGTTTTGGACGCTGCTAAGAACAACAATAAAAGGTTTTTATGCCTACACAGGATAAGCGAAGACCAAATGACTAATTCGGAAAGAGATACATATGTGTACACGGTAAAGAGTTCTCCGTACTCAGTTCTCCCCCTCGCCAATCTGCATTCTCCATTCTCATTTCTCTAATGCCACAGACTGTGTTCAGTTGTCTCGCTCTCACTAATGCACTCTCATTTGCCGTCTCGCTCGGCAAATTTATTGTTGCTGATAAACGTTAATAAATTAATTAGAATTATTGAAATGCGTCGTGGTTGGAAACGGGCTACAGAATTGTGAGTCCAGTGGAACAGCAAAGTTGTGCAACATGCAAACACAGCCATGGACGCCATTATGCGCTGATTTGTGTTGCATGCTTTGTGGCACACAGCACACAGTTACAGTTGACACTGGACACTGGACTCTGCCACATGGGGCAGACTGTGGCACACGCACGCACTTTGAATTAGTTTGTTTGAACTCGACGCTTATCTCAAGTAGTAGATTTTGCCGCATTTTGTTGCCATTTTTGGTCCGGCAGCCTCGCCATGCTTTTTTGGCCATTTGCATTTTGAGTCCAAAAACCAAAAGCGTCCCAAAACGATTGCGACACTTTTATCAATTAAATTTACGCAGCCCATAAAAATATTGAATATGATCTATGCGTTCACATTTATGCCACAAAATGCAGCTTAAATTGGTGTCACTTTTTGGCCAGTCTTTGGTTGGCGTTTAAATAGCCAAGTCTACGATAATCAAAAAGGTGGCCTTCGAGTGAGACGCTGAAAATTATACAAGAAAACTTTAAGCGTCTTGCTGCGTTTTTTTAAGCGCTTTTTGAGGGTATTATAATTTTGTCACGGAATTTGTGAGATGAATAAACGAAACATTTTAAGTCTTCTAAAAGTGTGTGTAAAAGGAATATCAGAAGAAATATTTTTGCTATAATATACAATTTAAAATAATCAAAGTATGTAAGAGGAATATCACAAAACAAATTTTAAATATTAATCAATAAATAAATGTAATAAATAAAAGGCGTAAGCGAAATATCGGAATAAATATTCTTAAATATTTTTACTACAATTTTTAAGTTGATCAATCTGCAAAAAATTAATTTTTTTTGTAAGTAAATATTTTGCGCATCTTAAAGTGCAAAATGAATTATTTATAAATTGTTGTGGATACTAAGATAATATTCCTTAATCGATTTACCAAAAAAAAAAAATTTTAACCAAATCTTTTGAATTTTCCTCAATTTTTTAATGCTAAGAAAATATAATTGATTCGATCTGAGGAAAATGAAGTAGTTACAGGCAACTCAGTGGCATATCTTAAAAACTTTTAGCCGAATTGAATATTTGGCAATTTTTGCATACTAAGATAATGCCATTGATTTTATTTATCTAACTGTTAAACGTTTTGTAACCAAATCAAAAATATATAATATTTTTCGATACTTCAGAGTATTTACTTTGCGACTCTGCACAGTTAGCTTGACAATCTTTTTTAATGCCATTAAAAGTTTTTTTGCGCGCTTTTAGCCAAAGTTTTGAGCACTAAGGTGCCTTTTTTATTGGCCGCCAGTGTCCAGACGTGTTCGCCCCGCAGGAATTTGGCTCAAGGTGGCGTAAAACACAAAAACAAAAAAATATACAGAAAAAAAGGCAGAAAATAAAAATTGAATAAAACTTTTTTAGCGCACAAATGTTTTGCTGCTAATTGAAAATATCTGTTGGGGTTCAATTAGACGACGGCGACTTTTGGCGGCGACTTCGCTGTCGGTTGCACCACCGTGTGGCGACTTAAGCGTTACCCACCAACAACAGCCACAGCCAGAATAACTCACTTTGGCAAGCTGTAAATTAAATACTCTTGTGGCATGGATTCCAACTGATCAATCTCAAATTTATAAATTTGAAATATCTAAATGATTAGTCCCATAATATTTATATAACAAGTAGTGTTCAAAAGGTAAGCTAGAAATATGCTTATTAAGATATTTATTCAATTTCTAACTAGTTATTTTCGTTCGGATATCCGATAATGACTGCTATACATATATATAGGCAGATTGATCAAAATATGGATATATTTCTAGTTTATTCTATCAGAGATAACATAGTTGGATAGATAAGTAAACAGTCTATATCTTCACAGTTTTGCATGCTGTTCAAGAACATGTATATGCAGTTGACGTTGTCTCCTTCAAATTACAAGCTTAACTTCAAAATTAATCTACCCTCTTCAAGAGTATAAAAAGAACACGCTGATTTAAGCACATTTTTTGCAAAACATTTTTTTTTTCATTTACCATCTACTTTATCAATTGTTGAAAGTCTGGGTGTGTGTGTTGGTGTGTGTGTGTGTGTTGGTGTGTGTGCGGTTGACTTGCCAGCTTGTTGAGGTTGTCCGTGCGGAGGAAGTGCTAGTCACTGATGGAGAGCCCTGATTCGATTCGATACGATTGTTAGCGCAAATTAAAAAGTTTTGCAAAACTTGCGGCATACAAATGAATTGAAAAACTTACCTGCAACTACTGCTGAAGATCTCTCTGCTAAACTTACTGCGCAAAAAAAAGAGAAAAATAAGAGAAAAAAGAGAAAAAAAAATAAGAGAAACATGTCAAAAACTTTAAAAGGAAACTTTCGTTTGCTTCATTTAATTTCAGTTGAAAACTTGGGCTACTGGTAAGCAAATTGTGGCATTGGATTTAATATATAGATTAAGATATGAAAAGATTAAAAATATTTGTTTGATATACAATTTAAAAGATATTGTTTTTATTTTAAAAGTATTTTCCAGATAACAATAAGAATAAATATAAAAATGGTAATAAGAAAGTAACACTTCAAGGAATAAATAAATTCGGAATATGTTTTTCATTTATAGCATGCAAAAGTTATAAGTTAAGTTAGTCAACGAACAACTCAGTCTTCATTATCGGATGTATATAATCGAGTTCCTGATGATGGAAGAAGGGTAATATAAATTGAACACATTTAAAAATAAATAAATTGTCAGCATGGATTAGGGAAATTCTGCACAAATTAATCAAATTTTATAGTTATTTATTGAATTAATTTTGAATGTGTAAAATAGATTTGCTGACAACAAAGGATAAGTATTAAAAATGTGACAAATCTGAGAATAAATTATATATATGTATATATATAATATATATATATTTACTTAATTATGCTGATTTAGTAAATGAACTAGGGAATCTTGCAATGCGCAGAATATCATTATTGATAATTAAAAAAGAGTAGATTACATAATTATTGACTCGATTGAGTCCATTCAACCAGGTAAACTCCATTGAAAACCGCCTCAAATTCCAGTCAATAATACACCAGAAAAAACCGCCAACTATTTAGGCTTTAACAATATATTAGATAGTATCACAACATGGCCAACTAGAGTCAATTAATGGCAGCTGTTTAACTAACTCGCATGTTTGCCGCAACTAATGAATGAGCAAACATTAAGCGCACATGCTCAGCCAGTTAGGTATATACACACACATACATATATATATATATATAATTAAACAAAAATCAAGCATCGAATGCGGCTTGAACACAAATTGTCAATTAAAAGGTATTTAAACGTAATACCACCCAGGTCACGGCCTCAGCCAAAGCGCTTAATCCACGTAAATTAGTGCAAAAATCAAGTGGATATACCTTGTTGCCCCCCAGGGGGAGAGAGAGAGAGAGAGAGCGAGTGGAGGGGGTAGACTGTGTTGGCGGTGCTGACAGTGCCACAAGTGGCGCCACCCTCCTTTTTTTGGGAGTAAACACGGCGGCAACCGACACCAATAAAGCCAACAGAGCGTTTTTAGGGTTAAGTCCATGTCAAAGTGTCAGTTTAGTATCGGTATCATGTCATGTTGTGCCACAGATTCTAATGGGGGAGTGTACGTGTGTGTGTGTGTGTGTGTGTGTGAGGGGTATGGGATTTTAATTTCGTGTGCGGCAACATGATGCCAAACGTGTGGCACTCAACTCATGCCCCTTGCCCGTTGAGGTGCAACGTTTTACTAATGAATTTAACAAGGCTTTGCCACGTCTGGACAAAGTTGCACGCTGCACGTTGCATACTCATTAAAATGTCACTGCAAATGGATAAAGGAGAGGGGAGAGGGGAGCTTGGCCGTAGACTGGCATCAGCTGCACTTTGTTGCCATTTCTGTTTATCCAGCCAACATATTTTTCAAATGTTCCGTTTTTGCATAAGTGAAAGGCCAAAAAGGAAGATAACGGCGTGCACAACACAACTCCCGATCCCCAATCCCCCAATCCCGTGCTCCACACACAACCTGGCCCCTGTGTCCATGTGGCCAGGACACACGACATTGGCGTCAACAACAACTGAAACAACAACAATGGCGCGCAAATTTACGACTCACCTACGCGACTAGAAGCAGTAAAGATGCTAAATTCTTTCGGGGGTTGGACACTGGACAGCTTTGCCACACACACACACACATGTCTGGGTGTGTGCATACACACAGAGAAAAATATTAACCAAGAAACTTAATTTACTCAAACTGAGTTCAGTTGTACTATAATGAACAACCTCGAATGAAGTCTGTTATCTTCCTGCTTGTCATGCTAAGTTTTAGTAACTTTCACTATTGATTCCAGATTGTAAATCTTAATTCTAATTCCAAGATTTGATTGAGTTCATTTATTCCAGACTGAACCAACTTAATTCTAGCTTGTCATGTTCCTTTTTAGTGAAATAAGTTCTGTTGTCTTCCTACTTTGATAAAAATTGGATATTGAAGATCTTAAGACTTACACCAAGTAAAATGCTTTGCTTCTTAGTAGTGTTTATCGCTGAGTGTACATGTGTGTTTGTGTGTGTGTGTGTGTTTATGTGTTGGCTTATTTAAATTTGTTTTTATGCGCCATGTAGCAGCCACTGTGGCTGCCGCAGTCAGGTTTGCTGTTAATCCAATAAAATTGCGTAATTAAATTTGTGCTTCATTTGGCGTTTGTCATGAGCAACATTAACTTTGTTGTTGTTTTTGTTGTTGTTGTGGCACGTATTGTTTTTGCCACTGTTTGTTGTGGTGACAAATTTAAAACCTGTTGTCATTTGCCATTTTTTTGTTAGAGACGGGGCAGCAGCTCAGCTGAGGCAACCCTTCGCAACAGGCAACAAATCGCAGTCGGGCAAAACAAAAAAAATTTTGTACACGTCGTAATTTTTCAATTGTTGCATAATTGAAGGCAGCCAGCGACACACGCAGGACAATGCCTCACGTGCCGCAGATGGAAAATGCAAAAAAAAAAAAGGAAAAATTGACAAAAATTGACTGAAAAAATATTGGCAGCCAATGGCAAATTGTCAAAGGATATAAAGTCCTGTTGCTGGTGCGAATATTGACGGTGTGAACTGTGAACGTTGCCGGCTTGTTGATGTGTGGCTTGGTTGTCGATTTCTTTTTTTTTTGGGGGGGGGGTGGCATACACTGGGGAAATAATTGTTGACATTGACTAGCAATTGAGTCTGTGTGTGTGTGTGGCAAAACGATTTTTAATTGTCAAGTGTTTTGCGGTTAGCCGCCACACACTCATCACACACACACAAATGACCAAAATTATGCAGGCCGATAAAGTGTAGTCGATATGGATGGAAAAGACGCCAGAGCAGAGAATACGCGATGTTGCACGTTGCACACAGTTTCCGGAGGAAGTGTGTGGCAACAAGGCAAGCCGCCGGGCCAGATAACAGATGCTCGCAGATGCAACTGCCGCCACGCTGACTCAAAAGGCCGCTGACTTTGCAACAATGCAGCGATAAAGCTTTTCCTCTTTTCTTTCCTTGCCTTTTTCCCTTTACTTGCCGAAGAGTATTCAAATTATGTTGTGAAGTGTGCAACACCAAATTAACCGTAATTAAAATAGATATATTTTCAAGAAAAATCATAATTTTATCGTGCACCAACCAATGAGAGCAAAGTAGGTTTTTCGTCTAATTTTGGTTAACTAATTTCTTAATTTTGACTTTTTTGAGTAATTATCTTACTTAGAAAAAGAAATCACTTAACTAAACTTGCACTGACTGCATTTGCAGCAAGTAGATCGATAAAAAAATCAAATAAATTTGCATAGTTAAATGCTCATTTTTTAAGTTCCACAAATTTAAATTGAAAAAAAAGAATTTTTGGAAAACTCTAGTTGAATTCAAAAAAGGTCGCCTAAGAGGTATAGATTTTTTCAGAATAAACCTCAAGATTTCAAGATTAAAGCCAGTGTTTGGACTTTGAAGAGACGCCATAAAATAACAGCTACTTCCGCATTTCACAGATCCAGTGCAGAATGATATTATCATCAGCAATTTACCGCAGAATGTTGTAGTTGAACTATAAATACTTTATAGTAGCGATGGTGTACTATATATAAAATATATGATCTGAAATGGTAAAATGTTCTTTTGAATTTGAAATGCCGCAAACCAGTGGTTAATATCGATCAAAAGGAGAGATACAGATTGAGTAGCAGTAGTAATCAATGGCGATTGGGATAGTTATAAACGAATATCTAACAAAAAAATGATAAAATTATGGTCTACTTCTAAAGTTGCTTGTAATATTTCATAGTTTTTGAATGGGTTAAACATGTGAACTCTCTTTTGAACCGGCTAAAACGAGACACGATCGAAACAGTATACTTTGTATTAAAAAATAATTGTTAACCAAGTTATACTGAGATGATTTTGGTGAGATACTTTTTAAGGAATTATCAAATTGGGACTACTGTATGCAAATATGTGCAAACGAATGAAATTTAAAGTTTGAACTCCAAGTGTACATAATCAACGGTCTCAGCTATCTCTACATTTTCATATTCATTCTTTCTTTCTTTTTTTTGCGCCCACTATTGCTGCAACGTGCGGCAAGATGAAAAAGGCGCTCAAGTGCGCAGCAATCTAAAAGCCGAGAAGAGGAGACATAGTTTGAGCTACTCGGGCAGCCTGCGCTGAGTTGAGCTGAGCTGCGCTGCGCTGAGCTGAGCTGATGAGTGCCAAGCACTGCCGGTCACTTTTTTCTACGCCTTATCAGCCGCCTCGTTCGATGAGACTTCTATGTGAAGCAGCCCCTTCCAAATGCCGCAACCCAGTCCCTATCTCCGTCCCTCTGCGTTACCCTTTGAGAGCGTTTGCATTTGCGTGTGCTCGTTTCGCAGCGGCTTCATTCAATCAGCGCGTCTGTTGGATAGAAAACCGCTTCAACATTTTTTTCATTTTCTTTTTTTAATACGAAATATTCTCTGATAAGCGAAACTACGTCAAACGGCGGCGCGGCTTGTGCCACACATTTGTTTTTTGGGTTTCTTTTTTCGAATACCCTGTTGCCAGTTTGCTGACTAAAAGGTATGTCAAAGCTGGGCATATGAATGTAACAGCAGTTGCGACCGATAAAATTAAGTACATAAAATGAATAACTAATTTATTATTTTGGAATAATAAAAGTGTGAATCGTGCATCAATTTTTACTTCCTACTCCAACTACAGATGTATTGGACTCATTATTTAAGTTTGAAAGTATTAAAAATAGTTTAAAAATAATTAACAACAAATAAATTAAATATGATATAATAATCAAATGAAAATCAATTAAGAATAAATAAACTTCAACTTTTGACGATTAAACTTTAATTAAGGGTATTTGTGATTTGAGACCTCTGCTGAAGAGTTTTAGTAGAGGATCATACTATATTATATGACTACTCACTTTTAGTAAAAAAAAGCTATTTTATTTGTTTAGTTTTGTGGTTGAGTAAAAACCACGATAGGTATTCGACTACTTCCGTAAATAAGTGAGAATTAAAAGACTAAAACTAAACTTGAACTGTATTTAATAATCACATACAGTAGTATATACATATTTGGAGGTGTGTTGTTAAGGACAACTGTGCAATTGGAGGATATCTTAGGGTTGACTACTTGCAGCTGCAGCAATCCATGATTTACTTGGTTAGTTTTGTGGTTGATTCAAAAAGGATACGTTGCATTCGGATATGTGATGCTGAAATGTAATTAAGCACATCTCAGCAAAAATGTGACAAAATTGAGAACTGAGAAGCTGCCGGCAAATGGCTGTCGCCATTTTCGCTCTTGCTTTTGCCTCTGCTTTGACTTTGGCTTTAATTAAAAAGTTGCGCTTTGTGCAAACAGCCAAAACAGCTAAAAAAAAAAAAAAAATGAGGAAAAAAACAAGCCAAAAGCCTTCATATTCATATGCATATTTTTCGCGCCTTATGTAATTAAAATGTTGTTGTTGTTGCTCTTTTTGGATTGCCTTAAAGTTGCAGCAAGTTGCAAGCAGCTGCTGCTGCTGCTGTTGCGCCTCGGCTAAATCGAAAAGCAAATGCAGTAAGCAATATGATGTGTATGTGAAAGATATTAACAGCATACTTGGCATAACAATATGGCCAATATAAGCAACAGGAAACAATTTTTCATAGAATTCCAGTTTTTATTAGCCGCCACCCACTCTAAACAAATGAGCAGCATAACAATAACAACAACTTTGGTAATATGACTATGCAGCTTGAGAGTCTGCTTGCATTTTTGCTTAGCCAGGACGATACGGAGGATGAGGATGGGGATGGGGAAAAGGATACCAAGAGCAAGACCAAAAGATGCCCTGGCATGTCTCATAAGACAAAATAAAGTATGGCTGCCATTTGGCAACACTTTGCAGGCCGTTAGCAGCGTCACCAAAAATCCCCTCTCCATCGCTTCCTTCCATCTTTTATGGCCAAGAGCAGAGCAAAGCGAGGCCAAGACAACTTTTTAAATTGTTAATGTGCGCGCTCAGACAAAAGAGCTGTCATAATTCGCAGCAAAATATTGTCAGCAAACTTATATGGCAAGCAAGGACTTACATGATGCCAATTTACAACGCCTGGCAAGACATTAGCCATTATCGCCATTATAGCCAGCAGAACCAGTGTCTTGGCTTTGGCTCTCTCTCCCTCTCTCTCTCTCTGTTGGCCGGAAGTGCGCACCATTTTCTAATATTCGTAACGGATGTAATTAATATGTGCAATGAATGTGGCAGCAACTCGACGACTCCACAGTTGTTGCCCAAATGGTAATGGCCATTATGGTCATATAATGACTGAGATAATCACTGCGATTCGAGAGCATCAGCAATATCTCAAAACAAATGCAAACAAAACTCGAGACAGCAGACAATAAAAACAATGAGGAAACAAATTTTAAGAAAACTTATACTAAGATCAAGAGTATTATCTATATAAGATCCAGAATATAATCTAAATTCAATATCTTAGTGTGAGTCATTGAATGAGAGATGATCAGCAGTAGTATCTTAAACAAAATGCAATCAAAGATCTGCACATATGAAAAATAATCATTCTTAATTCCAGAATATATTATAGATATATTCCAGATTCAACAATGAATACATTGTTAGAGTGAGTCATCTAATGACAGAGATAACCACAGCGAGCATCAGCAATATCTCAGACAAAGCTTTAAATGCAGTCCAACACAAATCATACTTAAGTCAAGAATATATATTCTAGATCCCTTCAAAAGTATATTCTTAGATTTAGTTAGAATGAACATAGAGTTTAGCTAGTTGCATTCTTATTTCTCATTTTGTTTCTACTTTAGTCAACAATGATAGAAACTTACTTCAAGTGGGGATTAAGTAAATGGGTTCATCAAAAGAAGTACATATTTAGCTTTAATTAAGACCTGAGCAGCATTGCCAACAGTTTGGCTTAAAGTAATTAAAGAAAATAGTTCACAAATCTTTTATTCTATTAATGTTTTTATTTTTAAGGTATCTAAGCAAAATGAATAGATTGAAGTAAATAATGCTTATAGCTAAAGCACTCCACGATCTGTTTGATAGTAACATATTAACCGATTCCTGACTAGGTTCATAAAAGCTATGTACTTCTGCCTTACTTCAAGCATAAAATTATATTTCTGATTTTAAATTAAAATTAAAATATGCTGATTCTTAATTAATGTAGAAATATTTCGATTCATATAATATCGATTCTTATTAATTTTTCATACGTAATTTTAGCTTACATATGTGCCCCTAAAAGTAAGCCACTAATTTTGTATTGAAAATGTTGGCTTACTTGTAACTTGTTAAACCTGCTAAAAGCTAACATAATCGATTAAATTGGGTACTCAAAATGGGTGCTCCAAATTTAAACAGCTCAAGCTCAAATAGAGCGCTTTGAATTTTACTTAAAATCAGTTGTTTTCAGTGTAGTACACAAATTAATTCCAATAAAAATACGAGTGAAAATTATACAACTTTTTAGCCTAGAAAATAATATACTCAAAGTTCTTCAGAAAACCAGCAGATATATTATTGAAGTTAAACCGAATTGGAATCATGTCCTGTTCCACCAAAATCGACAAGGACATGCTTGTGGAGTTCAGTGCATCCTACACATTCTATATTGAGAAGCACAAGCTGATGGAAATCATAAGTCGCATCCTGGCTGAGATAACACTGCAGCAGGTGCAGGATATTCGTCGCTGGCTGGGGGAGAATATACGCCCGATTGCACAGGATGTCTATATGAAGTCCTTGGATGCATTTCATCGAGGAGTCGCCGGTGACTTCTTTCAGCTGCCCAAGAGTTTCTTTCATCGCATTGTGTTGCATGGCAGACCCGGATCGGGTCGTCATTCACTAGCCCATGTGCTGGCCAAGCGCTGGAATCTGCTCATCTTGGATGCGGATGTGCTCGGCTATCATCACATCAATGGACACGAGCAGAATGCAAATGCCAAGCTGCTCCAACAGGGCATTGAGTCGGATGATGCGTATTTTCGCTCGGAGGCAATTGGGAATATTATCCAGCAGCGTCTGCTCAAAGAGGATGCGCTGCATCGTGGCTGGATTCTGTACAATTATCCCAACAATTGCTGTGAGGCACGTGAGCTATTCGAGGGTTTCACTGTGCCCCCAAATCGCTTGATCTTTCTGCAGATCAACGAGCAAATGGCCAGGATGCGGTTGCTAATGCGCAATTATCGGCCAACTCCGCAGGATAATGTCACCTATCTGGATCGGCAGATGCGACAATTTCGCGAAAGTGAACCCGAATTGAATTGCTATCTGAGTCATCGTCGCGAGGTGGTCTATGTGGATGCCACAGCCTGTTTTGAGGCAGTCAAATGTCACATCATGTCCCACTTGACCAAGACGCCATACATGCTGGGCTTCAAATATGGCGACAATACCGCTCTCGAGTAAATCAATTCCGGCATCCAATTGCATGCCCCATAAATTGTGAAATACAAACTTGCTTTCAGAAATCATGTTCCATAATTTCTTATTTTTCAGTTTTTTGTTATTATTTACTCAATGGAATGCTGTTGTTGTTGGGATTGGGGCTGCAAAAAAAATGCTGTGCTTATCATCTATTGACGACTACACTCAAGAAAAAAAAAGATCTTTAAATTGAATAAATCGCCGTGCAAATTAGAACGTTTTCCTATCAGAAATAATTTCTAAAAATAAGAAAGATTGATTATCCCAAATAATTAATGTTTTGCTAATTTTAGAAATACTTTCCATTATTTAAAAAACCATTTTTAAAAAGTGGAAATGCAAACCCAGATTTTTAGCAACAAAATTCACTCTGGATTCAGGAAATCAAGTTTGTACTCTCGTCTGATATATTAGAGTTTGGATAAAAAGATTTTTCAAATGAAGGTACATGAATAACTGTATAAAATATTTGTATATGCGAAGTCTTAAAATCCAAATTTGTATTAATCATTTTTCTATAATACACTTACAAAAACCTTCAATTTAACTTTCTCAATAATATGCAAATTTCTCAAATGAACAGCCAATTTTTTGTCGAGTGTACAATTCCTCGAGTAGACAAAAAAGCGTAAACATTTTTCGTTTAGGTAAACAAAACAAAAAATGGGGAAAAAAATGGAGGCAACCAAAAAAAAAAAGTGATTTGAAAATATTGTTATTTGAATTTTCAACCAACCACAAAAAAAAATGGAATAAAAACAATAAAACGAAAAACAAATGATTTTATGACCACAACTTAAGTGCTCAATTTTTAATTGTTTGACGACGCTGATAAGTAGCCGAGACACAGATTCAGTGAATGGCAATGTTGGGGGAGGGGGGGCTTGAGGCTTGTTGAGGGGGTTGGGATATGCTTTTTATGGCACCCAAAAGTTCAATCAAACTTTTTTACTCCCTGTTGATTTAAACGCTGCGCAGGCCGTAGGCCGTTTAATTAGCCTCGCAGGTTGATGGCAATGACGATGAGTATTTGTGCACCCCAGAGTGCCATCAGGCAAATGAGAGACAAATCTCAAAAATAATTAAAAATAGACGAGGAATTGCATAATTTTCTTCTCTTTTTTTATTATTGTATTTTAGCGCACAACCTTGATGACAATGGTGAAGCAGCAACGCTTGCTACTCACTTCATCCTTGAGGGCCCAGCGAATGGTGTAGGTGCTCATGGGGAATTTGCCATCGATGGGCACTTCAATTGCGTAAGTCTGTTGCACGTTGGCCTTAACCGGACACTGGGTGTTCTTGCACGAGTCACGCTCCAAGGTGAGCAGCGGCAACTCCTCCGTAACACTCTTTACCCAGCCCAGCGAGGACACCAAATGCTCTGCATCGAATTTGGGTGTGAAATCAAAACTTATCCGGGATGGACGACGTCGCCGTAAACGGCATGGCGTATTTGTTGCCGCCTGGGGGCAGGGATCCACGCGCACCTCATCGATGCTGCACGCATCCACGCTGTCGGTGCACGTTTGGTGTTGAATCACTTCGGCCTGGCAGAATGCAGCCAGGAGCAGCAGCAGCAGCGACAGCGAACCCAATTGCAACATGGCGCGTTAAGTGTTGAAAACAGAATGCGATGTTTTACAAGTTGAATGCCTGACTGACTGACAAACTGACGGACTGGCCTGCCTGCCTGCTGTGCCTTATCACTCACGGGTCAGAGGTGAAACCGATAAGCGACTCTCGCTGTATGTGCTGTGCCGAGGCCGACACTCACAAAAAAATCGAACTTAATTCTGAAAATTCGACATTCTTTTGGCGCCAAACGTAACTCAGCTTATTATTCAGAAACTATATTTCTAAAATTCAAGGAAATCTTCTTCAGAAAAAAATTTGTAAGAAAAATATTTTTTTTAATTAGAATAAAAAATGTTTTCAGTTTTGAGGTCGACTTTTATTTTAGGGCGATTTTCGACAATTCAGAGTGATTTTTGTTCTGAGTGCAGATAAGAGACTCGACTTTGAGCCGCTTCTCTCGCATGCTCTCTGATAGGTGGCAGCAACAAAAGCAGTTCATGCCACACTCGGTCTAGCTGTGGATGCTTCAAAGGTAACTCGATCTAATTGCCACAGCAACAACTTTGTATTCATTAGCATTCAGACATGAGAGCATTTGTTTGTTGACAGCGTGAAATGTTTGTCAGATAATACACTGTGCAAAAGGGATAGTGAACGAAGAGATAAGTCTGATCTTATTTATATACCTATAACCAAATCTAATTAACGCCAACAAAGGCATCCTGTAATCTCCAAGAATGACTTATATGTTTGAATTTGAATTGTAATGCTAGATAATAATAATCGTGTATTCAAAACATACACAAAGCAAACCAAATAATTATTTATGTAAACAGCATTCATGAGTAAGCCAAAACAAATTCGAAATCAATACAGAAAAGCTTAAAGAAAATTAAAGAAATTGGAAATGGAAATTGCTACTTTCGCAAATTGGAGATGAAATTGGAAATGACAAGACAAAACTAAAAACTTCTTGCGAAAAAGATTATAAAAAATACACAGATCAATCGCAAGCAAAATATTAATTTTAAATGAACTTATAAGCTGGTTTGCATATCCAAGGAAACAGATTAAAAATTAATTATGAATATTATATTTTTCAATAAGAGAAAATTCATTGTGCTCTCCATTGGGAGCACCCAATCCTACGCCCTGAAAATGGAAACGGCAGACTTTCCGCTTCAGCAAATTGAAGCACTGATTTCGAAAAGTAGCCAAAAATAAACCATTTAAAACAACACAGAATTGATTAAAACTAATTGTGAGGTCAGATCTTTTGCTTTTTCATTTGAAATTTGCTAATCTAAAAATGGAAACGGCAACACACAACGCCTATATACATACATATATATATATATTTACATAAACTTGACTTGAATGGTATGCAAATAAATTGTAAGCAAATAAGTCAAATATTTACTTGTCCAAATACCTTTTTCAAAATCACAATTTGTTGACGAGTGTAAGCAGTGTGTCGCTGGTGCACCACAAGGCACGTATATCGACACGCTTATGCTTGGCAGAGTCAGAGTCAGAGTCAGAGTCTGTTGCAGAGTCAGAGACGGGGCAAGAAAGACAAACGAATAGTTGTCACTCACAAGCTGTGCGCACGTCGAGAAATTTGAGACGATTCCCCCCTCGAGAAGTGAGCTGAATGAATGCACTTCAATCTTGAATGCATCGACTATAGCATATATATATATGTATATATACATATATCGGAGCTGTCAATATGCCAGGCCACAACGACGGCAATTGCACGGCTCATTTGCTGGCACATATGTCAACAGGCGGACAACAACAACGGCGACAACGACAACAACATTTCTAACAAATTTGACTAAAAAGTGACAACATTTCAAAAAATATGGGAAAACACACCCCAACCCCCGACACGCTTTAACAACACTTGCGACTCTATAGAAGCTGCCGCAATTTGATGCAACATTTTTATCATGCCCAAAGGAGGCAATTAAATGCGGAAAAAATAAGTATCTCAGACAGAAGAAAATCGTTTTTAGAATGCAAAACATGTTTTTTTTTTGTTGGTACCAGCGCTCAAACAAGTTTTTCGACCAAAAAATATATTGATAGAAAAGTTTCGCGGCAAGCGCACATTAATTAACAGTCAGTCAGTCGGTCAGTCAAAGTTGATGAAAACACGTTTTCCATTTTCCTTGCCGCTCTCTTCAAATACCCTTTGCCCATTAAGAATGGAAAGTTGTGCGTAAATAAAAAGAATCCCAGTTAGAAAATATATTATTAATCAGCTTCAAGATAATTAGTCGATTTCGCTATCGATAACTGCCTGGCTTATGGTGTATTGATAAAAGTCGATCAACGATCAAAAACTCAAAACACGTAGCGGAAAAAATAAATTATAATAATAAAGATCGGTTTGGAAAATCGGATTTTCTTTTTAAAGCACGTGCCCAATTACAGGGTATATCCTAGCATACTCTCCCGACTTAAGCACTATTTTTCTTTTTTATTGTACATTTTGTTCAATTTAAATATATAAATATATATTTTAATATTTCTTCTAGTTATATTAAATCAAATCAAGATCGGTTAAGAACCATTTTACAACAAGCGCTTAATTACAGGGTATCTCCAAGTAGAGCTCTCTCGAGACTAATGATTATGTTTTTTGTTTTTTTGTGTAATACATTTCGCATAAATTAAAACCAAACATTTTTTAACATTTCCCTCTCCAGCCAGCCAGTTGGCCTTTTTATCGCCAACGACTTTGCGCCTTTATCAAAGTCCGCTGAACGGTGAATCAACAAAAACCAAAACCAAAACAGAATTAATTCATTAAAGAAAAATGCAAAGCATTAAAAAAAATTACCAAGAACTTGCTGATGATGACGCTGATGGGGTGCCGGAGAGCGAAAAAATGAACAGCAGCAAATAAAAAATACAACAAAAAAATGGAAAAAAAAAATGAAATTTATGTTTTATTACTTAATGAACTTACCGCAAATGAAGCCAAGGGTGGCCCAAAAGAAAAACACAGCCGACGACTCCAAGTTCAGTTCGCCTTGTCTTCAATTAATATGCACAAAATGTCAACACCAACGGCTGCTGGTCATCAAGCCACTCCGACTACGGCTACGGTTACGGGCAAGTGTGTCCGGCAATTTTGTGCGATGTGATGAAAGCAAATTGGTTAGCAATTAATTGCAAGTTCATTTTTAATTGAACACGTGATGAAGCAGCTGACTGGCCTGAAAAGGGTTCGATCTGAAGCTTAAGAACTTGAGCTGATTCCATGTTGGGATTGTATATATAATCCATATGCATACTAAATATGAGCAGAAAAAAGAGTTGACCCTAGTTCAATTTGAAGTCTAATTTCTTATTCTTCGAAATGAAACTGATTAAAAGTTTTTTTTATTTATTTATTTAATGTCAGCGGGCACAAGAAAATACAAAAAGTAAATAGATTAAATTAAACTAAAAATAAAATTGAATATTAAATTATATTTCTGAAGTAAATTTGGGTTAATTTATTTGAAGTCTCCTTCTAGAAAGATAAAGTGGAATTAATTAAATCCATGAGAGATTTAATGTTAATATATTAAAAATAAATAATAAATAAATGCTAAATAAATAACAAATACATAAATAAATATTTTCCAAGGTTTTCCTAGGAATTTCTCATTGGCGATAAGAAATTCTGAAGTGATAATGTCAAATGCGAGCAATCAGAGAGCAACCAAAAATGATCTCATCAGTTGCTGGCTACGAATGCTAAGGAATGGATTTGAAGCTTCGCTTGCTGCTGCTGCTTCTCATTCCCTGGGTCTGTGCACAGAGGGAACAGGCAGAGGGTAAGCTAGCAAAATAATACCAGTTATATAATTATATACATATACATATATAAATTTCTTGCAGTGCCTTGTGACTTTCAAGAATGCGACACATTCAACGAGGAGCTGCATGAGAAATTCACGCATATCACGGATATCCAGCAACATCCCTGGATGGGGAGGGTGGAATATGAGAGTATGTCTAGAAAAAGTGAATATTTAAGTATAATAACTATAATTACTTGAATTTAATTAGCCAATCGTGGCATAGCCTACAAGTGCCTGGCCGTCCTCTTCTCCAACCAACATCTCTTGGCACCCGCCCATTGTTTTGAAACCTGGCAGTTGGTCGCTATGTTCTCCTGGGCGATTGGAATCCGAGGAATGCCTTCATACAACCGGATTGCGATGCCTGGCGTTGCAATTCGAAACCTCAGTTGATGATCCCGAATTCGTAACTTCCACGTTCACCATCAACATTAGCATCTTGAAGTTGGCTCTGACTATGACTCTTACGGATCACACGTTTGGGCATCAATCCCATTGGCCAACATCTTTCACTTACGGGCTTTGCGATGAATGCCACCATTGCCTACAAGTTGAAGGGTCTGGTGCACATTGCGAGCAACTCAAAGTGTCGTCGCCATCTGCTCGATTACAACAATCCCATTGCGGCAACAAGCTATAGACTGAGGCACCTCTGTGGCTTTAGCAATCTGAACTCCACTTTAATAACCGGATCGGCGCTGATGGGCGTCCAAGCGGATAAACTGGAACCGAAGAACTACTATCTGTTTGGACTGCTGCTCGCCAAGAGCAGCGATATGCCACAAATCTATATTAGGGTGCAACACTATCGCAAATGGATCAAACGCAATATAATGTGCACGAATTTGCCATAGATTCTTATATTGAAAAATACTGACTAACACAAGGAAAACTTGCAAATTTCTATTAACTTCAACTAAAATTGTATAATTTTCTGAGTTTTGCTTTAATTGTGTATTGGAAAAGTCTTCCGAGCTTATGATTTCTTGAAGATTAAGCAGAGAGATTCCTCTGAGCGTGCTTCACTGTGGTAATCTTAACTTAATCCAGAGGCTCAAAACTTTGCTTGTGTTTTCCTTATTTTATGTCTGTTTTTCCCTTTTTTTTCCCTAACTACTTAAGCTCAACATATTTTGGTCTAATTTGATTTGTTTCTGGGTTTTTCCTATACTTGCTATAAATATTGGAAATATTGGATTTTTCATTTTTTATTTGGTTTCTTTAACAAGTCAAGGAACTAATTAGTGTTGAAATATTAGAAAATTTGATTTTGCCTTATGCAGATAATGAAAATGTCTTTATTGTGGAACTCCCTAAGGGACAACGGTTCTAAGCAAACCCGCAAGAAATGTCATTACTGTCTTAGGGATTCTTTATCTAAACTGGATCTGAACCCTATCAATAATTTTCCATAAGCAACTTTGGATTATGACTTTCCAATTATGGACTTAAATAAAATGAAATATATATTCTCCCTTAAGACCAAAATGATATGCTGACCAAAGACTAACAATTCAATACCAATATTTGAAAATTGAGTATTATTTCAGTAGAACTTTTCAAATATTTTTAGAATTTTTCATTAAATTTTGAAATAAATGCTTTTGAAAAAAAGTACAGTCGGAATTCCATAGTGAAGACAAAATACTGCAAACAATTTTTTATGAAAGGATAAAATATCTAAAAAGCTCGATTCGCAACGTGTAATATTAAATTTAAATAAATTATATATTTATAAATTTTTAATCGTTGTTGTTCAGGATATCAGTTAGGACTGTAATTATTTCAACTGATAAGAAAAGCAGTCGGAAAACGAGCAATTGAAAACTCGTTGGCAAAAGCAATGGCAAAAGCTGGCCATCATTTGCGGAGCAAATGTAGCTTGTGATTTGAGCAGATTTGTCGCAATGCTTATGTCAAACTGCCAGCCACGCCCCCTTTTCTGATTTTCTGTTGTTTTTTTGTTTTTCTTTGTTTAGCCCTAATGGGGACTGAAATCACCTCAAGCGCCATAAAAAGTCAAATGAAATAAAAGCAAAAGCCGCTGCAGACGATACGAAACGAAACGAGAAACAAAAAATAATGAGTACACTCAGAGGCCAGTGGGTGTTGTGGATACACTCACTCGAATCAACGGTATCGTCAAGATTTTTATTTCTTGGAATAATCTGGGAGCGGAGCACACGACTAATCTTCATTTAATTTCATTTGCGCCAAGCAACTGAAATTGAAACCGAAATCGCAATCGCAGCCGGAGTTAAAGTCGATGGGAAAGGAAATACCTCTGGCAAGGACAATATAAGGACATTGGCAGACTCCAACGGAGACCAAGACCGGGGGGACCGGGGGGGGCATTTGCAACATTTCATTGGCTGTGGCAGCGTCAAGGAGATCAAAAGTATGCGACACCGTGGCTTAATTCGATTTTAACAATTGCATGGCTGCTCACACAGCCAATGGCAATAGCCGTGCCCCCGCCACCTCCCAACTACCCCCTCCCCCCTCCCCCTCCATCAGCCAGCCAGCCAGCTAACTCTAATTGAACTGAGGACGAAGATGGTGCAAGTCCTGCTCGTGGTCCTTGGTCCTGCTTGGCGCACATAAAATTAATCCGACGTGTGGCGCCGCCAGCTTCGTCAGCGTCTTCAACAATTTGAATTTAAATGTCGCCTTGCTTTTTATTTCTATCTTTATGAGCACTGTTAACTTAAGCACACAAAAAAATACACAAGCCAGAAAGCTGTAGTCGAGAGCGCTCGACTAGCTGATACCCTGAAATAAGTTGCAAAATATATATAAATTTAAATCATTTGTTTGCTGATATTTGTTTGTTCAAAATTAACAATTCTTATCCGATCTTAAAGAAACTTTCACAGTCTATCAATCAAATGGATAGGCACGGTCTGATATTGTTGTATTGAAGTGTAAGACCCATTATAAGAATTCATTTATTAGCAAGTTTGGTTAAGTGATAAAAAATAAATAAGATTGATCGATTGATTGTTGAACTGACAATTTTAGCCAAAAAATATATACAAATATTCTCAAGCTGACTGCCAACTTCACAAAGATAGCTACAACACCACCTTCTTATGGCATCAGAGACGTCGCACACTTCAACACAAAAGAATAATACCCTCTGGCAGGGTATACAAAACGTAAAAATAAAAAACAACTGAAAAGAAAAACAGAAATCGCCCAAGTCGAAGAGGATAACCGGAGCAGTGCCAAGGAACCTTTGCGAATTGAATTAAAAGTGTCGCTGAGCGTGTCCCTGTCCTTGTCTGGCACGTGCACAACTCTAACCAATTGTCTTGTGTATTTCTTGCTTAGGTGTCGATGCTGTAGCAGCACCAACCACACCCTCCCCATGCCCCACTCCTTGCAACGCACAATCTACGCATCTATTGAGAATTTTATTGCTTGGAATAATTAGCTGAATTAAGCACACAAATTAATTGGCGCCACCAGCATATGTGAAAAAAAGCAAAAAGAAGACAAAAAAAACAGCTAAAACAATAAACATAATCAAGCTAAATAATTTAGCTGTAGAAAATGTCAAGCTGACTTACTTTTATAGGCATCAGGCTCACAGCAGATTTACGCAGTTCACCGAATGGAATTTTCAGCTGCTGATAAAAAGAAACACAAGTGCAGATGTATATATATATATATATATATATATGTGTATAGTATATAGTTGAACTCAGTCACCATATCTTCATGCGACTCAGACTCTTGCTCGAGTTCTCCTTCTCTTCCTCTTCCTCTTGCTCTCTCGCTTTCTTTCTAACTTATCGCATCTTGCATGAATTTCACATAAAACATTTGTTTATCAACATTCGAGTCAACAACTTGCAAAAACACAAAAAAAAAGCACAAAAAAAAAACAAAAAAACCACAAAAAAATCACAAAATATAAATTTCAGTGTTATTTACCCCTCAGCTGAAAGCAAGTTCAATTAAAATAATTTACTAATATTTTAAGATTAATTTTGCTTAATTCCAACTAATATCTGCGACGTGGAAGCGCCTTGCGAATATAATCTTCGGATTTTGCTTGAATTCAGTTTAAAATAATAATAATGATAATAATAATAATAATAATAATACTAAAAATAATAATAATATTAATATCAGTAGCTCCTCTTAAATGGCGGCGCTTTTGTGAGTAATACCTACACAGAAAAAAACGCTGGAAACTGATAATATTATTATTATTTCTATTGTTCAACATGGTTTATCTTTTGTCTGAGTAACCCGTATGTATTTCCGTTGCTCACTAATGTTTGTATGTATGTGCGATTCGTATGAAGACGCCCACTGCATGTGGCACTTGCAACATGCTGCAACAATAGAAGCGACGACAACAACAACAGCAAAAAAAGCATTTCATGCAAAAAGGTTTTTAATTTAAATTTCTCGACGTTGACGTGTGGCATGTGCCATTGTCCTCCTCTTCCTCGTTTCGGTACACTCAAAAAAAAAACACTGTACTTAAGAAAATCCCTTTGAAATCCAAAAGTTAATAATAATAATTAAATTATAATTAATAATTTATGGAAGGAAATCCTTAATTAATTAAAAGCAAAAATTATGATTTCGAAATGATTTCTATAAATAATAAATTCTTTTTTCTAAACGAACTCGTCCTGCTCATCCCAGTATCAGTGCACTTAAAAAACACAAGAGCTAAAATTTCTAAAGGCTAATATACCTTTATAGAGATCTTTTTCTCCGAGTGTACTCGTCTTGCTGAATTATAGTAAATCACCTAATTCTTAGAAATAATTTTTAGAAATGCCAAAAAAAGGTTTAGAATTAAAAATTCCTTTTTTGTTGTCTTGGAAATGTTTTCATTTATTTGGCAATGCATTTCAAATAAGCTTAAATGAAAACAAATTACTTTAGATTTTTTTCTGAGTGTATACGTCTGTGTCGTCCTTGCCTTTTGTCGCCTGACATTTACATCTGCCGAGATGTGGGCAATGTCTTCCGTGGCGTATGGCCAGAAGAAACTACCCACATGGCCCACAAAATCCTAAACACAGCCACACACACACACACATGCACACACATACGCACACACACACACACACATTGGCCATGCACAATTGACGTTTACATTGTTCTCGAGAATTATTATGTGGTTTCCAAGCAGGGAGCCGCCTTAGCACATGTGTGCCACAAGCAACGAGCCTTGGGCTTATCAGTGAGCAACACTTAGGTGAAGTACAACAAAAGCAACAGCAACAACAACAACAACAGTTACATTTTTTTGGGCATGAAAAACTGTAAATTTATCAGCAGAAACAGCAGAAGCAGTGGCAACCCTTTTTCCAGCTGCTGGATAATAGCTTAAGTAGTTAAATGAATCAGGCGTTGCCCAAACTGCCTGCCTGGGGAGGTGTCTCGTGGCTTGTGGTCCACTCCAGAGCTACACAGAGAGAGAGAGAGAGCAAGACAAATTTCTTTAAGACCCAAGCAAGACGACCGCAGGCAATTAATAAAGCAACTTCAGCTCGACACTCAACTCAAGCGAGGAAGACGAGCGAGCAGCTTTCTTCGCTCATGTGTGGCACATAAATTTCAATTTTATTGGCCAAGGTGGGCCAGCAAAACTTTTAATTGTAATTAATTTGGGCTTTTAAGGGAGCAGCAGTAGGAGGAGGAGGAGGAGCAGGAGACGGAGGTGCACCACCCGGTGGGTGGTCTGGTCTTTTTCAAGTGCTGCCAATATAAACACGGCTATTTATGCCACCGCAACACAACAGCCAAGATTGAATTATTCAAAATGCAAATGCAGCATTTTTGGCCGCACCGATTGCGGTTTTTGTTTGCCTCGTTTTGACTGACTGACGTTTTGTTTGTTTTGCAAAAAGCCAAATCGCACTGGGTGGTCCCATCTCGAGATGTTGCCTTAGCCCACTCCCCCCCCCCCCCCCCACCTTCCGCTCATCTCTAGGTTAATTTCAACTCTCTGTCTGCATTTGTCAGGTGCACAGACGTCTCCTCTTTGAACTGTCCCACATTGAACTTGGCAAGCGGCCGCATTGAGACAACATTGTTGCAAGTAGCTGACATCAAGGACGCATAACAAAATAACAACTGAATAATCAAGCAAAGAACAAAATAATATTTATGTTTTTACTAAATAATAAATAGTTGATGTGACCTTTGAAGTTAATGTCAAGTGAACCATTTCAATTTTGAAATGTGGAGCTTGGATTTACCCAATCGAAAGCAACTTCATTGCAAACTTTAACTGTAGACAGAACAATAAGAAAACTATATCTATCTAGTGGGAGATTAATTATTTATTGACTGCAGATACCATAACATTACTAATATATCTAGCAACTTAAGATTGTGGTTATAAATATTTGTAAGTGCCAAAATGCTGCAACATGAGTGACGTGGATATGAATAATTACACAAAATTATATTAAGTTAAGTTAATTTTTAATCTAAATATGAGACGATCGATAATCAAAGCATTACATTATATATATATATATAATTTTGACGAAAGAGTCTTATAAAAGTGCTTAGTCATCTGTGTCTTCTTGCAGAAAAACCAATCATAATAAACAGTGAAAATTTTAGGTAATGTAAGCCATCGATAAGCATAACACAGATTGTCCACAATACGACGATAACGAGTCTATGGTCAGAATAATCATTACGTATCACATGTCGCATATCAAATGCCGCATGCCGCATGTTGCAAGTCGCACACTTAACGCAGCAATATCAACTTGCTGCGACACGAAACCCTTTCTAAACAAACTTTTACCTCACCATTTTTGGGGCGCGCTCCACATATGTAAATGACTGCCACAAAATGTTTTGTGCTGTTTAGCAAAAAGGTTGTGCGCAGGGGGTGTGGGGGGGGATCTTTATCACTCCGAGTCGGAAAAAGAGAGTTTGTCGAACAAGAAGTTGGGAGTTTTGAGTTTTGAGTTTGGAGTTGGGCTTCTTGGCTGGGGCGAAACTTGTCTAATAAGTTTGCATATCCCGCAGGATATAAAGCAGACTACAAGCGGAGCTCACAAGTATAGTACAACAAGCAAATAACGGGATTATAAGACGAAAAAGGGACAAGAAGTAGCAACAACAAGAAGTGGCAGCAACAACAACCGGCAAGAGGCAGCAACACTGACAGGCGACAAGTGTGCGTCCTGTGCCCAGTCTTAAGCCTGTCCAATTGAACAACAGCTCAGCTCAGACTTTCCTCAGGGTGTGTGTGTGTGTGTGTGTGTGTGTGCTGGTGTGTATAGTTGGTGACCCAAAGACAAATTTCTTAAAGGCTTAAAGGTGTGCGTGCGCCTCATATGACTAATTTATAAAATGTAACTGGCCGAACTCTCGTTCTCATTAATGGGCCTGGCAGTTTGGGCTTATGCCGAGCTGAAGTAGTTGCTCGTTCAACTATTAAGACTAATGAGGGTCGCCTGGCCCAGATGCAAATTTATTAGTCCAACTGTCTGTGCACTGAGAAAACTAATTGCCCTCTTACTGACAAAATCACAAAGGGTGGCTCAGCTTATTAATCAAAACTTATATTTTTAAAATTCAAAAAATCAGTTGAAAATCAAATGAAAATCAGTTTTGATTTTGCTCAGATTTGTTTTTAATTTCTAGTATTTTTTTGTATATGTACACACAAAATTCTCGACTTTAGATTTAAATTATTTCTGAAACCCAGAGAGTTTTTTCTAGTTTTCAGAGCGACTTTCATTTTAGTGATATTTTAGAAAAATTCTGTGGTAATTTTGGTATATATTTTGGTAGTGTGTTTTCAATGCAGGCAGCTGCCGTTTGTTGAACTGTATTCGAGGGTATTTGGAGACCCGAAAACGAGTCACGTCACAGCTAAATTTTGTGGCATGTGGGCGTCTGTCTCTGAGAAGGTGGCGTTCGTTCTTTGGTTGAACAATTCAAGATTTCAAGATTTCTCATTTCAAGTGCAATGCCAGCAAATTTCAGCACGTTTCACATTTCGCATTTCGGTGCTCGGTGCTCGGTGTGTTTGTTGTTTGTCATTTCGGCGCTTTGTCGTGTTTTGTTGTCTTGTGCTTTCCGCGAATTCGAATATTTTGGGTGGTCAAAAAAAAGTAAAACGGGGAATCGAAACCCAAACAAAAACCACACAGCCACAGATTCCAAAGTATTTGTTTATTTATCATAAGGTTTGCAGGGTGTAGCAAAAGTTTTGTCACCAAGTGTTCAATTCACTAAAGAATATGTTTTCAAATGTACACAAAAGTTTCCTCGAACCATCTGACGGGGACTATAAAATTTAGAAGTGATCTTAAAGCAATTTTACCAGTGCACCATCCTAACTAATTGTTTATATTATTATTTACATTTAATCTATGAGGAAAGTGCAGAATATGAGATCTCTTTAAGCTCCTAACGTTCAAACTTGCCAGCGGGCAATTTAATTTAATACTAATTTGATTGAAGGTTTTTTACGTATCCTTCTAAGTTGGCTAAAATTAAAAAATATATATATATAAATACTTAAATCGACCTTTTCATCATACTGGCAAATAAAAGTATTGATTTAAATAATATATTTTTACTCTTCAACTAAACACAAAGTTAGTTTATGCTTGAGAATCCCCAGAAACTTTATAATTATATATATATTTATTTCACTTAAATTTAAATATTAAATTTAATTTTTAATTTAAGTGATTTTGTTTTTTACTTTTGGAATTTCCCCATGTCAACTGATATAAGTTGACATTAAATAAATAAAATAAGTAGATTTGAAGCAACTGCAATGTTTCCTGCTGGAGCATTTCGACATTGGCAGACACTTGACAAGTATCAGTATCAGATTGCTATATTGCAACAATTAACAACAATATACTGAATATCTGCGATGGCTTTAAGTCTTCAACACCTCACTTATCTATTCTTCTCGCTGGTTATTTATTTATTTATAAGTTTGTGCTGCGATCGAAGGCATATATATATTTATATGTGTTAAGAACACCTCTTGGCCGCAAAGTGTTAAAGTTCTCAAACAGATGCCTCAGATACTATTTACAAACCTCACACACACACACACTCAAACACACACACACTCGCACACACACGTATGAAGCTCCCAAAAGCAATTTGCGGACGTGCATGAAAAACTTTTACTGGCAGCAAATTGGAATTAATGTGAAGTTTCAGTAAAAGTGGCTTAAATGCACACACGGGCCGCATTTTGGGAATTGCAGGACGACAACCAAGATGACGACGATGTGGCAAACTTTTCGAATCCACTCACACTACAAGCTGCCACACACACACACTCATATTCGAGAAATAGTTTCAGTTTTCATAGCCGAGTTTTAAGCCGCCAAAGCTGTTGATTATAAGTTCTTTAGTGGGCTGAGTTTAGGGCACACCTCATCGACTTGGCACGTGGCTGGTAATAGATACTATACCCACACACACACACACGCACACCCCACTCAGCAGTGAGCCAAGATAAACAAAGGCGCAAAGTGCTGCAACTTTTCAATAAAGGACGAAAAAATAAAATAAAAATCATTTTGCCGTCAGTTCGATTTGTTGTTGTCTGCGCTGAGCTAACGATTTGTGAATTGCACTTCCTGTCTGTAAATAAGAGCAAAACTATAAATTCCATACCAAAATGTGCACAGCTCATGCCCCAAAAAATCTTTGAGCACAATTTGCATGCGTGCCGCCGTCTTTGACAAACGCAATTCGAATCGGAATCTGAGCAACTATTCCGTAGTCCGTATTCCGTATTCCATATTCCGTTGCCTGCCTGGCTGGCGTCTTGACTCAGTGTGTGTGGCAGTGTGTGTGTGGCAGTGTGTGTGTGGCAGTGTGTGTTTGTTTGTCTTGGTATTTGTTAGTTTAACAGCAAAAGTTTGCCTTTCAAATCGAAAACTAGAAAAACGTTGCATTTTATTACACTGCACGCGAAACTCATAGAGAACTGAGCACTGAGCATTGAGCACTGAGCATTGAGCACTGAGAAGTGAGCTTCAAACGCCGGAGGTGGCAAAAACAACTTCAAGGACTTTAAAAGGCAATTTGCCTGCAAGTTGCCATTAAGTTGGACAAGTTACGATCCATATGCATATGCATCAAAACATCCCAGATCCGTTTATGTTAGACACTTAATCCAAATACCTTACAGATTTAATTAAATAAATAAATAAGTAGTCTATTCATCACAATATGATTTTAACTCAATAAAAATAAATAAAAAATTAAATTAATCAACAAATAAAATTGGTTCAAGAACGAATGAATATAAACTAAGATCAAGTTCAAAACTAAATTAAATAAAATAATGCATTCAAATAAAATTAAAAATAAAATGCACTTAAAACAAATACACTCAAGCTTAAATTAAATGAATAAATATTTTATTGCATTAATAAGCATAAACAATTAAATCAATTATTAAATTAAACATATTACGATTAAATATATATATACTTCATTTACACTGCTTTAAGTGTAGTTCAAAAGTGATTCAGATAAACAGGAAATAAATGACATAAAAATATTGTAAATTTTGTTTTAGAACTTGCTCAATATTCGGATTATTTTGCTGCTGACATTAAAGCAAAATACCAATGAAGTCAGGCTACTATATCATATAACTCTAGAACAACAAATCGAAAGATATTTTCTTGTATATATCGAAACAAAACTCATTCAGGCAAAGAATCAGGAACGATCGGAGAAATACAAAATTCTAGTTTGAAAAACTATTTTGCTAACAAAGATAATCCATTGGATCTTATGCATATTATTATATTGCTCAAAGTTGGGTAAAAAATCATTAAAATTAGAGTACTATATCATAAAGTTTTCAAAGATCAATAGAATTACTCTTTCAAATTTTGATGTGGTTAATTTGACTCCGATCTAGAAAGGTATGTACGACGGGGCTTGCCTAAGCTGGCATTTCTTTTTATCTATAACCTGCATTATAAAGGACCTTTTCATTATATATATTATTTTACTGGGCTTCTTACTGCTGCACATTTCAATTCCTTTAAATACAATTCCCTTTAAGACGTGGCAAAAGCCACTCGCAGCAAGCTTAGCAGGCAACTATTGTTGCATGCTTCAGCTGTGCTCGCCTGCTCCTGGATATATATATATATATATATATATAATATATATATGCTTATGCACACGAATATCCTGCTTAGATTCGATAGCTACTCAAAAATATAACGCTGCAATCGGACTGATGCCATTGGCTCAATGTTTGCAATTTTCTTGCGAATTTATTTGCATTTAACATTTGTTTGTTTGTTTGTTTGTTTGCTTGTTCGCTTGTGCATAATGGCAAAAAGTGTTTTCCACAGGAAAAGGCAAAAGGAACTACGCTTTTGTCTCCCACTGTATGTGTGTGTGTGTGTGTGTGTGTGTGAGTGTGTTTACTATTTGTTTTAAGTGAATAATGCAAATTTTATGCTGCTATATAAGCGCAAAACTTTTGCACATGAACATGAATATATATGTATATGAATACATATACATATATATAAGTACGAGTGTGCGTGTGTGTGTGTAGAATGCAAACTTTTATTGTGGGTTAAAATGAACTTCCGCTGGCTGCAGCCGGAAGTTCATAATTTCAGCTGATTTGCAAAAACTTTTGCCACTTCTTCAACTGCTGCTTGCAACTGCTGCATCTTCAACTGATTTTGCTTTATTTTTACGCGTCTTCTTCACTTTTTGGCTGCTTAAAGGCCAAACGCGTTGTTTTTTTTGACTTGACTTGACTTGACAAAGACATTTGGCTGGCCAATTTTGAGGCACAGACAACAACAATAGCAACAACAACAACAACAAACAATAAACAACAAACACATCCATTTGATTTGTTTACACAAAGGACAGGCAGACGGAAGGACAGCAGCAGCAGCCGTGACCAAAAGGCGTAGGTACACAACAGCCAAGAGCAGAGAGCAAAGCAGAGGAGAGCAGGATCAGTCATATCTACTACACTCAGCGAAAATACGCACTAAAAACCAAGCCAGTTACTTTAATTACGTGTTGCTGAATTTTGAGTTCTACTTTTTGGAAATCCATCTCTTAACAATAGAAAATATTTTGAATTTTTGTAGAAATTATTTCTAAAAACAAGAAAAACGTTCTCGTTATCATGGCGATTTGTGAAGATATTGTGCGATTTTTTTCCAAGTGTAGAGCAAAACTCAAACCTCTGGACTCTGGAACTGGGCTGCCTGCGCGTTTTGGTGCACATGTGTTTGCCAAATGTTTGCCACGGCATGTGAAAAATCTACCCAAGACCGATGCGAATGTGTGTGTGCTGGTGTGTGTGTGTGTGTGTGTGCGGGTGTGTGCTGCGTGAGAGGTGTGATTCGTAAAGCAAACGGAAATCAAATGCAGACATTGCAGACACACTGCACCCTTGGCATCATTCGGTATCCTTTAGCCTTTCAGGCCCCGCATCTCCTCGTATCTCGAACATTTTCTACATTTTTATTTTAGGTAAAAATTTCACACATTTTGTTTATTCGGCCGCCTGCCGTGCGGCTTGTCTAAAAGGCGTTATCGGCGCTACCAATGGACAAAAGGACAGCGGAACAGGGCCAAAAGGGCGTTAAGCATTCAAACTACGAGTTATGAATGAAAATGAAAATGAAAATGTGCGCGGCACAAAAGAAAAACCCTTTAAAAAGACTTTAAGTGAAGTGAAGAAGTGAAAAATGCTTACTCATCGATTAGGCGTGATCTATAAGATTTCCCTTATGGCTCAAACAAAGTATGTATAAATAGGATAAATAAAATTGTCTCTTATGTAAAACTCTGTAAGCTTATCAATGTTATTATAATTGGGGAAAAACTATCACTGCGACCTATAAGATCTACTGTGCCCCCTTTCTGAGCCTATAGCTCTTCCATCAACGCCAGCTCCTGCACGAATGCCAGGATCTTTGTTGGTTTGAGGCTTTCTATGTCCTTGGACCTCATGACACGCTTCCCTAGGATGCTGCATCTATTCCTGATTAAGGCGATGCATTCTGCTAGGATGTGCGTTTAGGATTCCTCCTCGCTTCCACTATAAACACCTAATTTGGTTAAGTGACTTCCCATTCTCCAGTGTCCGGCCAATAGACCGGTGAGTATCCTGAACCTGTTCTTCCCCATGGATATTACTTGCTGAAATCGTTTTTGATTATAGCCAGCTAAAAGACTTTTGGCTTGTCGGAGTCCTGGTGCCTCTGCCCAGCTCCGTTCTCGCCTCTGCCTTTCTTCGTTCCTGAGTCGCAGCCGTATATATCAATATTAATTAAACTTGTCAAAAAAAAACTAGATAAATAATGTAAATATTAAATTGTAAATAGTTTAATACTACGCATTTGTAAGAGTTGTAAATTAAAGCTGAAAGTCGAAAATTGTGGACTTTATGCAACTTTTCAGTTAGCTCAAGCATTCTGTGCAACTTGTTGACATGCGTGCAAAAGTTCTCACAGCTGCAGATGCAGCAGCAGATCAACTGGGTGTGAAGTGTGAATCAACAGCAACAATTGCAATCACTCAAAATGTCTCAAAAGACACATTTGACCCAGTGCAGCAGAGACTCAAGATGCACTTCCCGTTAAAGTGCAAAGTCCGAGCTCAGCTTTGGTATTTGGCATTAATTAGCGTTGGGGCTGATGTGGCAGATGTTGTTGTTGTTGTTGTTGTTGTTGTTGTTTGCATATCATTTGTCTTCATCAAAGAGCTGATGCTGATAATATCATTTGAGTTAGCTTGCTTGTCATTTTTTGGCGCCAGCAAATGCATTAAGATTGCACTCGCTGAGTTTGAGGCGGAGGCGGAGGTGGAGGCATGCCTCATGGCGCCTACTATTATAAGTTAAACAATTAAAATTATGGCAAATGTGACAAGTGGCTGGCGCATACCTCAATTAGCATTTGAAAGAGTCCAATGATAGACAAGTCGACACACAGACAGACAGACAGACAGACAGACAGACAGTAGCTAATAACATATAGCCTACCCCGATTCCCCTTTTGCGGCACTCGCAATGCGCCTAATTACAACAGTTACATTTGTTGGCTATTTATAGCTAAATGACGACATCGACGACTTTATCCCCTGAGTGTCAAATGGTGTGTTCAATTAAAGCAACAGCTGCCCCTGCCCCTGCCCCTGCCCCTGCCATAGTCTTCAGTCTCCATTCCGCAGGACATTGACTTCTCCATCTCTCTCTCACTCTATCTCTCTCTGTCTCTCTCTCTCTCTCTCTCGCTTGCACTGAGTGCCTGTGAAGTTGTGTCGAAGTGTCGCGTGGAATGTGAATGTGGCACTGAGCGACAAACATTACACAACAGTCAATTAAAATTAATAACTTTTGCAAATACAAAAAACAACGAAAAAAAACGTTTGTATACACTCAGAAAAAAATCGCCTTGATGTTGCAAAGGGAGCCATAAAATAAAAATCACTCTAAAAACAAGAAAACTTTGCTGGTTTTTAGAAAGCTATAAAAATTGTTTGGTTTTTGAAACAATTTCTAAATATCAAAAACAAATTTCATGATTACAAAAATGATTTTTTGGAATTTATAGAAATTTTTCATTTTTCAAAGCTGAAGAGAGGAGGCAGACTAGGAGGCGGAACTTGGCTAATTAATAATTAAACAAAATTAGAAAATTGCCTTAAATTTAAATGGAAATATTTCAATAATAGAAAATGTTTTCTAATATTAAAAAATATGTTTGCAAGTAGAAATGAAAACTTATATGCAAAAAAATAAATTTTCTCAAATTTAATTTATTAAATTTATTTTAATTTAGCTACAACTCAAAAATCCCCAAAAATATTTAAATAATTTAAGAAAATTAAGCAATTAAATAAATCGACAGTCTTTCGGACAATATCAATATAAAGATCAATATTTATTCCGAGTGTATATATATATATATATATATATATGTGCTTCACATGTGTCAGTTGTGAGGCACAACGAAAATGTATCCGACAGATACAATGCGACAAATGTTTCGCTTTCGAGCTGCGCTTGAGGCACGCACACTTTTCGCGCTTTTCGCTTAAAAACCATTTCAAGCCTGTTATTGTTGGCTTTTTTATGAATTATTTTATGAACTGCTGCAGCGGCAGCATATTTGGTTCGCATATAGCAACAGCATCAAAATGCAACAAAATACAGCCGCATGAGGCAACTTTATTTTGGCGCTGAGCTCTTTATTAGTTGCATGCAACCGAAATGCCAAAGTGAACGCAAAGATAAATGATAAATGGTAAATGGTTCGTATTATTCAATTAAGCAGAGATACAATGGACTGCCGATCAGCCAATGGGATATTTAATATTTATTAACAGTTTTAAGATTTATTTCAAGTACTTTTAAATACTTTTTTAAATACTTGTCATTGGCAGCACAATCCATGGGAATCCAGAGAGACCCCTGATAGGCCCTGAACCGTATTGTGGCATAAGAAGACACGCAATACGGCTGCAACTCAGGAACGAAGAAAGGCAGAGGCGAGAACGGAGCTGGGCAGAGGCACCAGGACTCCGACAAGCCAGAAGTCTCCTAGGTGGCTATAATCAAAAACGATTTCAGCAAGTAATATCCATGGGGAAGAACAGGCTCAGGATACTCAACGGTCTATTGACAGGACACTGTAGACTAGGAAGTCACCCAACCAAATTAGGTGTTTATAGTGGAAGCGAGGAGGAATCCCCAATGCACATCCTAACAGAATGCATCGCCTTAATCAGGAGATGCAGCAGATGCAGCATCCTAGGGAAGCGTGTCATGAGGTCCAAGGACATAGAAACCCTCAACCCAATAAAGATCCTGGCATTCGTGCAGGAGCTGGGATTGATGGAAGAGCTGTAGGCTCAAAAAGGGGTCCAATAGACCTTATAGGTCGCAGTGCTGGTTCCCCAATTATAATAATAATAAAAGCGCAATCCATATGAATATTCTAGCTGGTTATAGTTGAGGCTCAGTAACTGTCATTGCTTTTATATAACATTCTTTAATCTTTATTATTTGAACTATAATTTAAGTTTTCATTTCCTTTTTCTCTGATATGCTTTCTTCTTCCTGTCTCTTACTTTTGCACAACATTATTATACCTTCTTTCCCCATCTTAATGGGGTATACAAAGTAAAGCATCATTTCATGATATTCAACTTCTTCAAATTCCCAAATAGTAAATAATAAAAGATTCTATATGGAAAAGTTGCATTTCCGATTTGTCCTCAATTTTTCACTACCATAACTTCGTTTAAGCTAAAAATAAAAAACAATGGCTGGTCAGATATGCAACAACTTTCAAATTCGACTGATTATATTTATATATCAGAATAAATCAGATTTCCAGTCACACTAACTACCCACAAAATGTATTTAAATATGCTGTAAAAATCAAGTTTCATTGAAAATAAATATGCAACACGGCGCTGATGGCTCATTGAAACCGAACAGGACCAAGGACATGCAGGGACAACCAGTGCCACAGATGCTGCCTCATCTCGAAAAAAAAAAGCAGAAAAAATGAAACATGCGCTTCATTAAACACAAGCCGCATTATTTACACCTTGGGCGACACAGAGAGAGAGAGAGAGAGAGAGAGGGGGAGAGAGAGAGAGAGGGGGAGAGAGAGAGAATGCCGGCTAAGAACATTATGGAAACAAAGAAGCAAAAAATAAAGGGAATAAAGCGAATTTTGTTGGGAACGTGGCCCGCATGCAACAACTGCCACACAGGGCTCACAGGACTCGGGACTCAGCCTGTCAGCCAGATGATCCTGGCGCGCTATTCAATCAATTAATCTAATTTAAATTTCTTGCTCTTGTCGAGTTGCTGCTGCTGCTGCTGCCACTTTTTTTGCATTGCTTTAGCCACCACCATTAAACAGGTTTTTAGATTTTGTATTTTTTTTTTGCTTTTTGCATCATCATCATCAACAAGAGCAACTTGTGCCCAGGTTGCAATGGTTTTATAGCCGGTGTTCTGAGCGCATCGAGTGTCATTAGTTGAGGGTTGAATGCTTGAGTCTTTTACCTAGCACCCCCTTTTTTTTTATTGTGTATGTAAATCGCGGAGGGAGGATGAATTGCAATTGAGTTATGCGTCGCATCAGGTTAGCAGCCGCAAACTTTGGCTAAGTTGCACTACCACAAAGAAAGTCAACGGAAATGCGCTTTAAATGCCATTTGGTGTAGCCAAAGTGCAATGAGCCATTTCCGGCTAAAAAAAGAAGAAAAAAACCAACCAAAATTGGCAACAGATAATAGTCAAAGAAGTCAGCCAAGTCAGTAAAGAAGATTAGATACTCTAGCAGAAATGGGAGTGAAACTGCTCAAATCTAAAGCAAAAAGTCAGCTTAAGAATAAGATGAGATATAAGATAAGATGATGCTGAGAACTCTATATATGTGAAGTTAATTAGATCTATGAATATCCGATGAATTAACATGATGAATTATTTTTGTTGAAATAAAATTGAGTCTACTTTTCCAGTCGGGTCAAAAATTAAGTATTTAAATCTCAACTGTTGATATATGAATTTTCTGATAACTCGATCGATTTTGAGGTGTTCTGGGATCAGCACTGATATCTTCTTGTTATGCCCTGAATCCATTATTTAATCTTTACTAGGGTTAACCGCCGAGTGTTCGTCTATATCTTAGTCTGGTTGTCAGAGCTAGAGAGCTCTATATCTCTCTCGTTCACAGTAACAGATCTGGCTATATTTTTCCACTAAGATGCTTTCATATCGATGCGATCTCTTCAGGTCAAATAATATCAGTTAAAGTCTTTGAGTCTTTGAAAAATATTTAACTTATGTTCCGATTTCGAGTCAAAATTTCAATTAGTAAAAATGCTTTAAAGCTAAAAAGTATTCTGTATATGTAGTTAGGCAGATATATAAATAGCCGATGCATGAAATATTGAAGATAAGTCAAAAAAAAATCTAAATAAATATTGGAATAAAATTGGGTCTCTTTCTACAGCTAAATCAAGAAATGAAGTCAAGTACTAAGACAGTCACTAGACTAATTTACAAATAAAATAAATATTTATAGCCTACGAAGTGTAGTCAATCCCTATGCTTTACACAGTTGATGACAGCACTTTAAGACCCACTCCGACAGGGTATTAAAACTACCACATAAATGTTAAGCAAGACCACAGAGACGAATGCAGACATTGAGCTGCAAAAAGCCAAACAAAAAAAAGGCATCAGTTTGGAGCACAGACAAAACCCATCTGCTAGCAGCTCAATATGGCCAAAAACTGACAGCCATGCCACGCCCCCCAACACACGCAGACACACGCCTCAAAAAAGACTCCCAAAAAGAAGGTGCACAAAAACTGAAACGTGTGCCAAAAACAAAGCTGTCAAAAGAAAAAGCAAAAGACTGAAATTCATATAGGCAAAAGGGTACTTGCAACAGCAGCAGCCACATTGCCACATTGCCACTTGACTTCTTGCGCCTTATGGATTATGAGCTTTGCTACACCTTTAGAGCCGTAGAACATGTTAAACTCATAATTCAACACAGCAAAATACACACACACAACACACAGCTGGCCCATCAAAATCAATCAAAATTGTGCAGCGTGCCAGCTACAAATGTATATAGTGTATGTGTGTGTGTGTGTGTGTGTGTGTGTGTGTGCATTAGTGCCCACCTCAATGGGCTGAATGTGGAACCACCCAACCCCTGCTAAAGTCACGGGGCAATCGAACAATTGAACAATTGCGAAAAACCGAGAGGAACAGAAGGATTAATGCTGGTAGGCCGACTGCCGGCTTCGTTGCGGGTTCACTTCTCTGAACAGTGCTGACATTTTGGCTGTTTTCCAGCTAAATGTAGATCTGTAACGAAAAAGCGGGTTATAAAGTTATAAAAAAAGATTTCTTAACTTAAATTTTGGCAGCACTGATTTCAACGGTTGGCTGTTCGATGTTTCCCTGTTCCTTTGCACCGTGCCTCGTCCTGTGGCAAGCAACGGGCCCCTTTGCGCTCAGCCGTGGAAAGGTGTCGCGTTGCAACCCTAAATTGCATTTTATGCGCCCGTCTCTCGCCGTGCGGCATCATCATCAGCACTTTTCATTATGCTAAACCGTAAATGAAGAGGGTTGCCACGCTCGAGGGGTTGATGGCCAGGGGGTGTAAGAGGTGTACATACATAGGTATATATGTATATATATTGTATATATAGGTGTGCATTTCGTGCACGCGCGCAGGTAAAAGTCTCGCTTACAGCTGAACGTGTCCCGTGCCCCTTTGCACCGAGCGTGACAGATTAGCGTGCTGCAAAATGCTGACAGACGGGGCAGCAGCAACTGTAAGCTGCCTCAATGCGGGTCGAATAGAGCGGGGTGAGGGGGTTGCAGGGTTGGGCAATTGAAATTCGCATAGCCAAAAGATAGTCGGGTTGACTAACGGGCCACTTTCAACGTGCCAATTGCGAAATGCCACATGTGGAGTCAAAGTCATTGCATACTTTGCGGCAACTTCCGGCTCTTTGGCCAGCTTCCTGTTCGTGTAGCAGCAGTCCCTTTACCTTGTGCCTCGTGCCACACAACAACAACAACAATAGCATCCATCCACTAAGCTATTTATTTATCTTTTACGTCTGCTGCGCAGAAACAACAGGCATAAAATCTGGAGAAAAGGTAGATTTCAAATAGATATAGCCCTAAAAGAGATAGAGTATTCGAGTATTTAAAGAGTACTCCTCTAATATACCCCTGCCAAAAGATAATCTATAATAAATATAATATAATCCAAGAGAAGGTAAATGTAGAAATTGTTACATAAAAATAAAACACGAAATCAAATTCTGAATAAGTTTAGCGACTGCTTTCAGAAGCTACTCTTCAAGTTGAAGAAGAATAATCAGAATAATCTACTTATATAACCAATTTATGATAATTATATATATATATATAATAATATGTAACGAATCATTGATTATCAAGTAAAAGTAAAATTAAGTGCATAAAAATATTATTATTATTATTATTATAATTGAGGAACCAGCACTGCGACCTATAAGGCATTCTGCTAGGATGCTGCATTGAGGATTCCTCCTCGCTTCCACAAACCTGCAGGCATCGCTACTATAAATACCTAATTTGGATAGGTGACTCTCTCAATTGATTCCCATTTTATAAGACATATCCAATATTTACCCATATTCACATATAGCAAAATTGACAATCTACTTTTTAATATTCTGGAATTTTATTTATCATCCAAAGCATTTAAATGTCTGCTAAACTCATTTCATATAGTAGAAGAATCAGCTGAATCTATCTTATCTTATCTTATCTAATCTATTCTCTATTCTCTTTCTATCCCATGGATAAGACCTTAGTATTATTATTATTATATAATATTATCATTCGAATGATAGTTTGCCATTCTTCGATCAAGTCTGAGTTCCCTCTGAGAACTGTCTTCTTCAACTAGTCATGATAAACTTTATCATTAAAATAGTTATTAGAAGTTGCCATATATCTTGGCTTTATATTGATAACTCAGTTACTCCCTCTCTCTCTCTCTCTTATATATATATATATAAATATATAGAACAAACTTTCCCTTTTATTATTGTAAGGCACACTCAAGTGAAGGGCTGTTTTCAAAGGTGAAGGTGGACAACAGCTCGCAGTGGCTGTGCCAGCGTTAATCATTAAATCTCTGCTAACACACACGCACACACACACACAGTCAGACACACACACCAATACACACGTGTGTGTGTATATGGCAAAAGTCGATAAAGGTGCATTTGGCATTTTGGCTTTGTATTGTTTTGGTTGCGGCTGCTCACGAAACGCTATCATCCACACACAGGACAAACACATACACACACACACCGGCACACATGTGGCGCACACACACACGCATTAGCAGCCATCGGCGTGGAAGGTGCAACTGTAAAAGCTACCCCCAATAAGTTGCACGAACTTGGCCACGTGGTTCGCACAATTTCGCAATAATTTCGCCCAAAAAAAATCACAAAATAGCATTTTGAGCGACCTTAATGAGTAAACGTGGCAACTGCGATGACGCACATGTTGTCGCCAGTTATCCTGCTTGCTGCTTGCCACAGCTCCTGTTGATGATGCTGCTGATGACGGTGATTACTTACAACAAACAGTGGCAGCAACAACAGCAACAACATCGACAGCGGCAACATCAGCAGCCGGCTGTAGCTGCAGGCGCTTTTTGCCACAAAATGAGGGCTGCAACCCCAAGCGAATGATGATATCTCTGCTGGCGTTGCACGATCCAACACTCAGAAAAATATATTGAAAAATTACCTGGACAGAGATCAACTTTGGCCTTGGTAGAAAATAAAGTTTAAATTTGGGAAATAAATTCGAATTAAATGGATTCAAAAAGTGACTCAAGAAATTTACAAAATTCTAGTTAAAACTTTTAATTTTTTATATCTTTTATTATTATTTTTATATTATTTATTTTAATATTTATTATTGATTATATCCAAATTCAAAGCGGAAAAAAGTGCATTTATTTATTTTTCCAAGTGCAGCTTGAGGTGAAAAGAAAAAAAAAGTAGAAAACTGCCCGATGAGCAATTGCAAAAGGTGCGTGTGGCACATGTGACTTGCCACAAACCACCACCAGCAGCAGCAGCAGCAGCAACAACCAAATCTCCTGTGAAACTTGTTTTTATTTCTTTTTTGGCATCGCTTTGATTTTGCTGCTCGATTGCTCAGCGTTCAACGCTCAAAATGTTGAATGTTGAATGTTGGACGAAAAAGCAGCTACACGTTTTGCGTGCCACAAGGCGTCGTGGCTGCCACAACGTGGCTGCCTCTCGTCCTGTGGTAGGTCGCGTGCCGCAATCCCGTTTTTTATTGTGCTTTTTTTTCATTTGCTTATTTTTGTATTTGTTTGTTCACTTTTTTGTTTTGTGTGTGCCGCGGCATCAAGGTAAACTTTGGCCACCCATCCTTCGTCCTTCGTCCATCGCCCCCTCTCCTTGGTGATGTTTTTGTTTTTGTTGCGCGCGCCGCCAGCGAAATGGGATTTATTATTATTTTTTATACTTTAAATATTGTTTCAATAAAAGCAGACAATTTCATTTCATTTCATTTTTTACATCAACCGTGACGAGTCCTGGCGTGCGTCCTGGCTTGTGTCCTGCCCTATCCTGACTGCTATCTTTTCCAATTGGCTTTCTGCTTCTTAGCCCTTTTTTTTGTGATGATTTGTTTCGATTTTTGGCACAGGCTTTTAGCGGCTAAAGTTACATCAATCGGGGGCAAACTCAACTAAAACTCAAGTACTTATTTGCGCAGCTGCGATTCCCGTTTAAGCAAATGTATCTGTATCTCTTTCAGCGTTCCTCACTCCAGCTAGAGATGACACAACGTGTCACGAGTTGAGCGGGCTGCAAAATTATCTATATATATATATATATACATTGTATACCTCAAACACATTAGCAATTAAAAGTGTATAATGAAGTTGGTCAATAGTGTGTAGCAGAAATATCTGGGAACCCATAAATTATATATATTCCTGATCAGTAACATTAGTCATTTACTCATTTACTTAAAATTATAAAGAGAACTCTCCAATCAACATATTGTTCATATGCCTATTCATTCTCGCCCATCTCCAATTTGTAAAAATATATATATATCTTCGATATATATTTGCTATATATGCAATTCAAACTCGACCATCTCCAAACTGAAGTGCTGCCTGTCAGTGCAAACAAAATTTTTGCGTAAAATAAACAGCGGCATCAAAATATTAAATTACCAAATGAAATGCTTGCAGTGCACATCGAGAGCAACGGTGAACGATGAACGATGAACGGTAAACTACTTACAATACAATAGTGTTTACGTGTATATGTATATTTATGTGTGTGTGTATATGGGTGCATGAGGGCAGTTTGTTAGGCGCTCTTCTTCTGCCTCTGCCCCTGTCTCTGCCAGTAAGTGCAGGTAGAACCGTTACCGTTTTGGGTTTTAAAGGGAAAACCGCAAAGCAAACAACGAACAAAGCACGTGCCTAACTATCGCTCTCGCTCACACTCACTCTAGCTATTGATAGCTAGCTGAGCTGCTGCTTTTCGTGAATGAAAACCTAGACAAGGCAGTCGTTAAGGGGGAGAGAGCGAGAGGCAGATAGTTGTAAAAGGGCTAATGTGCATGGCGTTCAAATAACTGTTTTGTCGTCTCGGGTTGTCAAATCTGTTGTTGATGCAGCGATCGATGTAAAGTCAACAATTGACAGTTATGAAAACAGATGACAATAATGATGATGATGATGATGAGTTCCTTTTTGCTGTTGTTTTTATACCGGGTTTTTTTTTAGCACGCGTGCAAATTGATTTTCGCCCAGCAATGCACAAATAATAAAAATAAAATAAATTAATATTAATGATAAATATAATAAATAGTTCAAAAGGACAATAAAAAATAAAATTAATGTAAATTAATAATAGATAAAAATAATAAAAAGATTTTAAATAGTAACAATAAATAATATTACACAACAATAATAATAAATAGAATACAAGAAAAACCCAAGTCGCTTCAAGTCAACAGCTTTTTCACACCACAAAAAATGTTCCCACAGTCGAATAAAATGCACTTGACTAATTCAGCAGCTCCTCCCCCCACCCCACTTTCTCACCCCCCCACACACACTTTCACACCCACCCCGCACACTGACACACGCACATGTGTATTAGAAATTTGACATTTGCCTGCACTTAACTGTCACATAAAGTGTTAAATGAAATGAGCAGAAGCCGAAGCAGAATCAGAAGAAGGAGCAACCAAAATGCCAACGTCGACTGCGCCGGCGACTGCGAGTGCGAGTGCGACTGCAGCAGCCAACAAGCAACACTTGAGATTTAGAGCCGATCGACCCCAATTGTAAAACCACCAAGCAACACCATCAGCAGCACCACTACTAACACTAATATACACACTTACACATACATATATATGCACATATATATATATATATATATATATATTACATTCGTATAACAACAGCTAAGTATTTATTTCGGTTCTGTTTCGATTCAGTTTCGGTTTCGCTTCTTTTTTTCGAATACCCTATTTACTAAAATTGTAAAACGGGTATTTGGGATATGAGCATGCTCTCAGATAATCGCAGCTCTTTTGCCCTGCTAATTTATGAATCCAGTTGCAACTGCATTATACTTTTCTCCTCATCTTTAACCCATATCTGTAACTACATCTTTATCTTCACTTTTATCTATAAATCAAATAACAAAATAAATCTTCACTGTAGAGTATCTCATCGCCTACCATGCTCACTCATAGAACAATTTTACATACTTTTCTTCTGCTTTTTCTTCCCTTTTTTTTGTTTGGTTAAATGACGCGCCAAAGTTTACTGCTAATTAAAAATTGTCGAAACGAGAAACGAGAAACGAGAAAAACATGAACGCAATTCAATATCCCAGAAAAACCAAAAACCGCCCGCAATTGAAAATGTTTAGAAATGAAGATGTCTGTAGATGAACACACTACACACACGCACACACACACACAACACACACTTATGTGCACACACACACATATATATATTTAGTGTAATGTGTGAAAAAGTCTTGAGCCCTTATGTTTTTGGGGGTCACCTCTTCAAAAAGGATTGAAATTGGTTTTTTTCCCACAACGAAGCCCCGCCTGGAGGGGTGTAGGTGAAGAGGGGGTAGGGGGTTAGAGGGCTGCTCACTTTTAGGTTATCCGTAATTATAAAGTGAAATAAATTGATTGCTTAACGGCAAAGTTAATGACAGCAATCGTCGCGGCTTCCCGCACACCCCTCCCTTTCCCCTGCTCCACCACCCTTCACAGCAATCGATGACGTCAGTCGACATTTAACATTTTATGTGGGACCCGCAGCTGAAGCAGCTGACGACGACTTGACGACTTGACGATTTGACGCAATGAAGTAACTGCATTTGCAATTGCAAATCAAGCAAAAACCAGCTAAATAATATTTGTCGATCGGCAAATCCAATTTAAATTAAGAGCACTCAATATATGAAGGTACTCCCTGAAGTCATTCTCACGGTCAGTGGGTGTGCGAGTGTGTGTGTGTGTGTGTGTTGTGAGTGTGTTGTGTGTGTGTTATGGGAATAATTGGGACAACTAATGCGGGATAGCCGAAAATAAAGTAAGCCGGCAAAGTTGGACTGCTATCAGCATAACTACTACACTCAGAGAAAAACAACTTATATATGAATACTTCTATGTGCATGTGTGTTTTATTTATTTAAATGTAGTTAATAAAATAATAAAAACAAATTCAATTTTGGGTTAGTTAAAAGTACAAATTGAATGATATCAAAATCGTGGGATTTACTTTTATCAGTTGACTCAGCATGAAAAACTTCCCCTTTCAATGTGCGGTGACTTCTTTTTAGAGCGTGTACTTTTCATTTTTTTAATTTAATCTGAATGTCGGAGCATACCAATACATATACAAATACATATGTATGCATTATATAATGATAATTTATCGTTCGTCTATAACTTGTCTTAAAGTTCCTTTCAAAACAAAAAAGTGTCCATAATTAATAATTAATAATAAATTTAAAAAATATTCCATTTTGTTCAGTTTAAACACTTTTTCACCGTTTCTTTGGCGTCTTAGTCTTCCAATGGGAAGCACATTCAATGGCTGCCCAGCGCTTTTAGCGGCGGCACTCAGCCAATGAGAGGCGTCAACAGGTGCAAAAGCGACCAATGCCAAATGAGCGCAGCGCGCACCTAGCGACGACGAGCAGCAACACACAAAACACCTCCGCTCATTAGCACACACACACACACGCACACATAGGCAGAGACAGGCGAAGAGCGTAAACTAATTAACATACAAAGTGTAACAGCAACAAAAAAGAAATAATAACAGAAAACGGCAAAGCGAACGTTGCTGCTGCTGCTGCTGCTGCTCGCGTCAACGTCGTGTGAGTAAATTTATTGGAAGCTCCACCTTTTTACACGCACACCAACACAGAAATGCACATGTTTGTGTGCGAGGGAGAGAGTGAGAGAGAGAGAGAACACATGTTAAGCGCATTAAAAATTAATGTACAAATTGTTTATTATGTTGTTGACTGCGTTCTTAGTGTGTGTGTGCGTGTGTGTGTGTGTTGACTACGCAATCGTTTTTTTTTCCAGGATTTTGCCTTTGATTTCTGCTTTCAACTTGTTGATTGAAAGACTTGAAAATACAATTCGTGAAGCAATTTTTTTGTTTATGATTTTTAATGCGTTTTTTCAAGTGTTTATATACACTTGGAAAGTGTATTATAAATTGCATATTGATTATATGTAGTCTATATAACGATATCCTTAATACATCATTTAATTTGCAGCGTTTGTTAATTTCCAAGTGGTTCCTAACTATGAGAACTCGGTCAATTGTAAAGCCAACTTGCTGAAACTTGCTACATATGCTTCTTTTTATTCTAGAGAGCAGCACAGCATAAGTCAATCAAATCGAACAACTATAACATATAGTTCAACTGCGAAAAAGTGTATTCCAACTTCGTTTTGCATACGACGCGATTTCTCTCTTGTTTTTTGACATTCTCAAGAACTTTTGCTTCGTGTCAACGTCAGAACAACAGCAAATGTCAAATGTGTTGCAAGAATCTCAACAAATAAAAATGTTGCATGATATTGTTAAGCTGGCATTTCTAAACACAAAACTTGCACACGAAGGAACTTAAAAAAAGCAAACCAAGTGCAAATGATTTGGCTTTATTGATTTGAAAAATCTGGCAGAATTCTGTAGAAAACTCCAATTTTGTTGTCTACAAAGAACTACAAAGGAATTTGGGATTTATGGGATTTATACCCAATGCACTTAGAAAACTTGAAATCACAATTATTACCAAGCATTCGGAGAAATACTGATATAAAATTAGTTCTGTTGAAACTATATAGGAAATTTAATACAATTATTTATTTGCCTTTTTCTATTTATTTAAAGCAGAATTTATCTGAAATTTATTATTTTCATTGCTGCGCTTGAAAACTTATCAATTCATTTATAAATTCCACATTTATTTGCATTATTTTCTTACATCAGAATTTAATAGAAAATAATTTTACAGCATTTTATTGTGTTTAGCAGAGCAGCCAAAACGTAAAGCGCTTACGTCGCACTCCAATATCGTAACGTAAGCGACATGTTAGGAACAGCCCAGCAGCAACAGCGCCCCAACAGCATACGATAAAGCGCACATCCCCAGGCTAATAACAGTCAACTGTTAAACATCAAATGACTCTCTCCAATTGGAGAGCGTCGCAGCACACAATATACACACATATACACAGTTAGCAGTAAAAGGGGTGGGGGTGTAGACGACGACGATGCTGCTGCTGCTGCTTCTGATGCCAGCATATCACCTCGGCAGCGTACGCACACACACACAATGACACAGGCACAGACGGTGCGCACCGTTACACGTTGGTCGTCGCTGACTGACTGTTATTGGTGTATGGGTGAAACACACACACATACAGCAAATCTCTTCTGTGTGAGAGAGACCACCCGAACGAGAGAGAGAGAGAGCGAGAGCGAGCAAGCGAATGAGAGAGAGCACATTTGTTATGTGTGTTGTGTTTGTGTGTGTGTGTTTCAGTGCTATGTGTGTGTGTGTGTGTGTGTGTGTGGAAGCTGAGGCCAACGTAGAAAACAGAAATCAACAGAAAGCGTTAGTTGAATTTTAGACGTCGCGTCGGCCGCACACGCGCTGCTCCCACACACAGCGCACACTGAGCGAAAAAAAGCCAAGAACAACACAAGAAATTTCTATCGAGTCTTCGAATAAAATTTCGTTCTGAGGTTGAACGCGTAAAACAACAAAAATATGAATAAAAATAAATAAATAACAAATAGATAAAAACGCGCAAAGTGCTCAAACACAAAACACAAAAAGTGCACAAAATGTTTTAGCAAATATAAAAAAAATAAAATAAAATTATATACGAATAAAAAATAAGAAAAAAACCAGCCCAAATGGCCGCTAAACGTGTGTGCTTAAATACCAAATAAACAACAAACAAAAAACTCCAACAAAAAACAAACTGCTGTGAAAAATAAAAATAATATTGAAAAAAAAGCGTACAGTTAAAAGCGGAGAAAAAAAAGCATTCCAATGTTGTCCTGTTTGGCGCCATCGTCTACACGTTGTTTTGGCCAAGAGGATAACATAATAATACAGCAGAGTATGCCATCTTCCACAGCCTTCTCCATGCAGTGTAAGTTCCCCCCCCCCCCCACCGCTAGGATGACTCATCCAAAATTACCCAATCAAAAATCAAACTTTTTGCATTATCAGCACAAAAAAAATGCAATTGAACTTTGTCTGCGAGTGTGTGTGTGTGTGTTCAATATTCATTCAACTTAAACAAAGCGCGCCAAAATGCAAAAGCCACGCTCTCAAATTCCACTCAATTCCACTTTCCAGTTTGCTGGAAATGCCGCCATTTTCTAACGGCTTTTGTGTGGTCCCCCAATGCGAGCAGCGATCGACGATCAACGAAAAATTCACCTTAAACAGAAATACAACAGCAGCAAAAAAATATATGTATATATATATATATGTATATATATACATATATACCATAACAGTAAATATCGCACACGCTCAAGAAACGATCGTTTCTTTTGTGGCGGCATCGGATTTCCAATTTTCATTTTCATTACCTCCGCCTACGCTTCGAGCACTGAGAGCTGAGAAACCTTTTTTTTAGAGGCCACAAGCAACGCTCGACGTTCAACGTGCAACGTTCAACGTTCAACACTCAACACTCAGCTTAGCTCAGCTCGTTGTTTAATCACCTACTGCATCAGTTTTTGAAAATAAACACCTACGAGATACACACACACACACACACACACTCGCACGCATACACACACTCTACTTAAAAAGGGGCAACTTAACAAGGGATAATTTTAGAACCCAAAGTAAACCAAATATTTTCAAGAGAGATATTAATTATATATATGAAAATGGGATATTTTTTAAATATTATTTATATATATTAAATATTGATTAATTATATATATATATAGACTAACTGTTCCTTAATATAGTTCAAATGCATTATAGATTTTTGAATAGTTCATTTAATGATTTTAATATTAGATTATCATGATGTTGCTATAGGAATATATTCATTTAACTGTATAATCCATTTTTTGATTAGTACATCTAGGAATAACATTTTCATATAGTTCCATATATGGATCTAACTTTCGTCCGATTTTTAAATAGTTCATATATAAAAAGATAGTGGAGTAACCTCATAGTTCAGATAATTATTTCATTCATGTTCCTTATTCAAAAAACAGACACCAAAATTTAAGTTTATCAACTTGCACCATTTCGAAACTGTGTACAACAAGTGAAGCTGTAAAACACAGAATATATCGCACCAAAAAAGATATATACTTTATTTATAACTGTGCTTTAGCAACCATTCTTGGATTTATTTTTAATATTTTTTTATTGAAGATAGAAAAGATTTTGAGCAGCTAAATTGGAGCAGACTGCAAATAAAATGAGTCTAAAAATTCTACAAATAAATAAACTGCTTTTCGAAAATGTTGTGTTGAAACTAACTCAATTTTCAAACTGTCTGTTTATTTATTCATAAAAGTTTACTCAAACTATTTATGAAAGATTAAGATTAAAAATAAAGACCATTAAAAAGTAAGAATAAAAAAGCTACACACATTATGGTATTCTGCGAAAAGGTAGACTTAGATATTATAGATGATAATATATATCTCAAATATAGTCCATGTACATAGACTCCCATATATAGTCCATGTATATAGACTCTCATATATAGTCCATGTACATAGACTCTCACATATAGTCCATGTACATAGACTCTCATATATAGTCCATGTACATAGACTCCCATATATAGTCCATGTACATAGACTCTCATATATAGTCAATGTACATAGACTCTCACATATAGTCCATGTACATAGACTCCCATATATAGTCCATGTACATAGACTCCCATATATAGTCCATGTACATAGACTCTCATATATAGTCCATGTACATAGACTCCCATGTATAGTCTATATTTACTCCAATTTCTACTTGGATATTTGACAACTGATTTAAGTAATTTATTTGAACTGAGTCAAAATATTATTTATTTAATTTATTTTTATTTATTTTATTTATTTTTATTTATTTAATTTATTTTTATTTATTTAATTTATTTTTATTTATTTAATTTATTTTTATTTATTTAATTTATTTTTATTTATTTAATTTATTTTTTATTGTTTTGTGGTTTCTTAAGTCTCTTAGTTGGCTATAAAAAACACTTTAAAAAACACACTATATCACTCGAAAAAAAGGATTCTCGATTCAATCATTAAGTTATACTTTTTCGATCTCTCAATTTCTGGCTTTGGATCAATTTTATTTATTTATTTATAAATATAAATCACATAAAAAAAACCCATTTTAAGAAGGTTAAAAAAACAACAATTAATATTTTATTTTAGTATATACATTCCTTATATATATATATAGAGTATATATGTATAGTATATATAGATTTTATTCAGACAAGTGATTTCTGTGATCGTTCAAGCGTCAAGTCTTTAATTAAGTCTAATATTTATTTATTTAAATATATTTTAGTTAGAGCCATAAAAAACCCCTTTAAAATACGCCTTATTATATATATATAACCATTATAATTATGATCATGATATCATCAGATATCCTTCATAAAGGTATGCCTGCCTCAAGACTGGGCCATTGTTTCAGAAGGGAAACCTTTTTGCCGAGGGTCTGCGACGTAATCAGCTCAGGTTGCATGCACCTTTTGCAGCCAGCAACTGTTTTTATTTTATTTGCCTTTGTGTGTGTTGTGTGTGTGTGTGTGTGTGTGTTTGTTGTGTTTTTGTGTATGCGGGTGCTTGAAGAGCTTTGTTTTTTTTTGGTGTGCATATCAAGAAAAACGACCAATTGCAAACGCATTCGAATTTGATTTGTTGGCAAGAGACGAGGCTCGTTGCCTTGGCCAAGATGCCGATTAGTTGATGGCAGGTAGAGGCAGCTACCACTGAGAGTCAAGTGCTGTGGCGCCTCCTACAAAACACACACACACACACACACCTATACATACACCTCTATTTAGGGTAACTCACCTGTGTGTGTGACATGCGCACAGGTAGAGAAGGAAACTGTCGCCGTCTTCTTTGCTCTTCTTTGCAGCGCAAAAACCTGTTTCTGCTTTTGGCCATTGATTGATGGAGGGTATGTTTCTGTTTCTGTTGTTGTTGTTGTTGTTGTTGCTGCCTCGCTTGTGTGTTTGGTTTGGTTTGGTTGCGGGCCATTACGAAAAGTTGTTGAACAATTTGCTGGGCAGCCAATCAAAGTGTAAACAAAACATAAAACTGTCAGTGGGCGCAGCTCATCAGCGCCGCTTTCGACCAAAGTGAAGGTGTTAACAAATGCAGCGCATAAAAACAAATTCAAAATCATTTCAAATGGAAATCGAGAAAATCGAGAAATCGTCTGAAAATGAGCTACAAGTTTATGGCGCAATATCCAATACAGACAGACGATTCCAACGTGCCCACGTTCCACATCTACTGCGACTGCTGGGAACTGTGACAATTAATAAGCAGCGTTAAACATACGGATTAATTGCATATGCTCAACGAGAGGGGGGAGGGAAGGGGAAATACCCCAAACGAGGGCAGTTTCTTAACTTGTCAGCCAATAGCTGATATATCGTATTTATAGCCGTAACAAATATGTATACACCTACACGGAATTTGTACAAAACGTTTTCGAGTGATTGATTTTGTGTACAAAAATGTTAAATGAAATTTTTCAATTTTTCAATTTTATTTTGTCCATGTTTTCCACATAATCTCAGCTCATTTTTTTTAACCACTTTTTAGATTTATTTAGTGAATTTGTTGCAGCTATTCTGAATGCGGTTTCAATTGTGCCTTAATCATTATTAATGTGCAACAAATATTTTTCCCATCAAGTGTTGTGGTTTCAGGCTTTACATGCAATAAACTACAACTATATATATATAACTATACAAATATTTATAGCTATGGTCACTAAATAATAATAAAAAATACTATTAACTTAATAGCTGTGTTTACAGGGTATCTGTTAGTCGTGCACACTCGCCTGCTACTTGCCAACTTGCCTTCTAATGCTGATGCCCGTGTGCACAGGCCAAATAATAAATTATAATTTATGGACATTTAAGTAGCGCCCTCTGCTTTTTTCCACCGTGTGGCAAGCTGAATGCTGTTGTTGTTGTTGTATCTTTTGTTGTTGTTTTAGTTGTTGTTGTATCTTTTGTTGTTGTTTTAGTTGTTGCTGCTGGATGTCTGCTAAAAGCCAGCAAGCAGACAGCGCAGCTAATCGATCGATCAGAAGACTGAAGACAGCAGAAGAGAATCTTGCACAGGTTGCCCCACATATATATATATATATATATAGATACTTAACTAACTGGATAGGCAAAAGATACAAAATGTATCTGTGTATCTTTTTCCGGTTGTTTGTTGTTTGTTGTTCGTCTGGGCAGCATCTTTTTGATGTCATTGGGCAGCTGCGACCGCGATGTGTATTAATCGCCAGCTACACTGAAAATGCTGTTCTCTGTTCACTTCTCTGCTTGCTGCTTGCTTCTCGCTGCTTGCTTCTCGCTGCTTGCTGCTCGCTGCGAATCGTTTTGGTTTAGTTTTTTGTGTGTTTTTTGTCGCGTTTCGAAATTGCTCCAAAATGTCATAAATCAAAAATGATTTTGGGCTACAAACAGGCGAGCTAAAAACCTGTCTGTCCCTCTGTTATCACCTACACACAAATTATGTATTTGGTAACGCCCATCCCCCACTTCCTTAACAGCCCCCCTCTCCCCTCCTACCCCCACCTGAGTGCTCTTAGTCTGCGTCGTGGCCAGTAAATCACGGAAAGCTGTGCTAATTTCCTGACAACCCAGCAAAACAAAAACATCTTTTTTTTAATTACTATTTTGTTTTTTGGATTTTCAGTTTGAAAATATTTGAAATATGAAAAATAATTAGCTAATTAAGTTTGTTAAATTTGGAAATAGGCCTAAGCTAAATCCATATTTTTTTGATTTTTGAACTAGCTTCCAAAATCGATAATCAAATACAAAAAAAAACCTCAGCTAAAAATAATTTTTCATTTCACTTGACCACTAATTTATTTGAACTTATATTGATAAAAAAAAAATATATATTATTTTTACAGTAATATTTATTTACTGATCTATGATAATACAATATGTCTAGCTAATATCTGGATTTATTATTTATTTATTTATTTATTATTATTTAAATATGATAAACATAAATTAAAATTTGATTATCGAGTGTCCAAAAGGGCGTTTCCCACTCTGCTTGTGTACCTCTGTGAAAATAAACAATTATTTTGCATTTAATTTTTTATCTATCAGTGCAATCCACGCACATCGATCCACCCCCAACTATATATATTATTTCCAGTGTTGTGAAACCATTAAAAATGTGCAAAATGTGGGCATATTGAAGCTACAAAAAGGCAGCAGCAAAATGAAATAAAATAAAAATAAAAATAAAAATAAAAATGAAATAAAATAAAAATAAAATAAAAATAAAATAAAAATAAAAATAAAAATGAAATAAAATAAAAATAAAATAAAAATAAATAAAATATATAAAAAATATAAAATTGCCATAAATAAATAAAATAATAATTAAATAATAAAAAATTAAGAAATATATAAAATAATTAAAATAAAAATAAAATTAAATTAAAATTAAAATTATACAAAATAAATAAAGAACAGCCAACAAAATAAAATAAAATATAAATAATATAATATAAAATATATAATAAATAATTAATATCGAATATAACAGTATAAATAATAATAAAATAATTATCGGCTACTGCGCACTCTTCTTCTTCTTCAGTTTTATTTTGAGGGCATTTCCTGGTCGAGTTGTTCCGCTCACATTTTCTGTGGACTTTTTTCATCAACCCAACAAATCCTTGGGGCATATTTGCAACACTCGCACACACGCACACACACACGCACAACCAGCAGCGTCGTCAATTCACTCGTATCATTTATCTGGGCAGCTTCTCTCCGATTCTCTCCGTGCTTCGGCTCGGTTTAGGAGGACTCTGCTAATTAATCATTTTGTGCCGTCAGTGAATGTCAGTTTTATATGCTGGTGCTGTCGGTGCTGCCATTTATAAATGCTACCAACTCGTCCTCTGATGTCTCCTCTCACGTTGACACACCTCTCTCCTCCCCCCCTCTCTCCACTCACCACTCCTGTCTGCTGCTGGTAATCGAAATTAAACAAACTTTTGCTCAACTATGTTGCAAGTGGCAGGCGCACAAACAAAATGATTAATATGCCCAAAAGCACAATTATCCTCAAGACAACTTGTTTGCCTAAGCAAAGATGCTCTGATCTTATCTAAATAGGTGTGTGCAGCTCTCTCTGTGTGTGTGTGTGTGTGTGTTTGTGTGTATCTGTGTGTGTGTTTGTCTAGTCGTAGGCTACACACTTTTGAGCAGTTGCCAAGCGCTGTTGCTTTGGCTAAATAAATATATAAACAGAAAGACACAAAAAAAAAATACTTAGATCCATATAAATAAATGCTTGATTTAAGTGGAAAAAGAATTAAAAATAAGCAAAAATAAATCTTTTTTATTACGCAAAACATTTATTTTGAATAATTAATTTGATATCATTTCGAAGACTGCCAAGATCATAAATCAATGAGCAAAAATAAATGAAGCGAATAATTGGAAAATATGTGCTTAACTTAAGTGTAAACAAAAACTTGATTTAAGTAAAATAAAAAATCAAAAATAAAAAAAGTATTTTTTTAAGTTTTTTTTTTATTTTTCTTCTTCTTGTTATAACTTAAATCAAGCAAAAATTGTTCAATTCAACTTCAACACTCAATTGAAGCGCACACACTCCGCGCCAAGACAATAAATCAATGGCCAAATGCTGCGAAAGGTACTGGAAATTACTTTGATATCATTCGCCGCCTCCTTTTTGTTGCAACCTGCCGCCTGCCGCACAGCTTTGTGCAAATTATTTGCCACGCTTTTTTTTTTGTTGTGCTTCTTTGCTATTTGTTTGCTCTTTTTTGTTGTTTTGGCTCACAAGTAAATTGTTTGCCAATATTATTTTTTATACTTATTTTTTTCCAGACTGTTGTTCAGGCCTTTGTGTGCAACACACACACAAACACACAAACACACACACACACACACAATTGAAACAAAGATAACTTTGAAACAGTTGTAAAGTGAAAATTGCACGGAATGTTTGAACGAGCTGCCAGCAGCTACCCCTAAGTCTCCACACACCCCTCCCCCCTACATGCCCCGCCCGCCCAGCCCACAAGCACAGACTGCCGAAAAAAATGGCGTTACAGCTGTTATTCCTTTTTGGTTTTATTTGCTTATTTATTTAATGCCGGCCACACGACGACGAGACAACAACGCCCAACAAAAAAAAGCCAACACAAAAATATCAAAAAAAAATAAAAACCAAAAAAAACGCATAAAAAAGTGCCAAAAAATAATATATAACAAAAAACCGAAATCGAGGCGCAAACAAAGCGAACGCGGCCAACCCAAAAGGTGTAGCCAAAGGGCATTGAAAATTGCAGCAGCAACAGTGGCAGTGGCAGGTGCTGGGATGGGGCACACAGCAGTTTGGGGGCCGTTGCAACACTGTTTTATGGCTCTGGTTGGAGTCGATATTCAAAGTGTGCTCTTAACGCTTGCCAGGCACAATTTAACATGTAAACGATTTTTGTTAACTGCCAACAGAGGGGCGCGGAGCAGGGGCAGGTGGCAAGGAGGCACTCGCATTGGTTACACTCTGATTGCCGTTCAATTGCAATAAATTTCGCACAATTGCACAATAATTGTTAAAAGTTGAAAAACAAACCAAAAATAGTCGAAACAAGCCAACAAAAAAGAACTTTTTGAGCAGAGTGCACTGAGAAATTTATTATGTGGCGCATATCAATTAGCTCAGTCCCTGAATTGTTGCTTCAAATGTATAGCATTTAATTTCAGTGTAGCCAGAATATAATAAACGGGAGAGCTCGCCTGCCACATACCCTAAGCCTGGCTGTTCAAAATAAGTTTTGGTTAGATAAATAATTGGCTCGAAAAGCGCTCAATATCTTATTAGCCACAAATGACAAATGCAGTTTAGTTTTCAGTCATGTTTTTGCTATGTGCAACTTGTGAGCATAGCTGCAGCATGTCAACAGCTCTTGCAACTCCCTGCCTATAAATGTTCGCAGCTGCTCAAATTTGCCTAATTGCAAGTTGAATGTGCAGCAGGCAAAAAAAAAATGCCGCCTACGCAGTCTGTAGACTATTTCAAGGTAAAACACAAAAATAGAGTTGAGGGAAAAAAAGAGGCAAGTTGCATGTGCCACAAGCTGCCTGCCTGACGGAGGACACACATATGCCCAGAACAAGCAGCAGCAGCAGCAGCAACAGCAGGAGTCGAAACTCTATTCAGTGACGGACACGGCTCGGTTGGCTATTAAAATTTCACACTCAGCAAAGCAAAATGCTACAAATAAAATAAACGTAGCAGCAGCAAGAAGCAGGAGAAGCAGCAGCAAGAAGCAGGAGAAGCAGCAGCAAGAAGCAGCAGCAACAGCAGCAGCAGCAGTTTAAAATGCGTTGCACAAATAAATAAAAATCAAGTAAAGGGCAACAAAATGCCTCGGCGTTGGTGCAGTTGCTCCTCCGATTTTTTTGGACTCGACTCGACACGACTCCTCTCTTCTGCTCTACCTCCCTGCGTCCCTTTGGTCGACTCTTGCCCGATACTCTCTATTTATAGTCGCAGTCGTCGAATCTCTGCTCTCCTTGTGGCTGCCACCTTTGGCATTGCCACTTGAGGCAGTCGCTCGCATTGCCTTCGCTTACCTAAGCCACCTTTGTGCCCACGTCTGTAACCGAGCATATGTACCACGTATATGCATATACACTGAGAGAAACAATTCAACCGTTTCGCATATATCGATATAAATCGATTAACGATAACCGTATTATAGATAAACTCTGCAAACTTCTTAATGATCGCATAAGAAATTTAGTTAAGTTTTCAACTCTTGCAATTTACTGCACTTTGTATTATGCATATTATATTACTTATATTTGTTCTCAGTGTATATATATAGACATACATACGCTGCGACTCATGTGCACCTTTATATGCCTTGGGCCTTGCCAGTTCCAAATTTAGCACGCCTCGCCGATTATTACTTGCCATATTCTGAGTCGGGTCTCTCTCTCTCTCTCTCTCTGTCTCTCTCTGTCTCGCTCTGTCTCGCTCTCTGCTGGGCATATGTTTTTCATATGCGGCTCAAGTGCCACTTGAGAAAACGGACAGCGCAAAAGAAGAAGAATCAGCGGAATTAGTAGAAGAAGAAGCATAAGCAGAAACTGAGACAGCTGAAAACAAATTGTAAACTTTCCCAGGCCCAAAAAAAGCGATATGGGAAATGGCCATGGAAATGGGAGCTTGTTGCACATATATGTACTGTTCAAATTCAGCCAATTATAAATATAAACAAAGGGGGTGGGGGGAGGGGGGAGGGGGTGGGGGTGGTTTAGCTTTACGCATTTTATGGTAAATATAAATTAAATGCTTTAAGTGAGGTGTCGCTTACATTTTTACAGTTTTAAATAGACGCTGCTCTGCCGGCGTCGCCGTCGCCGTCGCCGTCGTCGTCGTCGTCTGCAGCTAATTTAATGCGTTATTTATTTAAATAAATATGCTAAAACTGTGCTGCGAATGAGCGAGTGCATCTGGTTTTAATTAAGTGCTACAATTTATGTTTATTATTTTACACAACAACCAACAACCAACAACCAACAACAACAACAACAGCAGCAACTCAAAAAGCGATTGTCATTGAAAACGGCGACAGCGCCACCTGTCGGACATTTGTCTGCAACTGCGTCAGCGATTTCCCAACAACAACAATTAAACAATTAGAATTCTTGAAAGTAGCAACAAATTTGGCTTACCTGAAAAACGTTTTCTTAGTTAATTTTCCTCGTCTTGTTGTTGTTGTTGTTGTTGTTGTTGTTGGGGAAAAAGTGTCATCGGTTTACATTTCGGTTTTGTGTGTGTTGGTTTGACAAGCGCCTGTCATTGAAATATTAAAAACACTTTAAAAACTGACAGGCAAATGAGCATGAGAAATGCTTGCCACCGAGCAGCAGGTAAAAGCTGTCCGCCACCAACCGCCACTCATAAATTAAACGTGAAAATCACATTAAAAATCAACAAAAAACCAAAAATCAACAAAAACCAAAAAATCGAAAAACAAAAATAACAAAAATCACACTGAAAAGTGGAAATTGTTGAGGAAAATAACTTAAAAGATGGCAAAACGAAATGAAACGAAATAAATAAATTTGCATTAAGCGAGCTTAGCTGAAAAATGTCTGGGCTAATAAAAAGCTGGCAATAAAAAGCACATAAAATTAGTGGAACGTACAACAACAACAACAACAAGAACAGCAAAACTAACAACAACTGAAACATACAGATAAAGTTGGGCGCACACAGATACAAATGTATCTGTCCACATATTATTTATAATCTAAACCAACACCCCCCCCCCCCCCCCCCCACACACACACACACACTTTTCCCCCTTTTGTGGGCTGCGCGTGTTGCACAGGTGAAACCAGCATTGACACCAATTTCTCTGCTGCCGACCGCAAAAGTTGTGCAACTCGTGTGTGCCACAACAAAGGAGAAGCAACAGCAGCAGCAGCATTTCTGCTGCTCCTATCACAGATTTATATATATATATATATATATATATATTTTATTATTTCTGAATATTATTCTTGCTTGTTGGCGGCATCAATTTTTTGGGCCAGCTATCAAAAGTTGCCGCTGTCAAAATATTTGCGACTTTGAAGCTGTTAAAAAAATTAATTAAACAGCAATAAATTTCAAATAGTTTTTAAATCATCTATATATATATATATATGTATATATATGTATATATATGTATTCTCAGCTAAAGTTCATTTAAGTAAAGATTATTAATAAAAACTTTGGTCGAGTTCAACTTCTGACTTTTCATTTCTTGTGCCACACAAAATTCACAAATTAGTTTTCGCTATTTATAAAAATCATTTTAACAGCTCTATACACTTAAAAAAATAAGGACTAAAAATCAAATATACAATATACAAAAAATCAAAAATATATTCTTTAAATGCAAAAATCTTAAATCAAGCACAAATTCCCAGGAAACCAATATTTCATATTTATTTCTGATCTCATTTTCAAATCTGGCATTCAAATTTCTTCAATCAGTTTTCTCTATATTTTTTCCCAAGTGTATTTAGCATTTCCAAAAATTGTTTTATACAATTTCGGTTTGTGTTTTAGAGATCATAAAAGTTGGCATTTTTATAAACATTTGTGTCGCATCTATTAGCATTATATATGTATTTATATAATTCCGTTTGAGTTTATGTTGCAAGTCAACAGGTGTTTTTATTTATTGGCCACATAAACCATGTCCGCCCGATAAACATTTGACTGAATGCAAAAAACTAGTTGCTGTTAAAACACTGACAACAGCTGCATTTTACAATCGTTAAAGAAGCAGAAAAAGAATCTTTTAAAATCAATCAGCTTAAATTAAGATTCCCCGCACACAAAATGAAAATCAATTTTAATGCTGAAAATTATGTTAATTTACATGCAATGCAATCGTGCATCCCTCATTAATGAATGCCAGTTATGTTAAGCAACAGTGATTATGTTAAGCAACAGTGATTATGTTAAGCAACAGCATTATGTTAAGCAACAGCATTATGTTAAGCAACAGAAGTTAGTCCCGAATTAACTTTGCTTGAGTGCACAGCGACGGAGGTACTTATCCAGGCATTTCCCTGATTCGGGGAAATTTCGCTCCAGCAGCAGCATTCTTGCTTTATTGCTAGTCCAACTACAGAAAATACTATCAATCAACTTCAATTGGCGTGCGTAAGCGCCAAATAGTTGCACACCAACAACAACAACAACAATAACAAACAGCAACAACAACAACAACAAAGCATAAATATTTGATGCGACTATCAAAATTCGTTTGGTCATCTTTTGTTTTTTTTTTCGTTTCGTTTCGCTTTTCACAAATTGAAATTAATTTGCGGACACTTTCAATATTTCAATACCGTTTGGGTTACACATGAAATAATCAAAACATTAACAGCAACGAGCATGCACGACTAAGAGATGCCCTGTAGCTGTACTCAAATTAAAAATTGCAAAATTTTTGATATGCCCAAAAATGTAACTACAATTTCATTTTTTTTTTGTTTTTGACACAAGCACAACTCAAACATACCTCTTCTTTGAGCAGTTTTTAGTGGTTACAGGGTATTTGGTAATAAGTGCAAAATGCCAAACGACTTTTTCCACGTTGCGTTAATAATTTCTGTTATGAAAAATTGATTGAACTAAATGAGCTGGTGACACACTTGTTGAGTGTTGAGTGTCACACACAACACACCCATACACCCATACACACACACACACCCATCATGCCAGCCCGCTGATGATGATGATGATGATGAAAAAAGCCATAAAATTTGTTTCGTCTTTTAATATAGCATTATTATTGTTTTTTTTTTTGTTTTGTTTTTTTTTTGTAGTCTTCTTAACAACTTGCATATTTTATTAGGATGAGCAAATGGCCGACAGGTTCGTTTAATAAAAGCGTCATTAAGCAGGCAGTCTGAAATAAATTTCAAAATTATATAAATGCAAAACATAAAGAACTCAAAAAAGTGCTGTAATACAAAAGCAGCTGTTTTCTTGGCTGTTTTTTTTTTTATGAACATATTAATTTAATGACATTTCAAATAGGTCCCAGGAGATATTTGCAGCTAAATTCTAATTAGTGCGATTAACCCGAATGCGGGCATTATATATATATATATATATATATACAACTGAAGACCTGACCCGCAGCTCTGTGAACTCAAATCAAACTGTATCCGAATCAATTAACAATAAAAAACAAATAAGAAGAAGCAAAACTATCGAAAGTGAAAATAATCAAAATGAGAAATGAGAAATGGGAAAAGAGGAAAATAATATTAGACAAACGTGCAACGAACCCGCGCCGCAGATTGTTGTTAAGTGGCGGGCCAGTCACACAAGCAACAAGATACAAGATACGGCTACAGCATATTAGTTTGTGTGCACTGCAAAAAAATAGTTGGCAATCTTGTTGTGCTTAATTCGAAATTCTTTTTGCTGTAATTCTCTGACTACTAAATGCAAAAATGTTTCTAATCTTCAATTAAGTACAATTTTGCTCATTTTAATATATTTTTGTAAAGTCAAAAAAGATATTTGATTTGGGAAAAACTTTCTAAGTGAGTTATTTGACTTTATTTGAAGTAGTTAAGTGCTTAAACCAAGACTAATTAATTTCAATCCTGATAATGGAAACCTGCGTTTATTCATCAATGATCGACTTAATTTAAGAATGATTTTTTATCATTTAGTTCCAAATTTTACTTTAATTAAATTACTTTTCAGAACGATTTTGAGTTGATCAACTTTTGCACCTCAATTCTGGTAATATTCAAAAATTGATTTTGCTGTCTTTCGACTAATGAATTGAAGCATAAATTCGTTTTCAAACTCAATCCCCGTTGCACTTGCACTTAGCACAGTCATTTTCTTCGAGTGTATGTCATATTAACGATCAATTTTGAGTTTGAGCTTAATTTATGCTCATTCAAGAATAAGTTGTAGATGAAATTAGAGTAGCACTTTACTTGAATCATTTGTAGATAGTAATTTTCTTCGAGTGTATGTAATATTGATGATCGATTTCGTCTTTGAGCGTAATTTATAATAAATTGTAGTCAATAATTTCAGGAAACGAGTTTGATTTGAAAAACTTTCCTAACTTCAGCCATGCTACACTTGAACTTATTACAGCTGTTTTTTTCGAGTGTATTTAATATTAATAATCGAATAATTTATAATATCATTCGCGAACAAATTGTCGCTTTTCGAGTAAGAAATTGAAAAATCGAATTTGGAATTCAATGGCTGCATTAATTTTCTTCGAGTGTATGTGGCTGTTAAAGCTGCAAGGTACGAGAGAGCCATTAATTTAGCAACGCTGCACATGTGAGTGCCCCTATGAAGCGGCGTCTGTCTGTCGTCCGTCTGTCGTCCGTCTGCCTGTCTGCAGGCGGTTAATTGGCTTAAATTAAGGTAGCGATCAAATAGCAACAACAGCCACAACTGCAACTGCCACAGCGGCAACAGCAGCAGCAGCAGCAGCTACAACAAAGACTCCCATTGTGAGATACACAACAGAACAGAACAGAAAACTGAACTCCATTTTGTACCTTGCAACAACGTGCCTGCCCCAGGCGAATGTGGCAGCTACAACAAAGTTGCTTATTTACCAAGCGACTCAGCGGCCATAAGTATCTCACACACACAAGTGTGCGTGTGTGTGTGTGCGCGTGTGAGTGTGTGTATAGCAATTGGCTGACCCTCGGCATCGCCAGCGACGTCGTCGTCGTCATTGAACAAAGCAATCTTCAAGATACGTTTTTTTCTTCTTCTTTTTTCTTCATTTTTTCTTTTTTTTTCTTTTTTTTCTTTTCCATCTTCAACTTGTGTGTGTTGTGTGTGTGTGTTGTGTGTGTTTTTGTTGTGGTTTTTTATGATCTCCCTTTTCGCATGCTTGAACGCTTTTTTAAACTGATTAAGAGTCGACTCTTCAGTCTTTCTGTGTGTATGTGTGTGTGTGTGTGTGTGTGTGTGTGTGTGTGTGTGTGTGTGTGTGTGTGAAAACCAGTTCCACTCTTTTTTTTTTTAAATATTTATTTTTTTTATTCTTTTTCATTTTTTATTTTCTTGGTTTTTTTGATTGGCGCATGAGATCATCGCCTTTTACGTGGAAACGTTGCGTGAAGGCAACGCCAAGCCACAATGCCAATAAGTCAAAGGCAACTGCCTGCTGAGGGGGAGGGGAGTGGGTTAGGGGAGGCGTGGCGGGGTAAAGAGTTGTGCCGCTTGTTGGGTTTTCTCTGTTTTGTAGCATTGAGTTTGGCAAGTTGATTTGCCACGAAATTAAAGTTGATCTTTGCTTTGTGGGACGCGACTCTAAAGTTTGCCTGAATGCCACACGGCAACTTAATGGTTGCACATGCCCCTCGCCTCTGCCTCTTTGTGTGGCATTCCACTTAAGTCTTATCGCCTGTGCAGATCTCACAGTTAATTTGTTTTCATTAAAAATACGCTTTTATTGTGCCAAAATGGCTGGCTTTGAGTTTCGAAACCAAAAAAAACCGTTACTTTTTCTCACTGAAAATCGATTTTTGAATTATTTTTAGTGCACATTAAGTAAATTAATTAATTAAGCTCTTTTTTTTTGCCTTGAGCTGAGAACTCAAAAAGTGCTTAATCTGATCTTCGTTTCTTGCGAAACAATTATAATGATCCAGTCGAGTGAGATCACTGGGAGTTATCCTATATATATACTCTATATATATACTCTATATATACCCTATATATACCCTATATATACCCCATAGATATATCACAAATTCAAGATTAAAATCATGTTCTTGATGATGATTTTAGTTGGTTCAATATGAAAATTCATTTTGATTAACAAAATCTTTTCTTCTTCTTCTATATTAAATAAATTTGTACAGTGCATCAATAATGTATCCAAATATATTATATATATATTTTAAATATATATATCTTTACAATTTTGTTTTTTTTCTATCGGACATCGGTGTTTATCGATATAAGTCAGATATTTTCAGCAGTTGTCGCTACTTTTGGATAAGTCATTTCCAGATAGTTGTATACAAAATTAAATATTGATTGAATTTTAATCACAGTGTATATATATAGCGAGTATCTCCTCATATCAAAGATCACCTCTTAATTTTAATTCACTAATTTCTCGCAGTGCAATGCCAAGCTTAACCATAAAGCTAATTTGTTCTCTGTCTCTTGTTGTTTGCAGTTCCCTCTTTGGCGTCCAGTTTACACCATCACCAAACCACAACACACAACAACAGCCAGGCGAGCAATGTGGCCGCAGCCAGTACGGAGCATGTGCCGCATGCAACCAGTGCCGCCACAGCGAATGCGGCCGATGAGTGCCTGGTCAAATGCCCCCAATGCCACAAGCGCTTCAATGAGTTTCAGGTGAGTCAGGCTGAGAAAACTTCATAAAAACAATCAAAATATAAACAAATAAAAACAAAAATAATATTTATAAATATAAATATTGAATTTTGCAGTCGTTTAGCGAACACATTGCCAGCGAGCATCCGCTGGACAAGCTGAACTATGAGCAGCCGCATCCAGGCGCAGCTCAGCCCGAAAGCGAGCCCGAGGCGGAGCAGGAGGAGGAGGACGAGGATGAGGAGGAGGAGCACAGCAATCTAAGCAGCAGCAGCCAACAACGCTATGTCAAATCCCCAAGCAACAACAATAACAACAACAACAACAACAGCAGTCACAACAACAACAACAACAATAACAGTGAAACGGCAAAGAATCAAAATAAACGCATTTCACATTCACCTGCCTCGTTGGGGTCCCCCGTTGCCCCCGCCACGCCCGGCGATCTGTTCGCCCATCTGCCACACCCTGCCGCCCATTTGCAATTTGTGGCAGCCGCCGCGATGGCCATGCAATCGGCACGCTCAGCCAACTCACCCAACAACCAACAGCAACAGTTGCAACAACAGCAGCAACACCAGCAGCAGCAGCAGCAACAACAACAGTTGCAGCAGAAGCCGAGCAGCAACAGCAGCAGCATTGGCAGCAATTCCGCCTATGATCTGGATTTGAGTGCCCATCGTTCCACCTCGAGTCCGGGCTCCACGGCTGGTGGAGATCTCCCAGCTGCTGGCTTCCCCTGCATGCAGTGCACGGCCACCTTCCACAGTCGCGAGCAGCTCGAGCAACATCAGCTGCTGCACTCGCCGACGCGGCAACACACAATCGCACAGAATGTCAAACAGGTGAGTCGAGATCGAGAAATATACATATATAATATATATATATATATATGTATATATATAAGTTAAATTTGTCTTTAATTAAGATGAATTTAAGTAAAGCATTTCATTAAAAGGAAAGCTACAAATCCAAAGATTTATTATTTCCCAAAAATTATTCGTACACTTTCCAAAAATTCGAATAAAAGAAATCTAAAAATATGGATGATATTTAGTTATGACATTTTTATGTTTCGAATGGTCAATAAAGCATTCAGAAAACAAATCCCTGGAGTATTTTTGACCGATTCAGATCAGTATACTGCTGAAAAACTGAAATATATATATACAAATTTGAGTTTGGTTTAGCTGTGCACATTGCAAGCAGACTAAAGGCGAAGATGACTGATAAATTGTAGCTCTTACACAGTCCAGCAGCTGCGTGGTGGGGGTCAAAGTTCACACGGGTCGAGTTGATCACACGTCGTCTTCTGCACAGCTCTATAAATATCCCAAATCGGAGAATGCTGCTGCGACTCAGACCGAGTCTCAGACTGGCTTTGACTTGATCTTTGAGCAAAGGCATACTTCTGAAACAATGCGCTGGCTTTGTTCAAGCTGTTGTTGTTGTTGTTGTTGTTGTTGCTGTTGCTGTGTGCGGAAAGTGGGCAGGCAACGATAACGTGTGGAACGGATAAGAAGACGGTGCCAAGCACAAAGTCAACCTTATGAATATGCCCACGTTTCCTGTTGACACAACATACATAAGAAAAGAAAAAAAAAAATTATACATTTATTTCATGCACAATAATGCATATATATATATCGAAAACAAATGGGAAAATAATTAAGTTCCCCCAAGATAAACCATAAAAAAAAAAAACTAAAACACATGGGACACAAGGCAAGTGTTTTTTACTTATTTTTTATTCAGTTTTGTGCGCAGATAAAGCCTATACTTGAGGTTTTCCCAACACTCGAGAGGTTTTCTTATTTCTTATATATTTATATGCTTACGTAAAGTTTATCAGCAAGGCAACAACAACAGCAGCAACAACAACAACAGCAGCAACAACAACAACTATAAACTATGATAAGCAAACACCGCTATAATAAAAAAAACAACAAAATACTGGCATTAAATAAAAACGTAGGCGTTTACCAAAAAAAAAACACACACAAAAAAAACAACAAAAAGAACAGAAAAATAACGGAGAAAAAAAGAGAAAAAAAAGAGTATTATCAGGGGAGCAAACGAAAACGAGTGCGAGAGATATGCCAGCTGTGGCGCATGCGAGTGAGCGAGATAGCAGGCACGCTGAAACGGCCTATCATAAAGTCAGAGTCTTGTGTGCGTGCATGTGTGTGTGTGTGTGTACTTCTTCTTGTTCTTGGTCTGTCATTCACAACAACCGTAACTCCCAATTGTGCAGTTGTTCTTGTTGTTGTTGTTGTGGTTGTTGTCGTTGTTGTTTCTTCGTGTGATAAGGCATTAAAATAAATGTTGCTACAGGCAGGCCCTGATAAGACAGACCAACACTTACTTACAAACTACCCACACCACTCCCCGCCCCTCTCTCCACACTCCACTCCCCTCCTCCTATCCTCTTCCCACTCTATTCTCGTCTAGGCTGAACAATCATAAAAAAAAAAAAAAATTACAACACTGGCCCTGCGATAAGCGGCAAGTTGTATGTGTGTTGGTGAGGGAGGGACACACACACACTCGCACACACACACACACTCGCACACACACTCTCGCTCACACACACTCACACACACACACACACTCTCACTCACACACACCTTGTACCCAGCAGCTATTAAAGCCACATAAATTATAATTTTGTTGCATTTCTTTTTCTTTATTCTTTTTGCTGGTTTTTTTTTTGCTGGTCTAGTTGCATGCCACAGTTACTGCCCCAGCCCAGTTGACGCCCCCCATCAAGCATTTGCTCATAAATTCATATAGGCTAGTTTGTTGCTTGCTTTTTTTCGGCTTACTTTTTTTTACCTTCATAAAAGTAGCAGCCAAAAAATGAGCCAAAAAATGAGCCAAAAAATGAGCCAACAACAAAAAGTTGGACAGCTTGAAGCTATCTGATTTCTCATGTGTGTATGGGGAGGCATTTTTTTCTGTGTGTAGCCACAGTGGCAATTGCCCATGTGTGCTATAAGGCCTAGAAAAATGAGCAAGTAATATATTTAATAGATTGATCGAAAGATTAAAAGTAATAACAAAAAAGAGATGAGATAAATTGTTGACTCTGCTTCCGGCGGAAAAGGAATCTTGGCTTGAATCAAGTTACTTTGCTGAATAATCTTCAGTTTGTTTGTTCTAAAAGGATCTTAACTCATTTAAGTTGTCTTCTCACTAATTGGATTCAATCCATTCTAAAACCAGCTTAAATTAAACTAATTTTCTTCTTGATTCGAAAAAATATTCTTGGATTCAATTTATTCATTCTAGAATGATGTCAATTAAATCAAGTTGTATTGTTTGTTAGAAATTATTCGGGATTCTAAAATGATCTAACTCGAACATTTTTAGATAGTTTATTCCTGAATCCAGTTGTCTTTTTACCTTTGATATAGGATTGGATTATTCTAAAATGATCTAACTCGAATCAAATCTTTTAACTTTTTTATTTCATTTTGCTTATTTTTTGATATTTATTTGAAAATCATTTAAATTTAAGCAAGTCATTTAAGTTTGAATTTTCTGCTTTCCAGTTTCTGAACCCTAATTTGAGATTTTATTAATTTTCTCTTGACAAGTTTTAGTTACAAATAAATTTTTTTTCGATGTCCATTTGCAGCATCTTCACTGTACCAGTTGCAATTATTGCCTTTAAATTTTTTTCATCTTTTTTTTCTCTTTTTTTTTGGCTGTTGGTTATTAATATTTACCTAAGCGGTCAAAAGCAAAGGGTTCAAAAGCTGATAAAGCTGCAAGTGGACACAGAGAGAGAGAGAGGGAGAGAGAGAGGGGGATAGAGTTGTGAGTGGGTTTATTAAGCTCCGTTCTTGCCCCCGCACCCAGATGGAAACTGAGTGCAAAAAGCTCAACCTGTTTGCACTTTTGTTGCAGCCGCACACACACAGCTGGGGCACGTTTGCTGCCGCTAGCTGGTTGCACACATAATTTACGGCTTTGTTAATGACATTTAAACATTGAAACACATGCAAAGTGCAAAGCATACAAATATATACATATATATATATATAGAGGGGATATATGCAGTCGGAAACAGCTGCAAAGGTTGACATATTGCAACTATGGCCAATACGCATTTATAGCCATATTCGTTATTGATGGCTCAGAGGGGGCAGCCCACTTTACACGTGTACACACGTATTAAATTATTATGTGTGAAAACAATTAATTATGCCAGCAAAACAATAACAATAACAACAAATTGCTCATTATGAAAATCACACGCGCAAAAGTAGGCAATAAGCATTTTCCCATTTTCCCGTTTTCCCATTTTCGCATTTAATTTTCTGGCCAATAACAATTGTTATTGAAAAGCCATTCAAATTGGCCGCAGACGTCGGCTTTAAAGTTAACAACATTTCAACATTTCGCTTGTTGCAAAGGTCAACATCATTAACACGGCGAGTGACAGAGACAACGAGAGAGAGAGAGACAGAGACAGCGGCAGTAATTGTTGGGCAAATGGCAGCACATAAATTATTGGTCAAACTCAAAATGTGTTGGCCAACAAAATATATAAAAAATCGCGAAGAAAACTGCAAACTTAGGCAAGTGGAATATCAAATACGCTTACTAAAAAATCAATCGAATATTACTAAAGCTGATTAAGGTTTCGGGTTTGTAAAAAAATGGGGGCAGAGAGACCCCTGACAGGACCTGAACCGTATTGTGGCATTGGAAGACACACAATACGGCTGCAAAACAGGAACGAAGAAAGGCAGAGGCGAGAACGGAGCTGGGCAGAGGCACCAGGACTCCGACAAGCCAATCGATCTAAGCAAGTAATATCAATGGGAAAGAACAGGCTCAGGATACTCACCGGTCTATGACAGGACACTGTAGACTGAAAAGTCACCTAACCAAATTAGGTGTTTATAGTGGAAGCGAGGAGGAATCCTCAATGCACATCCTAGCAGAATGCGTCGCCTTAATCAGGAAAAGATGCAGCATCCCAGGGCAGCATGTCATGAGGCAACCAACAAAGATTCTAGCATTCGTGCAGGAGCTGGCGTTGATGGAGGAGCTGTAGGCACAGAAGGGGGCCCAATAGACCTGATAGGTCGCAGTGCTTTTAGAAGAGCTCTTTCTCTCCTCGAACTTGTACGCCTTCTAAAACCCTCAACTATTGAGTTTAGTTAAGTAAAACTGTAGAATCTGTCTGATATAGTAACCAGAACTGGCCAACTTCAACATGTACATTTAGCCTCATCAAGTTGGCTTACAAGCTAAGGGAATATATAAATCATTCAGAAGTGACTGTGGAGTTCATAGATAGTTCTGTCTATATAGACACACAGATTATACCTTGCACACTGCCTAAGAAAATCATAATACCCTGCTCAAGGTTATACCCTAACCGAAAAACTGACGTTTGGCAAACTTTCAGCATATAACAACCGACTGAGCGAGTGCCAGAAAAAGTGCAGCAATTAAATATTTGCTTAACTGCGCCACACACACACACACACACGCTCATACACACCCCAAGAGCGAGAAAAAACAGTTGCAACTTTTTGGCCACAATTCATTTGGGTCTGGCGCTAAAAGTTGCCACCTTTTTGGGGCAACCACAGAATCGCTGCCTGGTTGCCTGGTTTGGTTTGGTTTGGTCAAATGTGTCTGCAACACACGAAACATTTCAAATTGAAAAATTATATGCACTTTAGGTGTCCTACAGCTACACTCTAAAAAATTAACGCGAATTTAAGCAAATCAAACTGAAAACTTGTTTTAAGAAATAATTTTTCAAGTAAAACTAAACTAAAAAACTTAAACCAAAAAAAGTCTAAAAATTGGAAATTAACAATTAATTAAAGCTAGGCGAATTTCAAAAATTCGTGACGATTTTTTCTCTGAGTGCAGGATGTGCCTGGTGTATGCCAGCGAGGACATCCAGGATGACTCTTCTCCTGGCTGACATCTCTCGTCGTCGTCGTGGTCGTCATCGTCGTCGCCTCGGCGCCGTTTGCCACTTGACGAACACAGCGCTGAAAAATTAATAGCAATTTATTTACTTCGCTGCTGGAGCAAACCCATTTACCCCCCAAACCCCAACCTCAACCCCAACCCCAACTCCAAACCCCCTCCACTTGACCGCTTTTAAATGTATTTTTATGTATTTCTCTCAGTCGCTGGCCAAAGTTTAAAAATTATTTGCAATTAAAGCAAACAAATTAAAAACCAGCAACAACAACAGCAACAGCAACAACAACAACAGCAACAACAACAACAACAATGTTTACAAATAATGAACATTTATTGAAATTTATAACGGCAAAAGTTCTTGCAACATTTATTTATTCGGTCATTCAGCCATGCCATGCAAATGAAATATTCTTGTTTGTATATATCATCAAGTTGAACTTGACACGTGTTTCAATTATTGGCCTGGTCATGTTTTATGCAAACGTGTTTTTTATTCTCATTAAATGGCTATTACTTTTGGCCAACACAGTTTTGCCGAGTTTTGCCGAAAATCGCTAGAAAGTTTCTCTGGCTTTTCGAAATATTTTATAAATATGCGAAGCGAAAATTCCACAAATAAAAATAATAATAAAAAAATAATAATAATAAAAAAATAATAATAATAAAAAAATAATAATAATAATAAAATAATACATACCAAAAAAAAATATGTATCCAAAATTTCTAAAAATCTCAAAAAAGAAAAAAACTAAAAATTCAGCAACAAATAATGAAATTAAAGTTTTGACTTTGAGGTTTATTTCTTTGGAGTGTGTTAAGAATACTTTAATCTAGTTTTAAGGTTATGTTTCTTCTTCTACTTCTTCTTCTACTTCTTCTTCTACTTCTTCTTCTACTTCTTCTTCTACTTCTTCTTCTTCTTCTTCTACTTCTTCTTCTTCTTCTTCTTCTACTTCTTCTTCTACTTCTTCTTCTACTTCTTCTTCTTCTACTTCTTCTTCTACTTCTTCTTTTTCTACTTCTTCTTCGACTTCTTCTTCGACTTCTTCTTCTTCTAACTCAAACAATTCCTTTGGTTCCAGAGCTTTACAGGGCTTCGAACATGTTTCTAGGCGTATGCCTCTCAAATTTCAGCACATCAATTTTCAAGATTTACTTTTTTGAGGGTTTTGCAAATATTTCTATATAGTTTCAAGACTCTTCATTTCTCTAGCCACTCCCTCTGTGCTCATTTAAGTCCTTAGCTCAACAGTTCTGTCCTTTACTGAGTTTTGAATAGAAACCTTTGAGAGAGAGAGAGAGCTTGCCTGCCTTCTCCTCTTTGCAGTTTCCAATAAATATTTCTATATATTATTTTTTAGTCTTCTTCTTCTCTTAGCATTCTCTCAGATTTCGTTAAAATCATTAGCTTGATCTGTTGAGGAGGCTTACATATTTTTGAATAGTTTTTTAAGATTTCTTTCTTCTTCTTCTCTTAGCACCCTCTCTCAGTGCTCATTAAAGTCATTAGCTCGAGCAGTTCCTGCTCCTGCACCGTAAACCACTTCCTTTAGCTACTTTTCCACGCTTCCCTCTCTCTCTCTCTCTCTCTCTCTCTCTCTCTCTCTCTCTCTAACAAACATCACCTGCTCGTTTTTTACCCAAACACATGCCAACAACTTCGTTTTCCCCTCGATATATTTTACCTTCCACTTTTGATTTTTATGTATAATCGCTCACGGGATTTGGATCAACTTTCACCGTGCACGTCATAAATTATGCTTGCCCCGCGTTTACATTTTCCCACTAAATTTTCTTTCACTCCCACGAAATTTCCCTGCACTCATTTCCCTTGAGGCTCTTCCTCACTTCTCTCTCTCTCGCTCTCCCTCTCTGTGACGTTTATTGTGCGGTTTGTTTTAGGCAAGTAGCTAATGAAGTAAGGAGAGAAAGTGCATGGGAAGAGAGTGAGAGAGAGAGAAGAAAACACTTGACTTTAAGGGAGCGAGAGAAAGAGACAGAAGAAGACACTTGAATTTTACTTGACTTTAGTTTTGATTTCAGAATTTCCCATTTCTTTTTACGAGTCGAGATTTTTTCTGGTAACTTGAGAAATTTGGTTTTTCCTTTGCAAAATTTACCTTTTTACGACTCTCTCTCTCTCTCACTAAAAGAGTTAAGGACTGTTTAAGTTAAGAACGATAAATATTGGGCCAACTTTAATCAAATTTCGAAAGTTGATTTCAAATAACGCAAAAATTTTGAACTTTTAAAACAAATAATAAAAATAGTTCAACAAGTTGCAAGATACGCTTTTTGACACATTTCCAATTGGAGGCAGCTGTCCGAGCCATTTCTTAGAGCCACATAAATTTTCTTTTTATTAATTTAAGTTTGTGCTTTGATTTTTCTTTTTTTTGTTGCAACGTTTTATCGAGAGTGATAAATTTTTTTTATTTTGCGGCGGCGCCTAATTTATGTTTTCCTAATGCACACAACTAATTTCGCATGCTTAGACGAAAAACGCGCAAAAGAAAACTGAATTGAAAATTGATATAAATTTTGAAAAAAAAAAAAAGAAAATTAAAAGAAAAAGTTTTGCTTGCCCCACGCATCATTGAGCAAAACGTTTTATTTATAAACAATTAAATTTGATTTGTCGTGCGTTGGCAGAGCACAAAATGAAAATTAAAAGCGAAAATCAAAAATGAAAATGGAAAATGGAAAATTCAACGTGTTTCCGCTTCGGGCTTTGCTGCTTATCTCAAATATTGTTGTAAATGGTGGAAAATGTGAAATCTTTCAGGTTTTCAGTACTCAGTTTTCAGTTTTTATCAATGCGCCATAAAATATTGAAAAATGCGGCAGTCGTAATAAATAAACGCAGGGAAAATCTACATATTATATATGAGATTATATATATATTTTGCTTAAATTGAAGACGGCCAAGATTGTTGGCAAGTGCGACATAGAGAACCGTTCTCTTGTCTTAGCCAGCAAATAAATGTTAATGAACTTTTACACCGAAATACACTTAAGAAAACTTTGCATTTATTGGCTACGTTTGCATATCTAGTATAAAAAACATTTCAAAATGACGAAAGGCAGGAAATTATATACAAATGGGATGCAGCAGAATACACAATTTTCTATTAATACACATTATTAATATTCAAAATATTGAAATAATAAAATAAATCAAAATTTACAAATTAAGACAAGTTCAGAGTTGCACAGCTGCCAGCTACAGCACATGTGTCAAAGCTGAAAAAGTGAAAAAGGGAAGCAGAAAAGTTAAAAGAGGGATTGCTTAAGGCACTTTCAGAGTTTCACAGCAAGCAGCTTCAGCATGACTGCTAAAGCTAGGCTTAGCGAGCACAACAGGAAGCATACAGAGTGAAAGAGAGAGAGAATGCCTAACGGCGCTTTCGTTGTTATTGTCGTCGCAGCTGATCTCCTTCAATGGAACTGCTAAACTTGGCAAGTCGTGTGAAAGCTTTGCGCAGCCTGCAAATGCACTGCTTTAACTGCTTGCAGCAGGCTTAGCAAAAGCTGAATAATTTCATCAATTAAAAATAAAAATAATTTGAAAATGATGCAAATTATTTGCTTTAATTTGTATATTGTGGAAAAACGGATTCGCAATGAGAACAATGTGCTTATGGAGCTTATCGCTAATGGCGCACCTATATAGAAAAAGTCTGCTGCTCTAATCAGAGCAATCAGAGTTCAAGAAACCCTGCTTATAATACCTAGGCAGGCACAAACCACTTTCGATAACGATAACCCAAAACCAACCCATAACGAACTGAACTCGAAAGCGTGCTCAACGTGCTCCGATTTAATAATAATCCTACGACAATTATTCACAATCTCATTTAGTATATATTCTTTATTTTGCGCTGCTGTTTTTTTTTTTTCTTTTTCTGCTTCTTCTTTTTTTAAGGTACGTCAATGCTAGAAATTCATTCATTGCTCTAATCAGACAGCAGCCTTATACATAATACATAATATAATAATATACTATAAACTATATATATATATATATATATAATTGTTGTTTATAGCAGCTGCCGCGGAGATAAGCACAAACCTAGAAAATTGGGTCGCAGTTGCTATAAAGCAGTTAGACATTTGTTTTATTCTTCTTCTTTTTTTTTAAACAATTTTTTAGTGATTTTTTTGTTTTGTGGCGTCGTTAATAATTTTTATGTTTTTTTTTTGCTTGCTTGCAAACCAATTTCTTGTTTAGACTGACCTCAAAACAAAAAGAGAAACATAGAAAAAATAACAAGAAGCAACAGCCAATTGAGGCAAACAGAATTCTGGATACTCTTTCAGATCGCAGAGTCTACGAGATGTCAAATTGAAAAGTTTTTCAAACCATTAAGATATTATATCAATTAACTTATGAATTCAGAGATAAATATATCACACCCGATTACAGCTAAATATATAGTTGATCGATCCTCCGATTTGGAAGGGTATTACAAATTGAGCATGTCGCTTGTTGTTATTTCTATTTAGACGTTGCCAAAAGGCGACAGGTGCGTTCTTCTATATATTACTATGCTACAGTTTCTATATACTATATATACTTCCATGCTGACGGTGGCATTTTGTCAAAATTCTATCTCGAAAGGCCAACAATGCTTTTGATTTTGTTTCTGCTTTTTTTGTTTTTTTTTTTTCGTTAAGCATGTCAAATTTGAACGCTTGTTGCATTTGCCTTATAGCCAATTAGGTGTGCTATTATGGCCAAATTCTCAAGTCACTCAATGCATAAAGGCGTTCGTGAAATACTTTCACAAATTAGCGGCGTCGGTTGGCTACCCAAGTCTTATTTTTATTTTTACTTAAATTCTCTATTTGCATTTTGCTGCCCTCAACTATCGCTGTCTCTGTCTCTCTTTTCTGAATTGGCGCCCACCCACTGTGAATTTGGTGCATAATTATAGCAAAAGGCTTCTTGTCGCCTGCAATTACCGTTGCCGGACTTTGTATGCTGCAGGACGCTCTATCTCTCTCTCTCTCTCTCTCTCTCGCTCGCTCGCACACAAACTTCTCATTTCAGCTGTCAGTTGCGTTTAGCTTGATTTATGCTTTGAAGCTGCTGTGTGGTCTCCGCTGTGTTTTGGCTGTTTTTACACGAAATGGCTTCTTTCCTTTTTGTCTTGATAAGCAGCCAACTAGCGATAAGCAGCAACTGCTGTAAATATATATATACGTGTGTATGAGTTGTTTATTTTGTGTTTTCAGTGACATCATAGTAAACTCAAAATTTGTGGCTTAAGGTACACACACACACAGAGGCATACACGATGCTCTTAATTGGTTTCACGAGGCGTGGAATTCTGTTGAAATTTTATTAATTAGCACGAGTTGATCACAGGCAACTTTTGTCTGCCATCAGTCCTCTCTTTAAAAATAGAACAGACTCTTTCAAAGCCAGTGTTGATCACAAGCAGCTTTTGTCTGCAGTCCACACACTCTTGGCAGAGTAAGCGAGTTAAATAGACGCACGTGTGCGAAGCTTATCGCAGACAAGAGCAAAGGTTAAAACGCACCCAGAAATAAGTGTTTTCGTGGTATAAGGGGAATAAATCAATTTCCTGTTGTAAACACTTGAGTCATCAGACTGACATACAGACAGAGAGAGAGCAGTTCCAACTATTAACTAAAGGTAGCTTCAATTGGCATTTCCGCTCGCAGCAGCAGCCTCATGACGAACACAAATAATAAAAATAAAAATGCATAAGAATCTCTCGCTGACGCATGCAACAACAAGAGCAACAAAAAAAAATTACTCTTTGTAGATTTACCTTTTGTGTGTGGCTGCCATTTTGATTTACATTTAATTGACAACAATAAAAGAAATGTCAACAACAGCAACAACAATCACAGAGCATGTTAATAATGTCTACAAATGTGCTTAAGCGCAGAGGTGATCAAACACACACACACACAGGCAGACGGCGATAGTAAGTAAGAGCGAGAGCGCGTAACTTTACTGCGATAACGTGTTTCGCTTTGTGTGAGCGCAACAGGTAGCGCGCCATAACTGTAATCGTAGCCATGTTAAGTTCTTCGTGCATGTCGAAACTCGTTCGTTTTGTGGTGCGCCTGCCTGCTCGCTCGCACTTGCAGCTGCAAATGGCTGCCGTGACGTCAGCGACAGGTAAAACAACACGCACCATCTCACCCACCGCACCCACACTCATAAACAGCGGAAACGGAAATTTATGTTGCCAGCTCTTCCGCTGAGCCATCAGCCGTTGCCAGCCGGCGATAAAAAAAATACATCCATCAAATTGTAGTTTGAAAGTTTTTTTCATGAAAACAAAACAAATCAATTTTCCCAATATTGGTGTGTGTTTCTTTTCTTTGTGAGTTAAATAAACAAATTAGGCCGTAATTATGGTGCGTGTATTTTTTGTATTATTATTCTTATTTTTTTTTTTCACCACTTGCTGTACAAATAAACATGGTTAATGTAAAAAACTAATTGGGCTGAAGAGTTTTTTTCTGCTTTTGCTGTGATCTCATTTTGTGATGAGCATAAATTGGTTGTGTGTGACTAATAACTGGTCACACTTAAAAAGCGCTTTTAATTGAAATTCATGCAAAGCCGCTGACTAAGAGAGTGACCCAGCTATAGAGGGAGAGAAGTCAATTTAACACTCCACACACACAAAAGAGTGTGAGCAGTACAGAGAATAACAGTGACAGTGACTGTTAAAAGTAAGCGCACACAGGCAGAACACATTAAAAATTGATCGCTGATAATGCCATGAACTTTTACAACAATAACAATTTGCAATTTTTATTCATTTATTTATCAAGAGCAAACAAATATGTTGAGGTGAGCTGCAAAATGCAGCGTTAAAAGTTCAATGGCTCTGCAACGGTAAACAAAAACCACGGCTGGGAGGGAGGGGGAAGGAACAACACGTGTTGCCAGCTGTTGGGAGGGGCCAAAGTGAAAGTGGCGCAAATCTTTCAGCACGCTGGCTAAGTGGAATCAGCCTGTCAATCACTTTTGGACTTTTAAATTTTGCTTTGCTTTCATTGCACACCTTTTTTCACAGCAGCAGCCACAACAAAGTTGCATTTGATGCGTTCAATTTGTTGCCAAACAAAATGCAAAGACAAACAAACGCATTCAGCTTTCTGTTGATTAGCATCAGCTGTTGAAACAATTCTCGTTTTCGACTTGATTTGTCTTACGTTTTAATTCTATTTTTCCACGTCTTCTGGCTTTTGTTTATTTCTTCACTTGCCGGCGTTTGTTGTTGTTTACGTTTCGATTTCTTATTGGCGCTTTGTCGCAATATTTCCGACGATTGAAGTCTTTTTTTCTTAATTTTTCATTTATTTTTCATCATTCCTCATTTTTTATTGCTTTGCATTAGTTAGTTATTACAACTGTAAGCTGTTTGCTATGTCACTCCTATTCACCACTATCCTTTATGCACTTTGCTTCACTAGTTGCGCCCGCGTCTTGTTTCAGTTCTAAGTTCGTGTTCGGCGCACGTCGCTTTTTATAAAAATTTACCTTTTTAAATAAGGCAAAATAAAGTTTTAATTTTAAACACAAACAAAATACAAATGATTAGCATTTTCTTGGTTTGCGGTTTTGCTTTGCGCTCCTTTTGATGAAACAAATTAAAAATCCGTTTAATTTCAAATAAGACAGAAAACCAAATAAATACATGCAGCTTTTTTTGTTATTTTAAACAACTTTTATTACCTGAGCGTCGTCGATGTATGTGTGTGCGTGTGTGTGTGTGTGTGTCTGTGCGTGTTGTGTATAATGTGCGCTGCTCAAACGCACAAAAAAGAGCACAATAAAATAGCAGAAGAAGAAGAAGAACAATAACAACAATGTTAGCTGCTGGTGCGCAATTGGCAGTTGGCGCTATAACCAAGGTAAAGCGGTAGACGCAGACGCAAGTGTGAGCGAGACAGCAAATACAGTTATGGTTAGCTTTTGGCGAATTTTCGTCTCCTATCAAAGAAAGTGAAGTGAAAATATTTATAATCTAATATAACTTGTGGACAGTTTATTACGCTTGTGCATTATTCGGTTATTTTTATTTTATATATTTATATTGGAACTCAATTATATATTTTGTTTACCTTGCCTGAATAAAACACAGCACCCAGCAGCGATGCAGGGTCATTCACTAGTGCGCTGCTGGGCAGTTGCAGACTTGATCAATTCCCGTTATTATATTTGCGCTTACTCACAAGCAGAATACGGGGTGAAGCATACTCATAGAACGCTGAACAATTATTTGTACAACATTTTAAACAACTTAAAATACTGTTATTTAATTTAATTTATGTTTTATCTTTTTAATATTGCAATTAAATGTTATATATATATTCGCATGTTATATATCTCTCTCGCCGAGTCAAGCACAGAGCACTTGCAATTCCCACTATTTATTTTCGCTCTCCCACATGCAGAATACAGGGAACAGTGCATTACTATGAAGGACACTTATTTAAGTCTATTTAATGCATATTAAACAACTTTTAGCACAAATTAATAGTATTTTGCACATTTTGCTCTCTTTGCAGACCTGCAAAATCTGTCACAAAACATTCGCGAATGTGTATCGCCTGCAGCGGCACATGATTAGCCACGATGAGTCTGCGCTGCTGCGCAAATTCAAGTGCAATCAGTGCGAGAAGGCGTTCAAGTTCAAGCATCACCTGAAGGAGCACGTGCGCATCCATTCCGGCGAGAAGCCCTTCAGCTGCGACAACTGCGGCAAGCGATTCTCGCACTCGGGCAGCTTCTCCTCGCACATGACCTCCAAGAAGTGCATCAGCATGTGCCTGAAACTGAACAACAATCGCCAGCTGCTCAAAACGCTGGACAAGAATGCGGAGCAACTGCCTCCGGTGAAGCGCTCGGCCTGCAAACAGTTGGTGGAACCGGTTCTCCCAAATCTGCCCATGAATTATTTTGCTGGGGATTCACAAACATCGCCTGTTGGAGTTGGAGTTGCTGGTGGTGCTGCAGCTGCTGCTCCTCCTCCTCCTCCCTTTTATTCCAACTATAGTGCAATGAATGCGGCTTTGTTGGCATTTCCCAATGCTTTTATGGCGGCTGCTCTAGATCCACGCATGCATCCTTATAGCATACAGAGATTGCTGGAGTTAACAGCGGCAGGACAACAACAGCAGCAGCAGCAGCAGAGGGAGCAGGAGGAGCATCACAGAGAGCAGCAGGAGCTGAACAGGGAGCAGGAATTGGAAAGGGAGCAGGAGCAGGAGAGGGAGCAGCAGTTGCAAAGAGAACAGGAGCAGCAGCAGCGGGAGAGGGAGAGGGAACATGAGAGGGAGAAGGCGCATCGGGAGCAGTTGAAATTGGTGCCCAGCAAACAGGAGGATTACGCAGATGAGCCCAAGCTGGTCATGGATCTTGAACAGGATGCAGAGCATCTAAATAGAGCAGCTGCAGCAGCAGCAGCAGAAACCAGGGCAGCTGTCAAAATGGAGATCAGTCGCGAGTCAACGCCACATCCCGCAGAAGCAGTCAAAGCCATCAAGCAGGAGCGGGAACAGGAGCAGGAACAGGAGGAGCAAATGGAGCTGGACATGCAGATGGATCTGGAGAAGGAGCAGCAGCAACAATCCTCCCCGGTGGCAATGCCCCAGTCAAGCCCCGAACTGCGCTGCAGTCGCTGTGCCAAGCAATTCAATCATCCCACCGAGCTGGTGCAGCACGAGAAAGTGCTCTGTGGCCTGATCAAGCAGGAGCTGCAACAGCAACACTATCAACAACAGCAACAACAGCAGCTCCAGCAGCAGCAGCAGCAACTCCAGCAAACTCCGCGCTCCCTTTCCGATTTCGACGACGACGAGGATGTGGAGGAGCTGCTGGAGGAGCCACGCCACGCGGACTATGCCGCCGGCAGCAGTGATAGTAATGAGCGCAAGGTGCGCGTTCGCACCGCCATCAACGAGGAGCAGCAGCAACAGCTCAAGCAGCACTACGCACACAATCCGCGACCAAGTCGCGACGAGTTCCGCCGGATTGCAGCGCATCTCCAGCTGGATGCGAGGGTTGTCCAGGTGTGGTTCCAAAACAATCGCTCGAGGGAGCGCAAGCTGCAAAGCTACACAAGTGCCGGGGCTGGCAACACTGAGACGGTCACGGTAAGCATGGCCAGCTCTGCTGCACTGCCGCCCGCACGTGGCGAGGATCAACCTTTGGATTTATCCCTCAAGCGGGATGCAACGCCGCCTCAGTCGCAGCTGCAGCTACCACCGGATTACAGTGAGGCCAGCATGGCCATCAACCTGAGTCGCCGTCAGTTGTCCAACTCGGCTGCGTCTGCCATGTCGCCTGCTTCGCTCGCGGCGGCGGCGGCGGCAACTCTTTACTTTGCCCCACCCTCACCGACGGCGGGCCCCTTACACAGCGCCACGCCCCCTTTGGCAGCACAGCGAGGCACGCCCTTTGCCGGCCTGCCGCCCTTTCCCATGATGGCCCGCCTGCCCATGGAGGCGCTCTTCCAGATGCGTCCGGGCGGGGAATATGCGCCCAATCCTCTGATGAACAGTATTAAATTGCCGGACTATCATCGCGGCACCAGCCTCAGTCCGGGTGGCTCCGAGAAGCGTTCGTGGCGCGACGATGACTCGCGCATCTCCCACGAGGATGACTATGTCCTGTCCACGGGCGGTCTGCTGGCGCCCAAGCCGAGGCGCGCCAAGGCCGAGACTCATGGACATGCCGGCGATCCCGATCTGCCCTTTGTGTGTGATCAGTGCGACAAGGCGTTCGCCAAGCAGAGCTCCTTGGCCAGGCACAAATACGAGCATTCCGGTAAGTAATCACTACCAGAAGCACATGAAGAGGGAAGGAGAAGAAGTTGAATTTTGTGCTGCTGAATTTATGATTATCCTTTATTAATGAACATCCTTTTAAACAATTGTCCTTTCTCCATCTGTTTGCAGGTCAGCGACCGTATCAGTGCATGGACTGCCCGAAGGCGTTCAAGCACAAGCACCATTTGACGGAGCACAAGCGATTGCATTCCGGTGAGAAACCGTTCCAGTGTTCCAAGTGCCTGAAGCGCTTCTCGCACTCGGGCAGCTACAGTCAGCACATGAACCACCGCTACTCCTACTGCAAGCCATACAGGGAATAGGTAAGCGACACCTCAGTGCCGCCCACCTGCGTAGCCAGTGTCGCCCTGACGCCGCACGCTCAACGTGCTCAGCGTCGCGCAACCAGCCAGGCCAGAACCAACAACCACAACAACCACCCGAGCAATAACAACAATAGTTATCCACATCAGTTGGCTGCCATGGCGGCATTTCAACACCAGCAGCAACAGCAGCAGCATCGCTTCCAGCAGCAGCAACGTTTGCCCTGCTGGCCAACGTCCGTTGGTGGTGTTAGCAGCAGCAGCAACAGCAGCAGCATCATCATGTTGCCGCCACCACACAGCAATAGTACAGTGCCTAAGCAAACCACACCACAACAGCCGCAACCACAATCAGCATCAGCAGCAGGAGCAGTTGCAGTTGGTGCACCACCACCTCTGCTATCCGCTGGAGCGCCGCCTGGTTTTTTTGCCAGTCCGCTGCATCATCATGCAGCAATGATGGCACCACCACATCCGCATCCACATCCACATCCGCATCCACATTCGCATTCGCATCCACCGTCCTTCAATTTCTTCAATGCCAAAATGTATGCGAGCCAAACAACTAACATAAGTCTAAACTAGCTACAGTGAACTAACGCTAACGCTAACGGTGCACTTAAATGCTGTACTTAAAAACAACAAAAACAAACACAAAACGACGCAAAAATCTCAAATTGTGCAGGTACACAAAACAAGCAAAGAAATCTAAAAAAAACTGGCATATTTTTTATAGCAATATATATTTTTTCAAGTGTGTCAAGAAAGAAGAAGAAAAACCTTTCGTTTGAGCGAATTTATTATTTTTATCTACGAATATTTTCGAATGTATTCTTTTTATTTTTGAAAAATGAGTTGAAATCGTTTTTATTTCTTTACATCAAAATAGTTTTTTATTATTATTATTATTAAATATATATATATATATTTTTTATATATACATTCGGTTTGGCTTTAGTTTTAGGTTTTAGTTTTTAGTTTTAGTTCGTTTTTTGTAAGTGCTAAAAAATGCCAGTACCAAGTGCTGCGAAATACTCATGCTCAAAGGAAAGCTTTGTTCCCTCGCCGATGAGTTGAGCGACGAAACGCCTTTAATATTTTACTAAAACTTATTATTATTATCTTAATCATAATATATATTTAATTAGTTTGGTTTATTTGCGAAATAAATGTTTCAAATTCAAGCTTAAAACCGGAAAATGAAGACCAAATTCAACATTTTTCTTTTTGGACCAACAGCCAGCAAACGTTAACTTGACAATATCTAAAAAAAAAAACAAAACAAAAAAAAACCAACAAATTTCGAATAATGCCGAGCTAGATGCTCTTTCTCTCTCTCTCTCTCTCTCTTACTGTATCTTTCTCCTTTCTCTCTCTCTCTCTCTCTCTCTCGCAAAAGTATTAAACATCAGCCAAGTGTATTAAAGCCACAAATACAAATACCAAAAAACCAAAAAAAAAATGCCAACTTAATAAATTAAATGCGAAAAATAAAAACAAAAAGAAAAACAAAAATATGAAAATATGAAAAACTTATGTTAAATGAAAACCCACCGCTTGCTGCGCGTTTCAAACAAAAGAAAATTACTCGAAAATTACTCGAAAATTACAAAAATTTCTTTTATTTGAATTTTCTATATCTATTTTTTGTTGATTGTTTGTATGAATTTTGTATGAAAGTTACAAGCTATATATATATAGGCTAAAGTACCATATATATAATATATATATATATATATAGGCTAAAGTACCATATATATAATATATATATATATATATAATAATAATCGAATCGAACGAGACACCTATACGATCATTCCATTCAGCTGGAGTTGCCCTAGCCGAAGGTGCCCTCAACATGCATTTAAACCTTCCGCTTCGACTTCGAGCAACAACAACAAACAACAACAACAACACAAACAAAAACAAATGTTTTGCTTATGCACTAAAAACAAAAAACAAAAAATACAAAAAAAAAAAATAAAAAAATAAAAAATAAATTCAAGAAATTAAATTTAAATATTAATAATTAAATTACTATAAACAACATAAAGCTAAAGCGCAAAACAGAAAACTTAATTTGGCCTTATTAAACATTATTTAACAATTAATTAATTAATTAATTAATTAATTAACTAATTACTTACAAGCAAAACCCAATTCTAGTTGTAAGTGTGACAAAAAACGTTAAAGCAGCCAAAACCAAAACATAAATATTTAAATTTAGCATGTAAAACAAAACAAAAAACTATTTTGGAAAAGTCTCTAAAGAAAATTATTAGCAAATTTCCATGTGCGTATTGATGTAAAGAAAATCCTCCTCTAAAAAAACAAAAACAACAACAACAAAAAAAAAAATGCAAAAATCCCAACAACTATTAACATTAACTATTGAAAATGTTTACAAGGACAATAAATTTTCGAAATAAATTTAGAATGCTTTCTCCCAAAACTTTTGCTCCATTCAAATTCAATTCAAATCATTTACTCGCATAACAACAACAACAACAATAAAAAACAAAAACGAAAAATAATAATTAAATAAATATAAAAGTTGATCACAAAAAAGGTTTCCAGCACAACGAAAATTTATGTTTAATGTTAATTATTGTTAAACACACAAATACACACGAAAAAAAAAACGAGTAAGCAAAAAGAATATTTTCATCAATCTAAATTTTATTTCAAATTCAATTTTCTTTTGCTTTTCCAAAAAAAAAAAAAGGAGAAAAAAAACACGAAAAAAATGCATTTATTACTTAATTAATTTTTATATTCGTATTCTTAAAACAGAAACCCAAAAAACTCGATATATATATATATATATCTGATATATATATGTATATATATATATATATATTATGTAAATTATTTCGCAAGAAAAAAAGCTAGAGAATCCAAAAAACAGAAAAAAAAACAAACTGTAATTGTTTGAAGTAAAAAATAGAGACAGCACTCGTTTAGCATAAATTATACTATAATTGATAAATTAGACTAGTTAAACGTCTTTATAAATGTTAACTTACAACAACAGCAACAACAACAGCAACAACAGCAACAACAAGAAACACTACAACTAACAAATAATTATATTTAAGCGCAAATATTTGAATTGTGATGGAGTTGGAGAAATGCCGGCGATAATATTTGCACTCTAAGGCCTTATATGAGATACACACACGCACACACGCACACACACACACACACACACACACATACTTACACACTTGTTAGTTATTTAAATTAAGCCTAATTAAGATGCATGAAGTGCGTCCCCCTTTTAATTTCCCCCCTTTTGCAACCGACAAGCTCTTTTTCACTCTGTCCTCTGTTAAAGTTGTTCGCCAAAAGTTTTGATGTACATAAATCCATATATATATATATACTATATATACACATATGTGTATCCGCATACATACGTTGATTTTCGTGCAGTGTATGTGCTTGTATTATTATTATTTCTTCTTTATGTTTACAACACAAATCTTCAATGTTTTTTTTTAGTTATTGCGACGGGGCATCAAAAATGTTAATTGCTATATACAAGTACACTTTGAGAAATAAACGACAATTTAAATAACTTATATTTCAAATATTACGCATAAATGTATTTTAATCAAAAGTAAGCAAAAACAACAAAAAAAAAAAAAACCAAAAAACAAAAAACGGATAAAACATTTTTTGTCTTGATACATTTACAAAATTATTATAATTATTAAATTTACAATGTGAAAATAAAAAACAACCAAAAAAAAAAAAACAAATTATTAAAATTTAAAATATTGTTTTTTTTAATCCTGAAAGGATTTTTGATCTTAGAGAATATCCAAAATTGGATTTGGGTTGCGATTTGGATCTGATCATCTGCACAACGCAAATGGCAACTTATTTTCTCCAGGTGTATTAGTTGCAGTTTCAAAGAGTACAGCGATGGGCCTAGGATGATAATGGACCCTTAACTGTTATGTTTTAACCTTGCAGAGGATATTACCATTTTGACAGTGCATCTGGTATCCGGCTTTCCAGAGAAAGCTTACCTTTCGAAGGATTTTTACTTTCTCCATGAGGTTTCTACTCGGGGACTGCTCTAAGTTTAGAAGTGCCTCAACTTTTTCAAAAGTTAAGACTTAAGATCATCATTTGACCTCAACGCTCTTGTTCAGATGCAATCCAATAAATAGCTGTGAATGAAAAGCGCATTTCTGGAATTCGAAAATCTTGTACAATGTTATATTCAGATATACCCATTATATAATAGACGGAGGTTTTAAGATTTTTTACACATTTTGCTTTCCATTTATTGTAAATTAGTTGGCCAAGGCACGCGCAGTGTTATCTTTTGTAGTTTTAGCTTTTCGATTAACTTGTTGTTGTTCCGCTCCCAATGGGAAAACAAAGTCGGGCTAATGAAACAAAGGCAAGTATTACTATATATATATACTATATAGTCAGTATATCGAAACAGATCGCATTACAATAAAAAACAAAAAATGTGTTTATGTACTTTTTGCTTAGACACGAAAATTACACTAAATTATTGTTAGCGAATTATAAACTAAAAAACATCTTAACGCTACAGATAATGTATTGCATATATGTAAAAACTATCAATTAAATTTCTTTTACAATTTTTTCTTTTATATTTATATAATTTGTATGTATATATATATGTATAGATATCGATTTTTGTTTGTTTGTTTGTTGTTTATAGCATTTTTTACTGTTGAACATTAGATAAAAAAACAATTTCATTTGGCATTCAACAAGTTGCTCTAACATTGCTATATATGCAGCTAGATTATATGTATATATATATATATAGTATGTATATATATAGTATGTATAGATACATTTTAGTTTGTTCTTTCATTTTGTTGGGGGGGGGGGGGGGGGGGGGGTGTTCGATTTTAAAGAATGAGCACTGATAATAGGTGTGATAGATATAGAATTCATTCATAGGATTACAAGTGTTATATTGTTTAGATTAGGCTTATAAGACCCGCTTATATCGCTAACTTGGTGCGATGCTCTGCGCGCTGATCATTTGATTGATTGATTGATCGAATCGCACAAATTGAATTGTTTTCTTTTGTTTTGTGTTTTTTGTCAAGCTAAAGTTTCAAGTCCCGCTCAATGGTCACAAACTAATCAGCCTGCTGAAATAGTTGCCATCGGCGATAACATTGTCAAAATTGGTCCAGTGAAAGTTGTTCGATTTTCGATTTTTGTCTAGTTTTAGTTTAAATTCGCTTCTTTTGCAATAATATAGTTTTTAAATACAAGTTTTTTGATTTCTTTCCTCGTCTTGCTTTTTATTCTTTTCTCAAGGCACATAGCATTTATTTTTGATTTGAGCACCAGGAAATTGGTTCAATTGCTTTCTCCAAGTCTATATAGATAAATTTAAATAGATTTTCATTCCATTCATAACGTACATAACTATTTTGTATATATATATATATATATATATATGCTGCTTTTGTTTGTATACAAGATCTTTAGTTTACAAAAAAATCAAAAGTTATGACTCAATTCATTTAAATTTATTCAGTTCATGCAATCAAGCATATATATGTATGTATGTATTTATGTATATATATATAAATATATATATATATATGTATGTATAGTCCCTTTTGCTAATCAACCGTATATAATTCTTTTTTACTTATATATATATATATATATTGTTCCGTCTTGTGTGTCACTTCCACTAACTGCTAAGATATACAAAGAAAAACAACAAAAAAAATTAATTTTTTTTTTTTGGTGCAACAAATTCAACTAAAAACAGTAAATTGAATATTTGCATTACAAGAATTATTGCTTGGACTTAACAGAGTTGCCGCTGTTAAGGCGCTGTTAACACGCTCTTGGCACACTGTTAACGGTTTTTTTAGTTGTCGTTGTTGTTGTTTTGTGACTATTTGACTAACACATGCAAATCACATATATATATATACATATATATATGGTATTTTGTTAGCTCAGACATAGACCGGCGCCTGGTCATCGGTCATGTCCGGCTGTTGTCTGTCATCGAAGAATCGTCTAAAGGTAAATTCGAAAAATCCATGGAATTGGCGATCATTGAGATCGATGTCATCGCCGCTGCTCAAATTCGAATCGTTTGAGCGCAACTTATCCGGATCCACCGGATCAAAATTGGACGTATCCGTTGGATGTTTAATTTCCGGTATATATGGCGCCTTCTGTTTGCGCATATCCGCAAAATCGATGCCCTTGAAGAACTCATGACCCTTGACCTCATCGACACTCTTGCCCAGCCGCTTGTCGGCAGAGGCGCACAGCCGCCGGATGAGATCCATTGCCTCCATGGACAGCTGCGCCTGCGGCGGTATATGCAACGTCTTCTCCCAGTTTATGACCTGCATTTCAAAATTCATTTTCGATATCAGACTTGTTCCAATCTTAAACCCAAATCTGGCAATTTCATTTTGGCCAAAACTGATCTGTTGAAGCTTGGCAGTGAAATCTTAATCCCAAATCTGGCAACTTCAGTTTTAGCCAAAACCTAATTGATACCTTTTGCTGTGTCTCCATGGGACTGTTGGCCAGAAATGGCGGCTGACCCACCAGCATCTCGTAGAGAATGACACCAACGCTCCAGTAATCGCACAACTGCGTATACCCGCTCCTCTCCAGCACCTCGGGCGCTATATAGTTGGGTGTGCCGACCAGCGAATGGGCCAGCACTCTTTGATGATCCCGCATGCGACGCCTAATCGCGGCGAGCACAACAAATAAACAAAACATTAGCAAATAATATGATTTGAGCAGATTGTGGCTTGTGGATTCTATTCACCTTTCCAGCACTGTGGGCTTTGGACCGTTCTCCGAATAATCCTCCCACGGCTCCATGGAGTCCTGCCTCGAGTGATTGCCTACCGAATAAAATGAGTTGTTAATCTTAACTCTCGCAGTTAGATAAGGGACGAGGACACTCACCATTCTCCTGATAGTATTTGGAGTTGTGCGTCCATCTGAAGCCGGTGCATAGTCCAAAATCGGTCAGCTTTATGTGTCCGTCCCGGTCAATGAGTATGTTGTCAGGCTTGATGTCCCTGCATAGAACAATGTTCATATACAAATTTATAAATATTTTATAACTAACAACAAACATTAATTTTTCGATAATCGATTTGTATCGATATTTGCTCATCGGTTGCAGTTATCGATCAAATTAAATAAACTTGGTCTGCCTATAATAAACGAGAACTTATATTACAAATAGTTCCACAGTCGCTAGTTCTTATGGCATCTGAGATCATGACAGACGGACGGAAGGCTTAATCGTCTCCACTGTGCAGATTGATCGAGAATATATATACACTTTGAGGATTTCAAGATTTGAATTGAAATAGCGAAATACTAAAGCTGATAACTACTCCATCTTATGGCTACTATTTAAGATCAGAGATCAAGCCAAAATGCAACTAAATTTGAGTTTTACGTCTGTAAAAGTCTGTCAGGAATTAAGCTATATACAAAGAGCACAAGTTCTTAGCCAGTTACTATATCTTAAGATCCAAGGATCAAGTGGAAAGTCAGCTCATTCAAATGGTATTTTTTGGGGGCACACTCAGCGCACCTGTGAATGAAGCCCATTTTGTGAACACTGTCGACGGCGCAGGTGACCTCCGCAATATAGAAGCGGGCGAGTGGCTCCTCGAAGATGCCCAGCTTGATCAGCAGCGACATCAGATCGCCGCCTGTAAAATACAAATGATATATATATATATATATATGTATGTATTGTATATATTGTGTGATACGCACCTGGTATGTAGTCCATGACGAAATATAAATTATCCTTATCCTGAAAACTATAGTAGAGCTTGACAACCCAGTTGTTGTCGGCCTCGGCCAGAATATCACGTTCGGCTTTCACATGAGCCACCTGATTGCGCTTGAGGACGTCTGCCTTGCGGAGCGTCTTCATGGCATACAAATGATTCGAGGTGTCGATTTTGCGGACGAGGGTCACCTCACCAAAGGCACCGACGCCGATGGGCTTGATTTTGACGAACATGCTCTTGTCCATTTTGGCGCGCTTGAGCCGTATGTAATTGGACTCCTTCTGGTTGAGCATTTTGCGCATCTCGATCTGTGTCTCATCCGAGAGACCCACCTTCAGCATCTCCTTCTCGAGCTGGTTCTTGCGGAAGGTGCGCTGGCGATACGACTTGATGACGTTCTCGATGTGCTGCTCCATAAAGAATTTGAAGGCTTGCGGCGAATATTGTCGTATTCGAAACTCCTTGCGCTCCTCCTCCTTCTCTTTGGAGATCTTCTTGCGCTCCGGTATGGGTGAGGCATGTTTGATCTTTTTGCACGCGGCAGCAGCTGCGGCGGCGGCAGCAGCGGCGGCAGCAGCAGCAGCTGTTGCATTGCTTGCGGAACCATTGCTGCCACTGGAGCTGTTGCCACCACCCATGCCGATTCCACTGTATTTTGCTGGTGGAATTGGTGGCGTTGTTGCCAAATTGCTGTTGCTGATTTGTATGTTGTTGTTGATGCTTGCGGGTTGTTGTTTGAGTTCAGGTTGCAGGTTGCTGTTGTTGTTATTGTTGTTGTTGTTGTTGCTGCTGTTGCTGTTACCATTGTTGCTGATGGACAACTCGGGCGTGGCGACACGCGCACTCTGATAAGGCGGAGGCGGTGGCAGCTGCCGATTCGCATTCCCATTGCTGCCACCAACGGGCAGTGACTGGAAGAAGTAAGAAGTGAGTTAAGTTGTGGAACACATTTGTGGAATACATTTAAATCATCAAATCATTTCTCCCGTTAGATCTACTCTGCACCCCTCGGAGTCCACAGCTCCTCCATCAACCACTAATCCTGCTCGTTTCCCTTAGATACTATCTGCTATCTGCTAAGATCTGCTTGCAGCATTCTTTCTCGTTATCAGGACTCGCTGCTGATTACACCTAGTTCAAGCAGGTCTATTCTTTGCCACAGATACTACGTGCCTAAATATATATTCCACAAAATGGATCGGGTCCTATGAGAGACCTCTCTGCCCGTTTATCAGCCCCTCGCTATGTTACCTTTTGTTGTTGCTGTTGTTGTTGCTGGAGTTGTTGTTGTTGCTGATGCTGCAATTGTTGCTGTTGCTGCTGTGCTTGCAGCGCACGCAACTGTTGTTGCTGTTGTTGTTGCTGCTGCTGCTGCAGTTGTTGCTGCTGCTGCTGTTGTTGTTGTTGTTGTTGCTGCTGCTGCTGCTGCTGTTGTGGCTGTGGCGTTGTTGTTGCCGCCTTGGCCTGCATGCTCTTCGCATAAGACGGTGGCTCCATGCAGCCCACCACTTTGCCAACACCACTGCCAGCACCACCATTGAGCAGCGGTGGCGTTGTGGGCGTCGGTGGCTTCACCGCTCCCGCAATGACAACAACTGGCACATGTTGCTGTGCTGCTGCCGCCGCTTGCTGTTGCTGCTGCACCACCGCCGCCGACTTCTGTGGATAGGATGGTGGTGCAGCCAGCACATGAACCGGTGAATTACTCGCCGAGGCACTTACGGGCGATTGGGGAGCCACAGCTGTTTGGAGCACGGGCTTCTGCACCTGGGTGGACTTGACGCTCTGCATGATTATGGGTGGCTGGGTGCGTGTCTGATAGACGCGTGGCTGCGGCCTGGCCACGCCGACGCCTGTGCCACTGCTGCTAACCGTAATGGGACTGGGTGACCCGGCCGAGTTAGCCGAATAGATGCCACTGCTGGGTGACTTGCGGTAATCGGATTGCTGCGATTGCGTCGGCGATTGACGCGATTGCATTGAGGCCGTGTAGCTGGGCGGTGGTGGCGGTGGTGCAGCAGCTGCAGCTCCAGCTGTGGCACTCACCACCACCGTATTGATGAGATAGGGTGGCGGTGGCTCAACAGCAGCACCACTCACCGCACCACTCGGATACATGCTGAGCGCCTTTAGCTGCTGGCTGAGCTGCTGCTGCTGGCTGAGTTGCTGCTGCTGCTGCTGCTGCAACTGTTGCTGCTGCTGCTGCTGCTGCAACTGTTGCTGCTGCTGCTGCAACTGTTGCTGCTGCTTGTTGTTGCCATTTTGTGCTATGCTCGGCGAGGTGCAGCTGGGCGCAATTGCTGCTGGGCGGTTCAGTGCCGGTGAGCGTCGCTTGAATATCGACTGATTGGTGGGCGGCGGTGGCGGTGGCGTCGCCGAGCTGCCCAGCTGTGGATTGCGTGGCGGTGGCGCCGGCGGCGTTGCATCACTAAAACTGCTCGGCGATGGTGAATATTGGCCAGTGCTCGTCCTGCCACTCATCTGCTGATGGCTGTGCGAATGTGGACTGTCCGAGCGGGAACTGCCAGCGCCGGAATCCAGGGCGGGACTGCAGCGTAAGTAATGCGTTGGCGTCTCCCGCTCGATGCTCGGTTTGCGTATCAATTTGGGCGGCATCAGCGCATTGATCATCTTTGGCACATGACCATTGGCAACGGCGTTGGCAACTCCCTGCTGCACCTGCACCTGCACCTGACCCTGCTGCTGCAGCTGCCCCGGCTGTACCTGCTGCTGCTGTTGAGCTGCAACCAGCTGGGGCACAACAACAACAGCAGCGACCACATCGGGCGAGGGGGATGAGGCCGAGGCCAGTGGCGATGATTCCAGGGGCAGCTGCTTGGCATGATGGTAATCGGTGCCGTCGTTGCGTCCATTGGCGGCCGTATATCGCAGAGGTGTGTAATTCTGCAAGACAAGAAACCGATAAGTTATCGATAAGTGAAAAAGGCAAACACCTATGACCTATCAACTATTATTTATTCGAGCTGTTTTCAATTCGAAAAAAAAGTTATCGATAATGATAATGAAAACAAACCATACTATGTAGTCCATATATATTAAGGTATGTTTTCAGATCGAAAATTAATTAGTGTTAATGAAAAACAAAACAAAGAAATCGATAAAGCCAAATATCTATCAACTATGTAATCAATATACGATTTCAGATCTCAAAACTTATCGATAATGCAAAACAAAAAGATAAAATAAATCAACAAGTTCTCGAACCATGTTATCGATACATTTTTCATTTGCACTACATATTTGAGTTATATTTACAGTTCAATCAAAAAAATTAGTTCAGTTGCTCAATTATGAACGAATCGTTCATTTAGTTCGTTCGTTTAATCATCGTTCGTGAAGACTGTTTAATGCTTTTAGTTTGCTTAAGTCGGATAATAATTCGTTAAGTTCGCCTATTTCCGTTTTATTATTCATATTAGTTTATTTTAATTATCATTTCATGCACAGAGGTTTAATTTGTACTTTTACGCAAATAAACAAAACGAACAGGAATCAGACTCAAAGAACCAAATGAACATGAACCGAACTCACAGAACGAATCAACTGATTCAAATTAATGAACTAAATGAACAAGAGTAGTTTTACTAAATATTGATCGATATTCTACGTTTAATTATTATAAGTATCGGTATTGATTAGCAAACAGCAGCAAATCTAAATTCCAATTGTCCTCCCCGCATCAGATTCTTCACCCTTGCATGGGCAACATTCCTGCGCTGTGAGAAAATTTGTTTGTATATTCATATTGCCTTGTATCAGTGTGTGTGTGTGTGTGCGTTTGTGTGTTTGTGTTTAGATTTGGTAGCAGTTCAAAAACTAAACAAAACGCGCGCATACAAAATAAAAACAAAAATGCGAACAGAGCCTTAAACAAAAAGCAGAAGAAACGTTGCGGCAAAAAGCAATGAAATCAAATTCTTGCCATCGTTCAGAAATTCCTAAAAGTCAGGAGCACACACACAAACAAACAGACACAGCAAGCAGAAGAGAGCAAAACGAAAACAGGCACAACGAGAAAGAGAGCAAAGAACAACAACAACAAAGCAATCGCCGGCTGACAGATTGCAGCAAACAGAAGAAGAACAGAACAGGGCAACCTTCAGTATGAGTGTGTATACAAGTGTATGTGTGTGTATGCACTTTGCTGCTGCTGCTGGCTACCCGTTTTACGCATTCTTTCATCATCATCATCGTCTTTCTTTTGTGACTGATCCTCGCCTTTTGACATTGCATGAGTGATGGCCATAAATTTTGCGATGGCAACGTGACATGAAATCTTCACATACGCACATACATATGTAGCAAGATAACAAGTCACGCTCGTTCACGAAATTGCAATTTTGACAGCGCTGAGATTTAACGTCACATATCCAATGTTAATCAATATTAAATGCACACAACAACAGTTGTTTAACCTGGAATTAGTCGTTAAGTTGAGGGGAATTTGTCTTGTCGTCCAAGGGAAATTTATCATGCATGTTATTTAACTTTGTTGCTGTGCTTGTAAATATCAGCAGTTAATGTTAACATTAAATTTAACAGGTTTAAAATTGAGGGCATTTTTTTGAACTAAATTTCCACGAATTGTTGCTTTCCAATTAATTTAATATTTATATTCAATTTGTATTATTAAATTCTTAGAACGTATTTATTTAAAAGTGCGCATCTCTAGCAGAACAAAACGCAGATATACATTTTTTTTATTTGCTGCCAGCTGCGTATTTAAACATCAAGTGGGCGAGAGAGAGAGAAAGGGAGAGCATGCGTTTGATGTTGCGGCCAACGCAGACTAATTAAAACCAAGGACGCGAAGAATCCCAACAAAAGAGCAAAAAAAAATTACCCCCAGCAGACAAATCGACGACGCTTTATTGCCAGCCGCTACTGCTTCTTCTGCTTCTGCTTATTCTGCACGATTTACATGCACAAAACAATTGACGACGAAATTAGCTGAGCCGTTAAATAGCCCAACCTCAACCCACCCCCACCCCCTTTACCCTGCTCACAAATTGCAAATAAAATAAATTGGATTTGCGGTAGGCAAACAAAAATAAGCGAATAGAAAACACTTTCGCTAATCCACTTGAAATTAAGACCTGCAAACAAGGGCGCCACATTTTGTGGCACTCATCACCTTGACCGAAATAACTTTGAACCTGACAAAAAAAAATATTAATTTGAATTTCTATAAGCATATTTTTACTGGCGATAAACAGATAAAACAAAAAACAATACACGAGGCAAAGAGCAAAAATGTGTATTTTTTTTGTTGTTAATTTTGGGATTTTCTTGGTCTATGCAAACGCACACACACACATACATGAGAATACATTAAATTCTTGGCAACTGGCAAATACAGGAATATCTATATAAATATGTATAAATATTTGCATATATATTTTTGTGGTGGGGGGGGGGGGGGTGGAAGCTGCGCGAAGGCATTTCAAACATTTCTTTTTGTTTTATTTGAATTTTGCATTTTTGTTGCTGTCTTTTGTTATTATTAGAGAGAGAGATTCGGGCAAATGTTAATTTTATATATATATATATATATATATGTACTTATTTGATTTAGTTGCAAATTCCTCGTAAAATGGGAAACGATCTAAAACAAAAAATACAAAGGGAAATTCTTTGGGATTTTATAATTTTTAATTTGATCGCTTGTTGGAGGTGAACTATTAAAAGGAAATAATATGTCTAATGGGCAAAACTAGCTAGAATTAGCGAATTAGAGAGAGAGCCCGACGAGCAGATACCCTGCAGATGGAAATTAATTTTGTTCCATGGGAAAATAGTTTTTCCTGTGTTTCTTATGATGATTAATAATATTTTGTGGACAGGCAGACAGACGAACAATGCTAAATCGACTAGCCCACTTCTGCAGATCAAGAATATATATATACTTTATTGAGTCTCGCAGATTGTTCAAGTGTGAACACAATTAATTAAAAATCCCATTTTGAGCTTGTTAGTCACAAATAAGTGTTACAGTTAGACCGCATACTTTTAGCAACAGCTGTAAACGATTTATAACGGTTTTTTATTATTATATATGACAAGCAATTAGGGCTGTAAAACCAAATTACACATGTATTTTGACGAGTGTATTGATACAGAAAAAAGGTGTTGAATTGTGTGTGTGAGTGTGTGTGTGTGTGTGGGTAGAGTGAGGGGGAGAAGGGAAATTTATTCTTCGATTGCCTTTTATGTGTTGACTAATTTGTTGTATGCATATTTCGCTTCTTTTTCGTATTTTGTTGTTGTTGTTTTTTTGTGTCTCGCGTTTTGTTTCTATTTTCATATTTAGCTGTGAATTTATATCGAACGTTTTGTCAATTTAATTGGTTGCAGCCTCAGTTTTATATATTTTTTATTTAATCATTTTTGGGCAGAACTCGTGCTTCGGCTGGTTCGTGTCTCTGCTATTTATAGCAGTGTCAAATCGATGATCGTTTTATGGTAGCCGCCAAAGCGAGAAGCAGAAGAAGCAGCAGCAGCAGCTGTGGGCGTTAAAAAAGTGTTAAAAGCGAACCATGAATAAATTGTAAATTGTTTTATTTATCGCATCGCTTTTTTTGTTGTATTTTATTATTATTGGACTGCCCACATTTGGACTATGACTACAGTCGCTGCCTGCTATACTTGAGCAGATTATGCTTGGGTATTTTCGCATTTTAGGCAGGCCACGTGGCCAACAGCCAAAAGTTGGCTAAAAAGCCGACAGCCGACAAGGCTAAAAAAAGCTAACTTCCACTTTGGATATGTAAATGCTTTTTTCTGAATTCATTTCGATAATAATAAAAATAACACCTAAAATAGTCCACTTTGATTAATCGATTTCAATCAAAATCGATACATTTTTATTATTTTATTAATTCAATTCCAAGTTTGAAGTTTACCGACTGACTTTTATTGCTATCAGAAATCGAAGATTATGGCTAAGTCGCGTGTGTTGACTTTCGTTGCTATCGGTTATCGATTTGTATCGAAACATGAGATGATGTCTATATCTACTGGTATTTATTCTTATACACCCAAAAAGAATATATCCCTTGGTCCCTTGATCAGTCTCAAAGCTACAAAATCTGTGCATGATTTGAGCAGGCTTATATAGTCAACTGCCTGGCCCCCCGTCAGCAACATATATGTTTTTATGAGCCAAAAAAAGAAACGAAAAAAATGAAAAAGAAAAAACTTGCATTAACAACAAACAACTCGACTGCATTTGTTGGTCGGCTTAGCCGCAGGAATGTTGGCTAATCGAATGGATCGCTCGGCGGCCATAATTTACACTCGCACAAGCAAACGGCAAACAGTAGCTGAGAAGCTGAGAAGCTGGTTGCCTGGCGGAATCGTAAAATTTTAAATTAATGACCCGTCAGATCATATTTAAGCGTTTTTATGAGCTAGCTGCCTGTCCACAGTCCACACAATCCACACTCCACAAACACAAACACTCACACGGTCAGAGCCTGCCTGCCTCGAGGCGAGGCACAAACGAAATCGATAAACCAACCAAAATGCCAAACACTGTTAATAAATGATTATTTGCCAAAGTTGTTGTTGTTGTTGCTGCCACAAATTGAAAATTGCATCTTAACGCCTGTCTGTGTGTGTGTGTGTGTGTGTAATGAATTAATACCACAACTAAAGAACTGCTAATTTCAGATGTTATCGATCAAATTGTTTTAGTTTCAACTGTTTCGGCAGACGATAACTTGGATCCTAAATATAAAGTTGATCGACTATTAATGATACCACTACTAATACTACTACTAATAATACTACTAATAATACTACTTATATTACTACTAATACTACTACTAATATTACTACTCCTATATTACTAATAATTATGTATTATTATTATATTATTAGTGATGAAAATACTGTTACTACTTCTACTACTTTTACTACTACTATTAATACTTATTCTACCTACTTATACTACCACTTATACTTACACTTCTACTACTCCTTATACTTATACCACCTACTAATACTACTTTCACTCTGCTGTTACTTCTACTACTACTGTTACTTCTACTACTATTTATTTCTACTTATTCTACTACTAATTTCTACTTATTATACTACTACTACCGCATACCACTTTCGTATTACATACTACTACTACTTTCAATTCTATTATTATAATTAGCTATAATAATAAAATAACTTCTACTGTTAATACTACTTTTACTACAAATACTACTAATTCTATTACACCTACTTATGTTATATTCTATATACAAATACCTCTACTACTTCTTCTAAAAATAGTGCTACCACTTCTAGTAGTAACCTAATATGCTCTTGGTTTTTCTTTTTCTACTACACACTGACTATTACATTCTATTCTTCTACTATTATTTGCTACTTCTTCTATTGCTAAAATTCCCCATACATTTTCTGTGCAGCTCTCAGCTTTTGACAGCTGTGACGTCAATACATTCATTCGCATTCAAAGCGATCGCGTGCACACACACGGGCTTACTCACTCACGCATATCGAATAGAGAGTGCGAGAGAGTGAAAAATGTAGCTGGACATTTTGTCTGGCAGCTTTTAACAGTGAGCAATAAAAGAGAGCCGCCCACTCATTGCTGCTTATCACAGAGGTATATAATATATACATGTGTATGTGTACGTGTGTGTGTATGTGTGTGTGAAATGGCAGAAGGTCAATTGCATTTCGTTGGCGGTTCATTAATTTTATTTCAAGCTGTTATATTTATATATTTGGCACAAAAACAAACACACACAAACACACCCACACATATTTCATTGACCAAAAAAAAAATGTTAATTTATTTGCCAACTCCTGTTCAAAATGATCGCCCACACACACAAAACAGCTGATTGTAACAAATGTCAATGATGTCTTATTAACAGTTAGTCTGAAAGTGAAACAACAACAATAACAGATACAACAACAACTCGGCTCGTGCCATCAGCAGGTGAACATGATTTTTTTCTTCGCCCACGCTTTTGTTTCGTTTTATTGCGTTTCCACTTTTTTTTTGAGTCGCGCGACATACGTTTTATCTAGTTGTTAATTTTTTTTGGTTTCTTTTTTATATTGGTTGTCGTATTTTGTGGTTTTTCTTTCTATTTCTCACCTTTTGCTGCATCATTTGTAAGGCATTAAAGCAAGCTGATAAATTGTTGTTGTTGTTGTCTCTTTCTTTTATGTTAAAATTATGCTGTTGTTCTTTCTACTTAACAGCCTTGTGTAATATATGTTTTGGAAATGTTTCTTTAATAGTTTTTTTTTATTGGTTTTGTTTTTTCTGTGAATGAACATTTCATTCTTATAATGAGAGATAATAAGTTTTTACATAAGTCGTGTTTTTTTATTGAGCTTCATTTTTTTTATTTTATTTCCCAATAGCAAATGTTAATTCGATTGGCAATCGATTTTCCTTTATTGATTTTCAATTGCTTTGTGATCACGATAATATTGACATACATACAATTACAATCTGCAATTTGTGTGTTTGTTGGCATTCTGTCATTTGCTATTTTTTTGGGTTAATTTTATTTGCTTAACTTAATTTTGATATATATATTTTAAAGAAACTCACCTGATTATTTTTATGATTATTTTGTACTTCAAATCGTGTTAGATCCTGTTTAATGCTCTCGAGCGCTTTCGCTGTGTATTTATCATTGGGGCGACCCCTTTTTTCGCCCGCTGGATGCATTTTTATGCTGCTGCTGCTGCTTCTTCTTCTCCTTGTGATATTTAGCACTCATATCACACTAAACACACGCACACGCACGCACGCACGTACACACACAGACGAATACACGACGACGTAAACACACACACACGCACGCACACAAATACGCACACACACACACACACTCACTCACAAACAGTCAGCAGCCGTTTTTATATTTGGGGGGGGGGGGGGGGGTATTTTTGCATGTGTGCGTGTGTGTGTGAGAAGCTCTTTTTTTCGACTTGTGCTTCTTCTTCTGTTATGAGCTGCTTTTATTGTTTGTTGTTGTTGTATTTTAGGCACTTTTTTAACTACTTACTAGCCTTGCTCAAAGCAAAGCAGTTGTTTTTTTTTTAGCTGTTTATTTAAGCTGTTTTTTTTAGCTGTTTGTTTCGGTTATTTTGTATTCTTCACAAATGCCATTTAATTTGCATCATAAAAAAACCTTTTTTCTGTCACAAATTCCATTTTAAAATATTTATTTATATATATATACATATATATATAAATTAATTAATATTATTTGCAGCGATTTTTCTACGTTTTGTCAAGTTTGAATTTTTGCTATCACATTTTTTTTGCTATATTATTATTTATTTTTCTTAGTTTTATCACAAATATTTTTCGCCATTATCATGTTAACCGCGCGCAAAATACAATAAATATTTTGTACTCGAACACTCGGTGCATGGATTTTTGAATATTTGCATATAAAAAAAATATATTTTTTGTTTGATTTGTTTTGTTTGTTGTGTTTTAGCCGAGGCTCGACGGAATTTTAATTAATTTAATACACGAATCGACATCGGATTTGCTTCGATTTGCTGAAAATTGACACAAAACAGAGACAAAAATTACTAAAAGTCGAAAGAGAAAAAAAACAGACTGAACTGTTTTAAGAGAGCGTACACAACTGGAAGATATCACGTAAACCTTAAAAAAAAACTAAGAGAGCGTACACAACTGGAAAATATTGTGTAAAGTCGCTCGTGTAAAAGTAAAAATGTATAAAATTATACTGATTAAATTACAATTTTTTAATTCACTTTAAAATTTAAATGTTTTTTGATTAACTTTTATTTTTTCGATTTAAAAATCCTTCTCTGGAAATTTGTGCTATATATATATTTAACATAGTACATTCCAGTTGCTTACTTAAAACTCATTTTCCAGTTACATAAGTCTTGCTGGTCATGCCCTGTTATTAATTTGAATTAAAAACAGGGTACACAAAAAAATTGTCACACGCTACGCAGACGCGCGACGCGTTTTAAACTTGTCCATCATTCATGCACACACACACACACATAGCACACACAGAGTGCTCATTTACATGCCAAAGACGTGAGTCAGAAGAGAATACAAGAATTCTGTTATTGTTGCTGTAATTGCTTGAGCAGTTGTTGTTGCTGTTAAACATTCTGTTATAGTATTCGCATTTGGAAATAAAACATACACATTGGAAATGAATATTCATTATTGGAATGCTGATTGGAAAAGTGAAAAAGAATCTGCCTCTTTCTCTCTTGCACAAGTGCTCATAATTTATGCGTTGTTTGACGCATTATGTCATGGAAATATTCTTGGAAGCGTGTAAATTCCATCAAAATCATTAAATTCCAAATCGATTGCGAATCAGCAGCGCAAAGGCAAAAAGAAAAGGAGGATTTAACACGCGCACCTGACCATAAAAATGAGAAAGAGATACACAACAATATATGTGTAAACAAACAAACAAAATTCGTCGAATTGTGCCAAGTGCAAATAAGTAAACTGAATAGCAATTGCAGCTAAGCATAAAACTATTTGCATGTAAATATGGATATACGAGAGAAACAGAGACAGCATGAACAAAAAAATGAATAACTAAAGAAACAGATAACATTTTTCATGATAACCATAAAATGTTCATGTATTATTAAGTTATTATTCATTGGCTTTTAGCGTAACATAGCCATGTTAGCAACAGGTCGAGTGTATTTTTATACATGTTAATGTAATACTAGCATTGTTAACAATAACAGGGTAAGGGACATTTAATTTCAGTCTAATTGCCATTTGCGATTCATCCAATGGAATTTAATTTTTTTCCTGCATTATTTTTCCCGTGTGAAACAGGGACAACATGACTTATAATTAAGTCTAGGTAATGAAATAACGAATTTTAAGTTTAGGCATCTATGCTGTTAGCATAACGTAGCAATGTTAAAAACAGGTCAAAGGACATTTTGTTCCATGTTATACGCTTGTCTGTTATCATAACATACCAATGTTAGCAACACAGGGACATTTTCTTCATGCAATGGAATTTAAATATTTTTTTTTCGACACCTAAACGTGTTTTCAAAGCTGAAGTATGCATTAAAAATGAGTTCGGCACACAAAATATGACATAAACATAGCAATGCTCATAAATGTCGCGCTTGCTTACATACACATATACATAGACATATTTGCTAAATAAAAGAGTTTAATTATTTTGTTGACAAAAATTTGACTTTTGCGCTCTGTTTTTTCCAGCTCAGACGAGAACTCTGGAATGTTGAATAGACATACATATACATATGTAAGCTTATGTATGCATGTGTGTGTGCGTGATAAGAGCGAGACTGGAAGGTGCTTTTGGGATAATAAACGATAAAAACGAACACGCGCCAAATCCAAATGTCAACAGAAGAGAAGAATACTTTCAACCCCCACCATCCCAACCCACTTCCATTTTGGGAAATTTTTTTTGCACATTACACAAGAGTATTTTTTGTATACATTTTAACCAATAACTAATTAATAGTATAAATATGTACAACACACACACACACACGAAGAGAGAGTAATTTTTGATGGTTGTGGAACGAGACGCTATTGGAATTTTTAATTGTTTAATTGCGGCCAACTTGAAAGACAATTTGCCGCATTTCACGTAATTTTTTTTTATGAGCTATTTAAATTCAAATGTTTTTGTTTGTGTGTAAATCAAAAATTGCAACATCAATTTTGCCTCTGTTAAGTTGTATGTTGATGTTAACAGAACATGTAAGGAGATCCTTTTAGTTTATGCATGTTAATCAAAAATGTGCATCATAAAATTAAGTCAAAATGAAGAGGACATTTTTACAGCTGCTGCTGCTCCTGCCTATGTTAACGTTAACAGCACATATAAACAGTTCTATTTATAGTCAGTTTGTGTGTGTGTGGAAGGTAGTCGCGTGCGCATGTTACAAAATCCTATGAAATTGGCCATCAAAATGCACAAAGCAAAAAGTGAGCAAGCAGCTCTCTCTCTCTCTCACACACACTCTCACTTACAAGCACACACACACATCAAGACAGACGGCAGATAAAAATAGTATTTGTTGCTGATTATTATTGCAAAAAATGCGCATTCCACGGCGACTTATCCCCAACAAGGCGGCTGCTGTTGTTGTTGTTGCTGTTTGTTTTCGTTTCGTTTTCCCTTTTTTCAACGCATAGCAGCAGCAGCCGCAGAAGCGGAGGAAGAGGGAGCTAAAAAAATTGAAGCAAGAGAAGCAAGAAAAACGAGCTAAATTGCATTTTCGTCGTCGTCGATTGCAACTTGCAGCAAACAGTGGCGTCTTGCGAAAAAGGGGTGTAAAATCTATATGCTCTATCTCTCTCTCGCCCAGCCAGCCCCTGCTGCCTTGCGCCCTCTTTTGGAAAGGCAAGAAAACAACATAAACTAGCCTGGCCACACCACAAGACCTGGTCACTTTTTATCGTTCATTTACTTTTGAAAAGCAACAACAGCAGCGGCAACAGAGATGCTGCGTACTGTTCATTTGAACTAGTCACTAAAATGAACTAGATTCATAACTGACATTCATTCGTTCACATTAGTCACTTTTATTATTAGGTACATATTGTTCAATAGAACTAGTCACTACAATTTTTATTGTTCATTTACTTTTAAAATCAGCAGCAACGGCGATGCTGCGTGATTATTTGAACTTGTCACTAAAATTAATTAGATATGATGACCGTTCATCTAAGTCACTTCATATCGTTCGTTTCGATTTAAAAAACAGATGTTTATTTGAACTAGTCCCTAAAATTAACGAAATGAACCAGATATATATAAATACCTGATTGCATTATTTCGTTCGATCATTTGAATTAAAATTGTTATGCATTGTTCATTTGAACTAGTTACATCCCCAAATGCAGTTTATATCGTTCGTTCATTTGAGCCCAAGCTAATTTTATTTGCATCCCATTTGCATTGCTTAGCGTTATGTATCAATTTATTTTTAACCGAACTCACAAAACAACACGATTTTTGTGCTTATCAAAATGTAAGCTACAAAACATCATTAATTGAACTGCAATGCGCAACTCTGATGTGCATTTGTGTACTGATATATATATATATATATATATATATATATATTTGTGTGTGTGCGTGTGTTTTTGGAATGCACACGATCACACACACAGACGTCGCCTCACCTGTTTAGTCGCTGCCTGCAGGCGGCGCAGCCCACAATAACAGCAGCAGCATTAACAGCACTCACACACACACATACAGAGGCAATAATCCAGTACGAATTGCATGCTGGAATGTGAATGGAATCTCAACAATTTTCAGCGTCGCTGACGACGGACGACGCGCAACTTTTTGCACGCCAAGCAAAAGCAAGCAAAAAAATAAAATAAATAAAAAAAAAGCAGAAAAAATCAAATAAAAATAAATCACGAACTAAAAACGAAAAAAAAACTGTATTTAATTGCAACATTTACATAGCAGTGATGTAAAATATACACATATATATATAAACATGCACTAATATGTTTAAACATGCATGTTTGTCAGACTCAAAAAACAAAATAAACATAGCTGCTTGGGAAATTATTGTCGCGCTGACATTGAAAGGCATTTTTCACAGCTGTCGCTGATGCCTCTAATTACGAACATTTTTTTTATGTTATTGTTTCTCTTTTTTTTGCAGTTACTTGTACCACGTTTTGCATCTCTGATATTGTTTATGCTTGGCAATAGGGGTATTCTGTTTAGCTATCAAAATAAAAATTTCCTCACCTAAAAAGTTAATTCTAGTTTTTTAATAGCCAAAATGGCAGCATTCATTTTAATTTTTCCAAGCAGAAAAAAAAACAAATACGGCCACACTGAATATTTGAATAGTTTAATTTTTTCGTAGTTACTTTATGTTACATTTTTACGCAATAGAGGTATTCTGGTCAGCAAAAAACATTTTGAGATACTTAATTATCAAAAGTAATTCCCAAGATAAAAGCTATTTCTAGCTATTTAGCCAAAATGGGAGCCATGATTTGTATATTGCCAAACAGAAGAAAAAACAAATACGGCCACACTGTTTTTTTTTTAAGCTTTTGCCGTCACAATTGCAAAAATTGCTCTGGATAAATAATGCAGTGATTTTTATTCCTTTTATTTGCATTAACAAAGATCACAATTTTTCAACAATATTTTGTTTGATTACATTTTGCGTAATTAAATGTTTATAATTATTATGACAGCTTGTTTGTTTTAAAAAACAAATAAAACAATTACAATGAGTTACCAAATGTTGGATAAAAATCTATAATTTAATAGAATATCAAAAATGATTTAAGATTGATAAATTCCTGTTAATTGTTAAAATAAATATTAAAAGGAAAATCCCTGAAATGTGGTTGATGTTTTTGTTTTTCATTGCTTTGCTATGATTTTTCGTTTGTCAATTGCAAAATGTTACAGGACTAATTTTGACACCTGAATTATAACGGGTCAATTAGATAGGCAGATGGCAGGACAAATCAGGAGCCCGATAGCGATACAGATGGAGAGAGGCGGGAGCAGCTATAAAATTATACCCATACACACAATGCGAGTGAGGGGGAAAGCAAGAAGGGCGCAACAGTTGCAGCTGAAAAATGTAATCAGACTTTGTTGTTGCGAAAGGAGTGCGAGGAGCGGGGAGGAAACACATTCAGTTAGAAAAAGCAACACACAAACACACATAGTGGAAGAGATATAAATATGTAAATACGCATTTGGCATTTTTATATATGTATTTTTTGGGATTTTTCTTTGTAGATTTTCTTGGATTTTTTTCTTTCGTTTTTCGTTTTTTTTTTTTAGAAAGAGAAACAGAGCCAACGAGCACAATTGGAAATACACATACATACACGACACACACACACACATGTCCACACGCAAATATACACCAACTCACACACACGCACGCATTTGGTGAATTTTCGTTTAGTAAAAACACACGTCTCGCGCAAGTTTTACGTGTAGATTTGTTGCGTTTTTCATTCGATTTACCTTTACGCGTTTGGTTTTTGCACTTTTCACAAATTTTCTCTCCACCTCCACGCGCTGCGTTGTTTTAATTAATAATAATAGATGGGCGATAGTTTGTGTGGCGGTTGAGCGATAGACAGCCTATGTCTCGTGGTGGCCGGCTGATAACTAAATTGACAGGCTTGCAATAAGTTTAGTTATCAATTGGATTGAGATAGGTTGGCAGTCCGACTTCGCACACAACAAGAAACTGGGAGCTACGAGAGTAACGTTTTATTTGGCATTAGGCATGGGCATGCAATTTGTTTGAATTTTAATAATTTTACAATTTGAACATAACAATCATTTTGCATATTACATAATGCGAACGATATAAAATAAGAAAATGTTTACCACATTCTTCGCCTTATAATTAATTTAGCTAGTGATTTGAATTCATATAGAATACCAAAAGCATATATTGCTTTTACATGACATGGTCACACTGTGCTGGCAATGACAGTATTTAAATATGAATTTTTCTTTCAACAATGAAAATGTACAATTTCCACTATGTACTTAAAGGACATATTTAAATTACTCAAACCTTATCTTATCTGACTTATACATTTAAATTATTTATTGAAATATTTTTTTAGTAGGAGGTGATTATTTTTCGGTACTTTACAGCTGGGCACACTGACCACACTGTCAGCAGTTCTCTGCGCGCACTTTAGCTGAATGGTTATTCGGACGGCCAACCGAGTATTTTGTTTGCGACTCTCTTTTTCGTGTGTCGTTCGCTCTTCTTTTGTTAACAAATTGAAGAGTTCATTTGAAAAGTGAGCGAATTTATCAAAATCGTGAAAATCGTGTTTAATCGGTAAACGCATGATATTTACATGCATTGCATATTTGCGTGTTTTGTATGTGTGTTATACATATATGCAGGTGTGAGATGACGAAAATCAATAAAAAAGCATAGTAAATAAAACGCATGCGAAAAGTGCATGCGAAGAAGAAGCAGAAGAGCGGTCCAAAAGTGTATACGTTCTATGCATATATGTGTGTGTGTGTCTGTGTGGAGTGAGAAAGAAAGCAGCTTCAGGCTAGGCTCAGGAGTTTGTGTTGTTGTTGTTGTTGTAGTTGTAGCAGCCAACAAATAAATACGTGACGTGAATTTGTTAAGTGCGCCGTTATTGTTGTTGTTGTTGCCATCTCTGTTTTGCTTGCACTCTTGCATACTCCTGCTAGATATACATACATATATATATACATATATATATGTATATATATAGATATATATATATGTAGATATATATGTATGTATATTTTATGTATATATATATATTTTAATTAATTCCAGTTCTGGTTCTGCAGCAACGAATAAGGTCAAAATAAAACACGCAAAAAAGCGTTATTAATTCCGAGTATTCTTTTAAAACCGACTCTGTGTGTGTGTGCGAGTGTGTAAATAAAAGATACGCGCGTGATTCATACCTGAGAAACACACTGGAAAAGTGCTGTTTTAGTTGTTGTTGCTGCTGCTGGTGACGTCCATTGAACTGACGACGTCGACTGCGACGCAATTGCTTCCTGGCAAAACAACGACGACGACAAACAACAACGACGACGCCAACGCCGCCAACAGAATGGATAAAAGTAAGTAGCAAGAAGTATAATAAAGTGCACGAAAAAATCACAATAACTGAATTTCGTGCAGCGGATTATCAGTGTTGACAGCATAAAGAATAAAAAGCTAAAAAAGGCTAAAAAGGAGGAATTTTTTAAAATTAATAAATGTGAAAATGAAAAATGTTTTGCTATTGTTTACTATTTGATGTAATAAATTTAAAAACATAAACATAAACTTAAATGCATTATAATATTTTCAACAATTTTCAACTCTGGCTGCTGTTATCAGTGTTGCTAGCATAAAGGACAAAAATCGCCGAACAGCTAGAAAAGGCTAAGAGGGAAGGGAATTGCTTAAAGTTGCCGAAATAATGAAGATTGTTTAGTTTTGTGTTTTTAAATTTAATTTAATTGAAAAGCAAAAAAAAAAATCAATAAATGAAATAATTATAAAACAAAAAGAATATTTTCGCAACAATAAATATTATGAATTATTTTTGCTTAAAAAAAGAAGCTATTTCCAATAATGGCTGCAAAATCAGGTATTATTCTTATATTTATACAAATGATTCAGTTAATAAAAAATCGACAGCTTAAATTCATTAAAAGCTATATCCACAAACGGCTAGTATTCTGGTTAGCTTTTAAAAGGCTAAAAAGGACAACACTCTTCGGCTGCCACTGATGCTGTTAGTTAGCTTCTTTTTTAAGGGTGGGTTCCATCTTTGCGCTTTGGGTTTCTTTTCGCTCTACGCTTTGCTCACGCATTCGCATTGTTGGGTGTGTCTTCGATGGGTTGGGTGGGGGAGGTGGGTTAACATTTCAGTTGTTGTTGTCGATCCCAAGGACATTTTAACAGCAATGTGTGAATCAGAATGCAGCTTTCCATTTACAGTTGACTTTTTCTTTCTTTGGTGTTTGTTGAATGGGAATTCGTATTTATAAAGCGATAGTAGCTGGCAAAGATTTATTACTAGATTGACTGTTCTGAAAGAATATGACAATATATTAATATTTATTGCAAATCACATCGGAATAAAACTGTAATTTACTTAATGAAAGTCTTAATGTTTAAATATTTATGTCAACCTGCCACTAAGTGGACTCTGAAGGATTGTTCTTTAAAGCTGAACATTTTTCAAAGCAAATTCGCCTCAAAGAGAAGAATTTTTAATAAATTTTATTTAATAAATTTATTTATAATATAAATATTGAACATTTAACTATAAGCATTTGGTATTACACCACACCTATCGATTACGTCGACTATCAGTTATTCACCTCTCGTTGGATTTTCGTTGCTTATATTTCTTTCTTTGCATCCTTTCACTTCTATACAGAGGAAGTCTAAGTCTAACTCCATAACTGATAAGAGCCAAGTCACAGTTTATGCAATATTCATAAATCTTCAGTTTGCACACACATATACTAAAATGACTGTTGTTGTTGTTGTGTGGCTGATAATATAGCTGATTGGGTGGTTGACTGCATACATATATATTCATTTTCTCTTTCATTTTTATTTTACTTCCCCCTCCTTTGTGCTACTTTATGTGTCTCTCTTTCTCTCTCTCTGCTGATAATGATGATTTCTTTTGACAAACAACTCGAGGCACACACACACAACAGAATCGCACACACACACACACAACGGAGCACTTCATCGTCTTGAGCTTTTTCTTTAAATGGTTCCATTTTTGAAAACGAAAAGTGAAAAAATAATAATAAAACACAAAAGTCTGTTGGCCAACAGGAAATAGTTTTTGTTATTGTTGCTGTTGATTCTTTTACTTTTTAATGTGCATTTCATTTTGTGAAATCTTCGTTTGAATACTCTTCGTTGCTTATCAGCGATTTTTGTACAATCTTGCCTGTGTATGTGTATATATATATATATATTTCAGATCTATATGAATAGTTGAGTTGATTTAGTCAAGTCCGTTTGCAAGTCTAAATGAATAAGTCCATTTCAGAGATTACAACTATAGACTTTAGATTTGGAATAAAAGGACTCATATACCAATAGGAGTTGCAGTTTATTTCATCTGATCGATAACTGAATCGGTTTCATATAGCTCAACATTTTTTCGTTTTATCATTTCGAGAATCGACAGCAGGCGACATGTGGTTGGCGGAGAAAACGCTGGAGTCTTTGCCTTTGTCGAGGGATTCCAGTCCGGGCAGCCATGCAGGCACCTTACTGAAGCGAATGCAACAATTTGTGGACAGCGATCAGCTGTGCGATGTGGTTCTCGTCGCTGGCATTGATGGCAAACGGGTGTCCGCTCATCGCTTGGTGCTCGCAGCTTCGAGTGAATATTTTTCGGCAATGTTTGCCGGACAGATGCGCGAGAGCAAGGAGCACGAGGTGACCCTTGGCGAGGTGCGTGGCGATGCGTTGCAGTTGCTCGTCCAGCACTGTTACACCGGAAGCATTGAGCTGCACGAGGACACTGTGGCGACGTTGCTGGCCACCGCCAACCTGCTGCAGCTGATCCCTGTGGTGACGGCATGCTGTAATTTTCTCGCCCGCCAGCTTCACCCATCCAATTGTTTAAGATTCGCATTCTTGGCGGATCAGCATGGCTGCACAGAGCTGCTGCGAGTGGCGCAGGAGTACATCTGGCAGCACTTTATGGAGGTGTGCCACAATGAGGAGTTCTTTCAGCTAAACGCCAATCAGCTGAGCAAGCTGCTGTCCAGCGATGAGCTCCATGTGCAAACCGAGCAGGATGTCTTCCACTCGATGATGTCGTGGGTGCGCCACGATGCGCCCACTCGTGAGCAGTACATACCTGAGCTGCTCGCCAAGGTGCGTCTGCCCCTATTGGATCCATCCTTCATTGTGGATCACGTGGAGAAGGTGTGCAGCGCCAGCAACGAGTGCCACCAACAGCTGTTTGAGGCCTTCAAGTGGCATTCACTGACCCCCGAATACCGTTCGGTCTTTGCTGCCACCGAACGAACCAAGCCCCGCAAATCTGTCGACCAATTGCTGGTTGTGGGTGGCAGCGGTTCTGACGGCTGGGTCGCCACCATTGAGAGCTACTGTCCGCGGCTGAACAAGTGGACGACTTGGGAGCATACGATCGATGAGACAAAACTGCGTGAGAAGTTTGGCGCCGTTGTCATGGAAAACAAACTGATTTTGGTAGGCGGACGCATTGATAGCAGAATAGTGTACTCTGTGGAGAGCCTCGACCTAAACACGATGGCCAGCGTGTCACTCAATCCAATGGGAACGGCCCGTGATAGCCCAGGCGTTGCAGTGCTGGATGGACACCTCTATGCGGTCGGCGGATTCTCTTATGAGGGACCTCTGAACACGGTTGAACGCTACGATCCCATTGCGCGCTATTGGAGCTATGTGTCGCCGATGTCCCAGAAGGTTGAGTTCCCTGGTGTTGCTGTGTTGGGCAGCCGCCTCTATGCCGTTAGCAGATGTGGGCGACACTCAGTCGAAAGCTATGATCCGCAAACAAACAAATGGAGTCGTCGGGCGCCAATGAATTGCGAAAAAAATTGGGTTGGTGTCGCTGTTGCAAATGGTTACATCTATGCCTTGGGTGGCTTGGACCAGACGACCAGTCGTTCCACAAAAACCGTGGAACGTTATGATCCAGCTACTGATACGTGGACACTGATTTGCTCTCTGGCAGTGGGACGCTATGCTATCGGTTGTGCTCTGCTTGGAGATCGTTTGATTGCCGTTGGCGGATTTGATGGGAATCGTCAGTTCAATAATGTCGAGGAGTACGATCCGGTGCGAAATGCCTGGAATGAACTGGCGCCAATTTCGATTCTTCGTTCCAACGCCCTTGTCTTTGCCATACCGAACATAATACCACCACCAGCAGCCAAGGATGGATCCAAACCAGCTTAAGCGTCTAACAAATATGTAATTAAAGAAACTATCAATAATATTATAATCATAATGATGTAATAATAATAATTGTAATAATTACAATAATTATAATAATAAATGACACGTTTCTAGGAGAAGCGCCAAAATGTAAATGAATTTTCCGTTCAGAGTACTTTTAAGTCGAGCTCTCCCGACTACAGATTCCTGCTTGCTTGCTTTGTCTGCTGATTTCCTTTCGATTTGCCTACAATAACTCAGCATTCAACATTCGTAATTCAACTCAATTCAGTTCTCACAAAAATTACTAAAAGTCGAAAGAGAAAAAAAACAAACTGAACTGTTTTAAGAGAGCGTACACAACTGGAAGATATCACGTAAACCTTAAAATAAAACTAAGAGAGCGTACACAACTGGAAAATATTGTGTAAAGTCGCTCGTGTAAAAGTAAAAATGTATAAAATTATACTGATTAAATTACAATTTTTTAATTCACTTTAAAATTTAAATGTTTTTTGATTAACTTTTATTTTTTCGATTTAAAAATCCTCTGGAAATTTCTGCTATATATATATTTAACATAGTACATTCCAGTTGCTTACTTAAAACTCATTTTCCAGTTACATAAGTCTTGCTGGTCATGCCCTGTTATTAATTTGAATTAAAAACAGGGTACACAAAAAAATTGTCACACGCTACGCAGACGCGCGACGCGTTTTAAACTTGTCCATCATTCATGCACACACACACACATAGCACACACAGAGTGCTCATTTACATGCCAAAGACGTGAGTCAGAAGAGAATACAAGAATTCTGTTATTGTTGCTGTAATTGCTTGTGCAGTTGTTGTTGCTGTTAAACATTCTGTTATAGTATTCGCATTTGGAAATAAAACATACACATTGGAAATGAATATTCATTATTGGAATGCTGATTGGAAAAGTGAAACAGAATCTGCCTCTTTCTCTCTTGCACAAGTGCTCATAATTTATGCGTTGTTTGATGCATTATGTCATGGAAATATTCTTGGAAGCGTGTAAATTCCATCAAAATCATTAAATTCCAAATCGATTGCGAATCAGCAGCGCAAAGGCAAAAAGAAAAGGAGGATTTAACACGCGCACCTGACCATAAAAATGAGAAAGAGATACACAACAATATATGTGTAAACAAACAAACAAAATTCGTCGAATTGTGCCAAGTGCAAATAAGTAAACTGAATAGCAATTGCAGCTAAGCATAAAACTATTTGCATGTAAATATGGATATACGAGAGAAACAGAGACAGCATGAACAAAAAAATAAATAACTAAAGAAACAGATAACATTTTTCAAGATGACCATAAAATGTTCATGTTATTATTCATTGGCTTTCAGCGTAACATAGCCATGTTAGCAACAGGTCGAAGGATATTTTTATCCATGTTATTAACAACAACAGGGTAAGGGACATTTAATTTCAGTCTAATTGCCATTTGCGATTCATCCAATGGAATTTAATTTTTTTCCTGCATTATTTTTACCGTGTGAAACACGGTCAACATGAATTAGAATTAAGTCTAGGTAATGAAATAACGAATTTTAAGTTTAGGCATCTATGCTGTTAGCATAACGTAGCAATGTTAAAAACAGGTCAAAGGACATTTTGTTCCATGTTATACGCTTGTGTGTTATCATAACATACCAATGTTAGCAACACAGGGACATTTTCTTCATGCAATGGAATTTAACTATTTTTTTTCGACACTTAAACGTGCTTTCAAAGCTGAAGTATGCACTAAAAATGAGTTCGGCACACAAAAAATGACATAAACATAGCAATGCTCATAAATTTCGCGCTTGCTTACAAAAACACACATACATAGATATATTTGGTAAACTATTTTAGTTTAATTATTTTGTTGACAAAAATTTGACTTTTGCGCTCTGTTTTTTCCAGCTCAGACGAGAACTCTGGAATGTTAAATAGACATACATATACATATGTAAACTTATGTATGCATGTGTGTGTGCGTGATAAGAGCGAGACTGGAAGATGCTTTTGGGATAATAAACGATAAAAACGAACACGCGCCAAATCCAAATGTCAACAGAAGAGAAGAATACTTTCAACCCCCACCATCCCAACCCACTTCCATTTTGGGAAATTTTTTTTGCACATGACACAAGAGTATTTTTTGTATACATTTTAACCAATAACTAATTAACAGTATAAATATGTACATCACACACACACACATGCATACATAGCCCACAATAACAGCAGCAGCATTAACAGCACTCACACACACACACACATACAGAGGCAATAGTCCAGTACGAATTGTATGCTGGAATGTGAATGGAATCCCAACAATTTCCAGCGTCGCTGACGATGATTCCGTCGACGGACGGAACGCGCAACTTTTTGCAAGCCAAGCAAAAGCAAAAAAAAAGAATTAATAAATAAAAAAATGCAGAAAAAATCAAATAAAAATAAATCACGAATTAAAAACGAAAAAAAAACTGTATTTAATTGCAACATTTACATAGCAGTGATGTAAAATGTACACATATATATATAAATTATTGTCGCGCTGACATTGAAAGGCATTTTTTTACAGCTGTCGCTGATGCCTCTAATTACGAACATTTTTTTTAAGTTATTGTTTCTTTTTTTTTGCAGTTACTTGTACCACGTTTTGCATCTCTGATATTGTTTATGCTTGGCGATAGGGGTATTCTGTTTAGCTATCAAAATAAAAATTTCCTCACCTAAAAAGTTAATACTAGTTTTTTAATAGCCAAAATGGCAGCATTCATTTTAATTTTTGCCAAGCAGAAAAAAAAACAAATACGGCCACACTGAATATTTGAATAGTTTAATTTTTTCGTAGTTACTTTATGTTACATTTTTACACCTCCATGGGCAATAGAGGTATTCTGGTCAGCAAAAATTACTTAATTATCAAAAGTAATTCCCAAGATAAAATCAATTTCTAGCTATTTAGCCAAAAAGCAACACACAAACACACACAGTGGAAGAGATATAAAATATGTAAATACGCATTTGGCATTTTTATATATGTATTTTTTTGGGATTTTTCTTTGTAGATTTTCTTGGATTTTTTTCTTTCGTTTTTCGTTTTTTTTTTAGAAAGAGAAACGGAGCCAACGAGCACAATTGGAAATACACATACATACACGACACACACACATGTCCACACACATATGCACACACGCAAATATACACCAACTCACACAGACGCACGCATTTGGTGAATTTTCGTTTAGTAAAAACACAAGTCTCGCGCAAGTTTTACGTGTAGATTTGTTGCGTTTTTCATTCGATTTACCTTTACGCGCTTGGTTTTTGTCTTTTCACAAATTTTCTCTCCACCTCCACGCACTGCGTTGTTTTAATTAATAATAATAGATGGGCGATAGTTTGTGTGGCGGTTGAGCGATAGACAGCCTATGCCGCGTGGTGGCCGGCTGATAACTAAATTGACAGCCTTGCAATAAGTTTTGTTATCAATTGGATTGAGATAGGTTGGCAGTCCGACTTCGCTCACAACGAGAAACTGGGAGCTACGAGAGTAACGTTTTATTTGGCATTAGGCATGGGCATGCAATTTGTTTGAATTTTAATAATTTTACAATTTGAACATAACAATCATTTTGCATATTACATAATGCGAACGATATAAAATAAGAAAATGTTTACCACATTCTTCGCCTTATAATTAATTTAGCTAGTGATTTGAATTCATATAGAATACCAAAAGCATATATTGCTTTTACATGACATGGTCACACTGTGCTGGCAATGACAGTATTTAAATATGAATTTTTCTTTCAACAATGGAAATGTACAATTTCCACTATGTACTTAAAGGACATATTTAAATTAGTCAAACCTTATCTTATCTGACTTATACATTTAAATTATTTATTGAAATATTTTTTTAGTAGGAGGTGATTATTTTTCGGTACTTCACAGCTGGGCACACTGACCACACTGTCAGCAGTTCTCTGCGCGCACTTTAGCTGAATGGTTATTCGGACGGCTAACCGAGTATTTTGTTTGCGACTCTCTTTTTCGTGTGTCGTTCGCTCTTCTTTTGTTAACAAATTGAAGAGTTCATTTGAAAAGTGAGCGAATTTATCAAAAATCGTGAAAATCGTGTTTAATCGGTAAACGCATGATATTTACATGCATTGCATATTTGCGTGTTTTGTATGTGTGTTATACATATATGCAGGTGTGAGATGACGAAAATCAATAAAAAAGCATAGTAAATAAAACGCATGCGAAAAGTGCATGCGAAGAAGAAGCAGAAGAGCGGTCCAAAAGTGTATACGTTCTATGCATATATGTGTGTGTGTGTCTGTGTGGAGTGAGAAAGAAAGCAGCTTCAGGCTAGGCTCAGGAGTTTGTGTTGTTGTTGTTGTTGTAGTTGTAGCAGCCAACAAATAAATACGTGACGTGAATTTGTTAAGTGCGCCGTTATTGTTGTTGTTGTTGCCATCTCTGTTTTGCTTGCACTCTTGCATACTCCTGCTAGATATACATACATATATATATACATATATATATGTATATATATAGATATATATATATGTAGATATATATGTATGTATATTTTATGTATATATATATATTTTAATTAATTCCAGTTCTGGTTCTGCAGCAACGAATAAGGTCAAAATAAAACACGCAAAAAAGCGTTATTAATTCCGAGTATTCTTTTAAAACCGACTCTGTGTGTGTGTGCGAGTGTGTAAATAAAAGATACGCGCGTGATTCATACCTGAGAAACACACTGGAAAAGTGCTGTTTTAGTTGTTGTTGCTGCTGCTGGTGACGTCCATTGAACTGACGACGTCGACTGCGACGCAATTGCTTCCTGGCAAAACAACGACGACGACAAACAACAACGACGACGCCAACGCCGCCAACAGAATGGATAAAAGTAAGTAGCAAGAAGTATAATAAAGTGCACGAAAAAATCACAATAACTGAATTTCGTGCAGCGGATTATCAGTGTTGACAGCATAAAGAATAAAAAGCTAAAAAAGGCTAAAAAGGAGGAATTTTTTAAAATTAATAAATGTGAAAATGAAAAATGTTTTGCTATTGTTTACTATTTGATGTAAAAAATTTAAAAACATAAACATAAACTTAAATGCATTATAATATTTTCAACAATTTTCAACTCTGGCTGCTGTTATCAGTGTTGCTAGCATAAAGGACAAAAATCGCCGAACAGCTAGAAAAGGCTAAGAGGGAGGGGAATTGCTTAAAGTTGCCGAAATAATGAAGATTGTTTAGTTTTGTGTTTTTAAATTTAATTTAATTGAAAAGCAAAAAAAAAAATCAATAAATGAAATAATTATAAAACAAAAAGAATATTTTCGCAACAATAAATATTATGAATTATTTTTGCTTAAAAAAAGAAGCTATTTCCAATAATGGCTGCAAAATCAGGTATTATTCTTATATTTATACAAATGATTCACTTAATAAAAAATCGACAGCTTAAATTCATTAAAAGCTATATCCACAAACGGCTAGTATTCTGGTTAGCTTTTAAAAGGCTAAAAAGGACAACACTCTTCGGCTGCCACTGATGCTGTTAGTTAGCTTCTTTTTTAAGGGTGGGTTCCATCTTTGCGCTTTGGGTTTCTTTTCGCTCTACGCTTTGCTCACGCATTCGCATTGTTGGGTGTGTCTTCGATGGGTTGGGTGGGGGAGGTGGGATAACATTTCAGTTGTTGTTGTCGATCCCAAGGACATTTTAACAGCAATGTGTGAATCAGAATGCAGCTTTCCATTTACAGTTGACTTTTTCTTTCTTTGGTGTTTGTTGAATGGGAATTCGTATTTATAAAGCGATAGTAGCTGGCAAAGATTTATTACTAGATTGACTGTTCTGAAAGAATATGACAATATATTAATATTTATTGCAAATCACATCGGAATAAAACTGTAATTTACTTAATGAAAGTCTTAATGTTTAAATATTTATGTCAACCTGCCACTAAGTGGACTCTGAAGGATTGTTCTTTAAAGCTGAACATTTTTCAAAGCAAATTCGCCTCAAAGAGAAGAATTTTTAATAAATTTTATTTAATGAATTTATTTATAATATAAATATTGAACATTTAACTATAAGCATTTGGTATTACACCACACCTATCGATTACGTCGACTATCAGTTATTCACCTCTCGTTGGATTTTCGTTGCTTATATTTCTTTCTTTGCATCCTTTCACTTCTATACAGAGGAAGTCTAAGTCTAACTCCATAACTGATAAGAGCCAAGTCACAGTTTATGCAATATTCATAAATCTTCAGTTTGCACACACACACACACACACATACTAAAATGACTGTTGTTGTTGTTGTTGTGTGGCTGATAATATAGCTGATTGGGTGGTTGACTGCATACATATATATTCATTTTCTCTTTCATTTTTATTTTACTTCCCCCTCCTTTGTGCTTCTTTATGTGTCTCTCTTTCTCTCTCTCTCTGCTGATAATGATGATTTCTTTTGATAAACAACTCGAGGCACACACACACAACAGAATCGCACACACACTTACACACACAACGGAGCACTTCATCGTCTTGAGCTTTTTCTTTAAATGGTTCCATTTTTGAAAACGAAAAGTGAAAAAATAATAATAAAACACAAAAGTCTGTTGGCCAACAGGAAATAGTTTTTGTTATTGTTGCTGTTGATTCTTTTACTTTTTAATGTGCATTTCATTTTGTGAAATCTTCGTTTGAATACTCTTCGTTGCTTATCAGCGATTTTTGTACAATCTTGCCTGTGTATGTGTATATATATATATATATTTCAGATCTATATGAATAGTTGAGTTGATTTAGTCAAGTCCGTTTGCAAGTCTAAATGAATAAGTCCATTTCAGAGATTACAACTATAGACTTTAGATTTGGAATAAAAGGACTCATATACCAATAGGAGTTGCAGTTTATTTCATCTGATCGATAACTGAATCGGTTTCATATAGCTCAACATTTTTTCGTTTTATCATTTCGAGAATCGACAGCAGGCGACATGTGGTTGGCGGAGAAAACGCTGGAGTCTTTGCCTTTGTCGAGGGATTCCAGTCCGGGCAGCCATGCAGGCACCTTACTGAAGCGAATGCAACAATTTGTGGACAGCGATCAGCTGTGCGATGTGGTTCTCGTCGCTGGCATTGATGGCAAACGGGTGTCCGCTCATCGCTTGGTGCTCGCAGCTTCGAGTGAATATTTTTCGGCAATGTTTGCCGGACAGATGCGTGAGAGCAAGGAGCACGAGGTGACCCTTGGCGAGGTGCGTGGCGATGCGTTGCATCTGCTCGTCCAGCACTGTTACACCGGAAGCATTGAGCTGCACGAGGACACTGTCGAGACGCTGCTGGCCACCGCCAACTGGCTCCAGCTGATCCCTGTGGTGACGGCATGCTGCAATTTTCTCGCCCGCCAGCTTCACCCATCCAATTGTTTGGGATTCGCATTCTTGGCGGATCAGCATGGCTGCACAGGGCTGCTGCGAGTGGCGCAGGAGTACATCTGGCAGCACTTCATAGAGGTGTGCCACAATGAGGAGTTCTTTCAGATAAACGCCAATCAGCTGAGCAAGCTGCTGTCCAGCGATGAGCTCCATGTGCAAACCGAGCAGGATGTCTTCCACTCGATGATGTCGTGGGTGCGCCACGATGCGCCCACTCGTGAGCAGCACATACCTGAGCTGCTCGTCAAGGTGCGTCTGCGCCTGTTGGATCCATCCTTCATTGTGGCTCACGTGGAGAAGGTGTGCAGCGCCAGCAACGAGTGCCAGCAATTGCTGCTGGAGGCCTTCAAGTGGCATTCACTGACCCCCGAATGCCGTTCGCTCGTTGCTGCCACCGAACGAACCAAGCCCCGCAAATCTGTCGACCAATTGCTGGTTGTCGGTGGCAGAGGTGCTGACGGCTGGGTCACCACCATTGAGAGCTACTGTCCGCGGCTGAATAAGTGGACGACTTGGGAGCATACGATCGATGGGCGTGAGAACTTTGGCGCCGTTGTCATGGAAAACAAACTGATTTTGGTGGGCGGATACTATGATAGTACAGTGTCCACAGTGTGCTCTGTGGAGAGCCTCGACCTAAACACGATGGTCGGCGTGCCACTCAATCCAATGGGAACGACCCGTTCGAGCCCAGGCGTTGCAGTGCTGGATGGACACCTCTATGCGGTTGGCGGATACTCTAATGATCAATCTCTGAACACTGTTGAACGCTATGATCCCATTGCGCGCACCTGGAGCTATGTGCCGCCAATGTCCGAGAAGCGACAGCGCCCTGGTGTTGCGGTGTTGGGCAGCCGCCTCTATGCCATTGGCGGATACAACCTACACTCAGTCGAAAGCTATGATCCGCAAACAAACGGATGGAGTCTTCGGGCGCCAATGAATCGCAAAAGATATGTGGTTAGTGTCGCTGTTGCAAATGGATACATCTCTGCCTTGGGTGGAGAGGGTCAGGACCGTCTTCCCACAGAAACCGTGGAACGTTATGATCCAGCTACTGATACGTGGACACTGATTTGCTCTCTGGCAATGGGACGCGGAGGGATCGGTTGTGCTCTGTTTGGAGATCGTTTGATTGCCGTTGGCGGACATGATGGGAATCGTAAGCTCAACAATGTCGAGGAGTACGATCCGGTGCGCAATGCCTGGAATGAACTGGCGCCAATTTCGATTCCTCGTTCCAGCGCCCTTGTCGTTGCCATACCGAACATAATACCACCACCAGCAGCCAAGGAGGAATCCAAACCAGCTTAAGCGTCTAACAAATATGTAATTAAAGAAACTATCAATAATATTATAATCATAATGATGTAATAATAATAATAATAATAATTACAATAATTATAATAATAAATGACACGTTTCTAGGAGAAGCGCCAAAATGTAAATGAAATTTCCGTTCAGAGTACCTTCAAGTCGAGCTCTCCCGACTACAGATTCCTGCTTGCTTGCTTTGTCTGCTGATTTCCTTTCGATTTGCCTACAATAACTCAGCATTCAACATTCGTAATTCAACTCAATTCAGTTCTCGAATCAGTGAAATACTCACAATCGGCTGTGATTATGATTCATCAGTCTGTTAGGTATTATTTTGTTCTAGTATGAACATGAGAGATGCTAATAAGTGGCTGTATAATATTTTCTATGTATTTAGGTTTAAGAATTTTATATAAACAAGCGGTCGCCTTACGAACGGCTGTATTATATATTTCCATATATGTATTTAGGCTTAAGCATTTTATATAAATAAAGGGCCTGCTCATCAGAGCAGGCAGTTCGATTCTAAACGTCGTCTAATCGTGTTGACTTAACTATACGTGCATCACACATTTACAATTTGTACAATCAGGCATACAGCATTTGTTTTAGTAGAAGCACAAGATTAACAGATACCCTGTACTGATACCCTAATATATTACTAGTTGTAGTGAAAAATGACAGTCCTTAAAGAATAAATTAATTTCGATGTGGGGTTATGAGGAGAGGTGTAGAGAAGAGTTGAGATTCTTCATCTCTAAATAATAAATCAGAACAAAACATGCATATAACAAACTAGATAGTTCGGCTAGGAGATACCCTAAGCCCAGCTGTAAATAATTGAATTTTAGCTTAGCTGACTTATTGCCAAGAATTCCAGGAGCACTACCAACTTTAAGCCATAGGTGGAATACTAACAAAATACATTAAAAATCCACATTTAAAAAAATTGGAGAACTTATTGTTTTGTTGATTATTAAGATAAAGTGTCGCTCGTTTCGCGATTGCATTTAAGTTTATGGATATATTTCTGCTACTATCTGATACCCTATTTTTTTTCTCGTTTTTGTCTATGCCAATTTGAAACTTTTACAAAGCACAACTTGAAATGAAATGAGTGCGTTTATCTTATCAGCTACATTTCAGTTGCGACTTATCAGCTTCAGCTTATATGTGGAAACTCATGGAAAGAAACAAAAAAACTATGCAAGTTTAGTGTGCTTGGATATCTCTCACATATTATTTCTCACTGTGTATTTATGTTGGCTGACTGATTGAAAGTCTGCTTGTTCATTTTGTGTTTACTCTTTATCAGCTCATTGTTTAGGCGTCATTAATTCTGTCTGTAAAGCAGAAAGAAATGCGGGCAAACCGTCTGCCAAGCCATATAAATACAAATACACAAATCTAAATACATATATACATATATATATGTATACATGTACAGTATATCATTGAACTGATAAGCGATTGAACTGAACTCAAGGCCATCGCTTTTCTTCGTTTGCTCACAATAAATGAATGCAGCAATTGTCGTCAATTCTACAATTGAAAAGTCTTCCATAGAAAATTCCCTTGTTTTTTGTTTCCGTTTTTTTGCTAAGTGTAACTGATTGCTTACAGCTCAGCTGGTGTTTGTAGAATTGCTTATTGGTCATTGTAATTGGATTGTATGCAGAAGATGGAAAAACTACTAAAGAGTTGAATAAAAACAATAACAAAATAACTTTGAGATCTGCTATTTTGCTGTGGAGTTTGAAGGAGACATTTCGATGCCCATGAAGTATATATATTCTTGATTAGTGTCACTATAAGTGTGTATATATTTGTGTTCGTCCACTCTAGTGCTCAGTTCTGAAACTATTTTGTTCTATCTGTCTTGTTCTTATCTATCTTGTATCCGGTTTTTGGATACAGTTAGTTTATGCGTCGGAGCCAGTCGGATTGGCTCACTATATCATATAGCTGTCATAGGAACAATCGTTCTATAGATGAGTTTTTGGATAAGAAAACATATTTTTACCAATCCTAAGTAAACTCGTCATTTATGGATGTTATTATGGTCCTAATATTTGAAAAAAAAAGAACTAACAACATTAGACTACTATATGTCATTATATCGCTTTCATAGGAACAATCGCTCGGTTTAAATGTCTTCAAGGGTGCTTAAGGTATTTCCTGTTTAAAATCGAGAGAGCTCGACTAGCGGATACCCTAAACACAGCTGTTAAATACTCAGTAGGCTTCCCTATATAATCTTTATGATAGTTACTGTTACAGTTGATCAAAAATATAGTTTGTATATAATTTAGAAGGTTATGTCTTTATCAGTGTAGAACGATGATTTAATATTTCATATTGACAATATAGTTATCCACCTCAATCAGTGAGCAAACATTATTTATTCCTTATCTATGTACTAGATTTGCTGGAATATTGATGAAAGTGTTTAAATTTGTCATTTCCTATGCTTCATCACGTTGTTAGTTTTATTAATTATATATATATAATATATATTACATATATATAATATATATTACATATGTATATTATATATATATATATGCCAATGTATATCGTATATAATACCAATAGGTCTTCCATATAAATTCTGCACTTACCGTATTTTATCTCTCTTAAATACTCTATCCAAAAAGTGTAACATTCACTTAACTAATGATTTCTATAAATATCCAAGCATTTAATTCAACATGCAACATTCAAAGTGCAACTTTGCTGAGTGGTAGTAGGGGGATAGCGGTAGAGTGGGGAGCGTGGGGGAAATAGCTTTGCAACTTGAAGAAGTCCCATTAAGCAAATGCAATCAATGAGAGTCTCTTTTAAAACGGCAGCTGACCCTCTCGCCAAGGAGTGGTCTGCCCCCCACTTGCGCCTTCCCACTTGCCGCCCGCATTGCCCCGTCATCAACCCACTACCCCAGCCAACAATTCAATTGCTTTATGCACGCTTATCAGTTGCAAAGCCGGATTGTTTGTGGATGCAAAATATGCATGCTTACAGTGCTGTTTAGATAAATAGGGCTGCTTTGCTTTTAATGAAATGATTTTGTTGAAAAGAGGCAAAAAAGTAGAATGAACTTGTTCAAAGGTATGTAGCAGGCAAAAGGAAGTATCTGCGACCTCATAAAGTATATATATATTCCTGATCAGCATCAAAAGTTGCGTAAATTTACCCATGTCCATCCGAATGTCTGTATGAATGATAAAGTCTCTGAGATACTTTAAATTTGGAATATTACTTTGCAAATAAGGTATATTTTATGTAATCGAAAACTAATACCAATAAAACTGATACCTGACATATTAATAAATTTGATTAAGATCGGATAAGAAACACATAAATAACTATTCATAAATAATTATTCCTCAGCTGTCTATATTTATATGGACAATGCTGTATATATATATGTATATATATTGCCTAACGACCAAAACGCTTTCCATCATAAAGTTTCTTAAATTAAACAACAGTTGGGGCATAAATCAAGCGATTATTTATTTTTTTCCGGCTTGGCAATGGAAAACTAACTGAAGAAAATGAGTGGGCGAATGTAAACTTGAGTGTGGCTTGTGGGCGTGGTTATGACAAATTACACACACAAGCACATGATAATGACCTAATCGAATTGTATGATAACAGACCAACAGACCCACACACACACCAACATACACACACACCAACATACACACACACACCAACACACACAGACACACACACAACTTTGATAGTTAGCAGAAGCAGCGCATTTGATGTTTGTTTTTGTTTTTATCAGCTGGATTATATTGTTTTGGCGCCGTGATTCACTCATTGCGATAGCCAAGTAAATGTCTCGACTCACAATTGGAATACAATGGTTGACTCTTGGCCCTGAAAAGTACGTGGAAATTTGTCATACCTTATCGAAGTTTTCAAATAGGGTATTGTAATTTTCTGGGCTGATGTGTAACATGTTGTTGAAGGCATCAGAAGCACAGTGACCACTGACTATAATGAACTGTATTGTGTGCTAGTTGGTGCCTTAATTGCCATACTGATCTGGCATGGGGATATTTGGACGAGAGCTAAGAAGGATTACTGCCTGGAGTTGGTGTTCAGACCCTTGGTCTTTACACTGGCATTGGCATGTTCGTGGTCACCATGGGCATGGGCTCGCAACGTGACCGGAATTGGGCTGATGTGAAAAGACTGCCTAAAGTGGTTGCTCTGCTGAGCATCACGTTGATCGACTATCATCATCAGCATGAACGCGAATATGGCAAACATTTGAATGCCTTCTTCACTTTGGGACTCGCCAAGCTCTTTGCAGCCTGTTGTTACTATTGCCATTGTCATTGGTAATTCTGACGCTGCACGAGCTGCTGTTGCAACTTGGTCTCTCGGAGTTTACCAAGTCGTCGGATGTGGATCGCATTGGCTTGGGGCGTGCGAATCGTGAAGGTCTCAGCTCGCTGCTCAGCATTTACTGTGCCGAGTGGTACACGTCCATTAAATCCAAAAGAGTATTTGGTATTCGCCTATCCTTCTTCTGTAAACATTTTGATGGCCTTAAACTTGTCGCATTTGTCGTCACGCAACATTGGTGCTCAATTGTTGTGACCTTGGCCCTGAACTTTCCCCAATTACCGTTACACGCGACTCATGTAAAACAAACAGAGTCAAGGTTACAGATGTGCGCTAAAGGTTCAAGGATGAGGACCGCTGTACAATGAAGGTCCTCTTGAAGTGTCTTCTTTATATATATTTGTATATTTAACAATCCATAACAAATTCTGTTTCTTATCAGGCTCTAATAAATTTACATAAATTATGTTTCATATCGGATCTTAGTAATATTTATACAGTTGATCAACAATATTTCTGGATTGATTAAATGTCGATTGTGAATCCTTTTCTTACCAATTGCATCTTTTTTAGCTATCGGTAATCGATTTGTGCAGTAATCGAAAGAATTATAAAAAATGTTAACTGCAGCACCAGCACTTATATTCCAAATTTCAACTCGATTCCTTGTGCTGATGTAGAGTATATATAAGTTAGGGATTCGGAGAAACTACCCTTACACCATTACATACTTCTGCACAAGTTCAGTATACATTTTTCTTCCTCTTTCGAAGGAAGGGCATAATAGTTTTTCTTATGCAATACTCACTTAAGTTTTGCTTTAATCACAAGCAATTCGTGACTTGACGCAAAATACTTACCCATCCATTTAATATATGTTCATACCCCATACCCCATTACTGAGACTACACTTCCCAAGTCGTGTGTGTGTTTCTTCATTGCGTGTTCAAAGTTAGATAAAATGTGCTTCATTTAATATTCTTGCGAAACTATTTTGTAGTACGCCCCTTTTGAGATGGCGTATCCAAATATTTCACTCCTACCAAAATAACGAAACTTGTGAAGTTTGCCCTGAATTACAAGCAAGTTGTTTAAGTCTATAGATTTACTGCCCTACTGACACGCCTTCCAATTGTTTTTTTTGGCTTGTTTTAAGTGCGTTTTTAAGTAATGTACGCAATTTAACATTTACGGTTCAAGCAACAAAAGTCAAAGTCCGTCGAATAAAAGACTAAAAGAAAATACAACTGATTGTTAAGCCAATTAGCATGTGTTTCTGCAAAGATGGGGAGGAATACATCTTCTTCTTCTTCTCACACGCTCACTCTGCCACGCACGCACACCTACACACAGTGTAACCACACCTTGCGAACCGGTTCAACGCTTCAGCTCCCCTCCCCTTCTCTTCCTGATGCAACTGTGTTTTAGTCTGTGGTCAAGCTTGGCTTGCCCTTGGGGCGCAAATCTTCACAAATTGATTCATTTCTATGAAGAGTGTAAAAAAAAAAATAAAAATTCTTTCTAGTGTAATAACGTAACGGAATTGTAGTTAACACCTCAATGGAAGAGAGAAGAAACAGAAGAAGAATGGGCAGCAGGGGTCGTCAAATCAATTAATCATCTTCTTTAAGTTCAAGCCGGTTTTCTTCTCTGCTTTTGACACATATTTAAGTTTGGTTTATTTTTCTTTTCGGCTGCTAAGATTTGACAACAAGTGAGTAATCAAGGGGTTTGAAGCGGCTAAAGTAATCTTCCAATTGTCCAATTTATAATTTTCTTTAATTTTTCTGTGTCTGAACGATTACTCGTTAAAAATTTGTTTATGGGCTGAAATTGTTGAAAACTGTTTTTCGGTAGCTGAAAAATATCATCGAACTCATCTAACTTGCCTTAGCAGCTGCTCTTCACTTGAAGAAAAATTCAAAATAGAGAAAATACAATCGAAATAACAGTTTTTAAAATATAATCAAATAGGGCTCTCTTCCGAATTTATACTTTTAAAAATTATGATTCATGTCCATCGCTATATGGGAACTGCCTGCACAATCAGCAGAGTGAATATTTATAGATAACAAAATATTCAAATAAGCGCTTGAAATATGCCTAACAGAAATGGAAAATATTCAATTAAATATGCTCGAAAGATTTCTGAAGAAAGAAAGAATTGGATTTTTTGTGCAGAGCAATCACCTCCATTTACATCAGCTCTTTCCGTCTAAGCAGCTTCAATTTATTTAAACATATTACATAAATCAGCAAGATAATCGATCCTTATTTGTTCTTATAATAATAAAGAAGTAATTTCAAATCTCTAAAATTTTATCATACATCTTAACAACCTTAACGCCTTCAACGCACACGTCACGCAATCCATTCAAAATTTACACCCTAAATCAGCGTCCATAAATTAGGCCAGCCTAGAAAACAAATGTATAACAAAAAAATATGCGCATTTTTCAAAATATCTCCCTCGATAACTTCAACTTCATACAATACTCAAGGGTATATACACTATTTTTTTTTCGATCTACTTTTAAAGTTTAAGTTATGCAGTCAAAATGTAATATAATTTTCTCTATAAGCATTATTGCCATGTTTTTTGTTTTTTGACTAAATTTGTCAGTGTATTTTTAAGTCGAGCATTTTTTAATTCTAGTTTTACAGTTTGCCACAATTTGAATGGGACAATTTGCATATTTTAATGGATATTTGTGTGTGTGACTTTGACATTGGCTCTGCCTTTTTTGAGCAGACACATCTAGTGTATGCTGAAGAATATCGCCCACTCATCCCGCACCTAGACGCCCTCTGGCGGTCAGAGTTTTTGTTGTCTATTTTCTATAATTTTCGACACATTTGCACGATTTGCTAGTTTTGAGAACAACTTGGCTTGGCTTGGCTTGGCTTGGATATTTCACACGACACCGCGCACCACGGTCGTCGCCTCATTTTTCAGTGGTTTGTTGTTGTTGTTGTCGTTTTCCTTATTGCTTTTGTTGTAGTTTTCATCATTGTTGTTCTTGTTGTTGTTTTCGTGGTGGTACTTTTCACCACTTAATGCTGCAACTTTTCACCATTTCTCAGCATTTAGCTGGCGCGCCTCATTTCACAACAAACGCTAACTGTCTGTCTCTCTGGCTGCCTGTCGTTGTTGCATGTTTCCCATTCTACAATATACATATTCATATGTGCGTGTGTGTGTGTGTGTGTGTGTGTGAGTTGTAAAAGTGTTGCCGTAGTTGTTAGCTGACTCAAGCTTTGTGGTTGCCTGTCAGTGAGTTTATTAAAGCGCACATTCAGATGCGCTGTTGTTTTGTGACCAGAAATGAGAAATGAAGAAGTAAGGAGTAAGAATAAAAACCGTGTGTGCGACTGCTCGACTAGCTAGATACCCTATCGTAAACACATTTCTGCTCATATTTAATTGTATACTATTGAGTAATTGATTCTTTATCTTTAGTCACATTTAAATTAAATATACTTTTCTACTCATATTTATTTTAATTTTTTTGTTGTTGTTATTTTTCTTTGTTATTATTCTTTTTATTTATTATTAAGTAATTGAATACATTTACTCATATTGCTCATATAAAAGCTGTCCACAATTATTCATACCCAACTTAGGACATCATCTAGGTGAATATTTACTGCTGCGAATGCGTTTAGACTTATTACCCCAAGAGTCATCCTTGGTTTATTTTACCATTGCAAGATTGAATTGGCTTTCATTTGAAAATTTATTCGTTTTGCTTCCAAATTCAATTTTTAAGTCATAGTTTTGTGTTTAAAGAATTTTTTTTTGGCTTACGATTGCAGACCACAAGTTAGCTTTATATGAATAAATAAATAAATTTGAGTACAATCACAAGCAACTCCATAATGCTTGCAACTTTAGAGAAGACTACATTGTATGTCGTCCATTTGATGTTGCCTCCAGTTTTATCTGCTCTTGTGTGTTGTGAAATAAGAACCAAATTTGCCGCCTCGTATCTGTGACAAAATCTTAGATTCAAGATTGTATAAATTGTGTTACGACAGAGACTGTTAAGAATGTTTATGTCAAAATATATGTATGTATATTCTATAATTGCAGGTGTCTTCTTTACAAACAATTGCACAACTTTTTTATACCCTGAAGCCATGTAAAAGAGGCGAAAGGGTGTTATGAAGTGTTGCCAAAGTTTGTAACAGGCAGTGGAAAGCATCTTCCATCCCAAATGGAATCAGATTTAAAGTTGAAAGTAGAACGTAAATCTAGAGATTTCAAATTTGGAATATGAGTTCGCGTTTGCCATGGGCAGAGCATGTTCATTTATTTATATCGATAACAGCACTATTTTCGTCAACATCGATTACCGATAGCAAAGAATACATAATTTTAAAGAAACAATAGCCGAAATCGTCAATTAATATTAACCAAATTGTTGGACATCGTTTTTCAAATGTTTATAATAAATTAAAATATTAAATTGAATTTGAAATGAATTTTGCGAATTAAATTATATAAAATTAAATTGACGATTTTAAATAAAATAAAATAAAAATTCAAATGAAAAATTCTCCATTCAGAATCCAGAGAAATACCAATCACATTCCTGTATGCATACATACATTTCTAAATCTATCTAAGACATAAGATATTTAGGGTATCTCGTAGTCGAGCTCTTGCGACTATTGCATTCTTACATGTTTGTTCATTTTATGGGCATTAAAAGCAAAGCCAAAACCACATTAAAGGTTCAGTTGGATGTCGCTTTGTTAGGCTTTGGCTTTGGCTTTGGCTCTTTGCTGTAGGGTTAAACTGCAAATGAAATACGGCCGTGTTGGCCCACTTACAAATTGGCGGAGACTCGGGGCGTGGCGACTCTCGAGCCGAGGCAAGTTTGTGTGCTTGCTTGCAGCACTCTTGCCACTTCACTCTCGGCCTCTGTGGGTTGGTCTTTCTCACTATTTCACTGTCCCCTCCCCTCTCTCTCTCTCTCTCTTTCTCTCTCACTCTCTCTCTGTCTCTCTCTCTCTCTCTTTCTTTCTCTCTCTCTCTTTCTTTGAAGTGAAATTATTAAGTGCGCCACAAAAGCGGATTTTTATTTAATTTTGCTGTCATTTCAACGTTGGTGGTCCCTCTTCTCGTCCCCCATCCCCTTGCGTCCCGGCACCATCTACCTCTTCTTCTGCTGCTTGAGTTGTCAAAAGAAAACTCGTTAAAATCGAGAAAAGCATTTCGAGTCGCATTCGTCTCTTCGACAGTCTGTCCTAATTGTTCATTATCAGTGTTAACTATTTATTACACGTCGCTAAATGGTTTACACTCGAAGACTCTTCATACCCTCTCCTCTCTCTCCACACACGCATCGTATATTGGCGTTATAATTGTTGTGCCTCAACATTTATCGCTTTCATTGCTGTTGCAGACCCGGTAGATTAGATTAGGGTATTTTTAGTCACTTTTAACAATGAGCTCGATTTTCGCTCAAAATGCAATTTAACAGTTCTTAAGAAAGAAATCGGATCTACACTCAGCAAAAAACCGCAAGCCTTTGCTAATTTTTGGATATTTTTTCCTATACCTCTAAATTATTTGTAAAAACTTTCTATTTATCAGGGCAATATACATATATTGATTTGCTAAAAGTCAGATTGATTTTTTTTCTGAGTGCAGACAACACTTGTCGACTGAGCAATGCCCTGTTAAAAAAGGGTATCATGAAGTATTCAACTTATTAAGCATTATTTGCCACATCAATATTTCAACGCACTTAACTAAAATTGTATTTCTAGTCTGCAATTTCGATGCTGTCACAGTTGTAAGCCCATCAATGATTCAGTTTGTGTTTCAATTTATGTCTTTGGGTCTTTGAGCAGCTGTTGAGTCTCAGACTTCAGCCATCGTAAAAGCACACACATGTTAGACATAGGAAAAAGACAGAATGTGTCAGTCGAGAGAGCTCAACTAGCAGATACCCTGCTTTAAAATACTTAGCAAGCTTGCTGATAAAAATAGCTTTGAATTTTAGTAATTCGTAATACTTTTGGTGTCAAGCGTAACTCACTTTATTAGTGAGGAAGTAAAAATAATAAATCTAATTTCCAGGGAGGCTTTTCCTATGTGTTGCTCATATTATTATTAATAACCATTAATATCTGAATATTTCATTTATAAAATTCATTTAATTCATTTGAAAATGTTTACGATCTTTTGGCAATTGTAATTCATGAGTTGAGTGTCACTTCATTATACCCTCTTTAACCATTTTCAATGGCTAAAAAGTGGCACAAAATATGAGTCAATAGTGCGGGGGCAGCTACCTCCAATAAAAAATATGTTTGGGACGATGAAGTTGTTCAGTTTGTTGCTGTTCTTGATATTCAAATTGGATCGAAGGCGAGCGAGTCAAGCATAGCTTATAAGTAATTATGGCACCGGCAATATGATTCTTGTTGTTATTGTTATTGTTGTTTTTGTTATTGTTGCTATTGTTATTGTTGTTATTATTGCTGCATCGTTTCGTACTTTTTTGAAGTGTGTTGTTGTTGTTGTTGGCATTGTGCGTCATGACATGTTGTCTGGGCTTTGATGATAAACAAAATACGTAGTTTATTAATAAGTAATTGGTTGATAATTTAAAGAGTTTGAAGTTTGCTTCGTTTTGTATTGAAAGGTTGCATTTAAATGTGTATAATTATTTAATGCCGATTTCAACTTCAAATATACTTAACATATTTCAAAGAAAACATAATTAAATATCCAATTTTAAACTCGGTTAATAATTATAAATATTTTAAATTAAAGATGTTCAAATAGGTAAAGATTTTTACTCGGTATGTATCCTAATCTGGACGCTACTATTCTTATTTATTTTTCTCTTTTCTTTGAATTGTCTACAATTACTCATCACATTACACATCAAATAAACTGTATAAGAGTCATGGCAAATATATATGACATCATATTAATTGACTACAAATCTCAACTCAGCAGTTTGATAAGCGTTATGAACGATGGGCGAAAAGAAAAGTCGCCTGACAAATGACAACTTTTAAGGGGGTTAACCAATTAAATAGGCACAACGACACACAGTGACTGCAAAAAGCAAACGCTAACCCAATTTCTTGACGTCTGGCGCCCACGATTCGCATTTATTTAAGTTTGTCATTATTATTATGTTTTTTTTTTTTAAATGGAGACAATGAGCTTGTCATGTAACTTTTACTTTTCAAGCCACAGAAATCCAAAATGAACGAAAATGTGAGTGTCACGTAGCGAAACCCGATAGACAAAGGGGGGAAAGAGTCGCAAAATAGACTCTCGATTGCGCAATAGTGAATATGTGCACTTGAACATTGGCATTATAAATGCGTCAATCCCATCTCGAAACTATCTGCTTCTCACTCTCTCACACACTCTCTTTCCCTCTCTGTCTTTTTGCAGCAACATGTGCAATAGTGGAGTACGAGTACGCTGCCAAGGAGCCAGATGAACTGGATCTACACAAGGGTGCCATCATCCATCGCATCAAACAGATGCCCGGCGGCTGGTGGCAGGGCACTTTGAAGGCCAATGGAACAACGGGCATGTTTCCCGATAATTTTGTGCGCATTTTGGAGCCGAGCAGCAATGGCAACCACAGCGATGACAGCGCGGTTGTCCAGCTCAGGTTGGTGACGCAATTTCAACAGCAGCCCCACCTGCCCCCGCCCCCCCCCCCCCTCCCCCCGCACTTAAATGAAATGACACCTAACTAATAGGAAATTAATAATAATTGAAAATCAACTTTGGATAAATATTTATAATTTGTGTTTCCTGGTCACTTAAAGTTCGCTTTAAATTAAATATTTCTTATAAAAATTAAAGTAAAATTCACCGGAAGCTGACTAAAATTATTGCTCCTATAAATGGCAGAAAGCTTATTAAAATTAAAGCTTACTAAAATTAAAGCTCTCAGACTGCAGCTAAAAAAGTTGCAAAAATCGTTTTAAAAAGCTTTTTTAAATCAAATTGTTTAAAATCTGCTTCAACTGGAAACTTAAAGCTGCTTAAGTCAACTTAGTATACTAAAAGCTCCTGGAAAGCTTCTGAAATCGGCCGTAAGCTTATGAAAACCAAAATTTATAGAAAGTCACCGAAATCTGCTGGAAGTTCACTTTGATTCAAAAATCGTTTGCTTTATAATAAAAATATATAACATGAAAGTTCTAAATAATGTTCTCAGTGCTGAAAGCTTCATTTTACAAGCACATGCCAGCCTTACCTGTAGTTCAAACTTTTCAATAATTATGTTATGTATAATTATAATTATTTACTTTGAAACTAAAGCACATTTCTATTTGAAAATATTCTAGATGCCACAGCAGCAATCAGCTGGTGTCATTTAAATCTACACATAAATTGTTGTACTAAATATGTGCAAACGCTCTCTCTTTATTTACATTTATGCACTCTCTGTAATTTGCTCTCTTTGTGTTTGTTTTTTCTTCTCTTTTTATATTTTGTTTGCTGCTTCTCTCAGGGAGAAATCAGCGACATCGAATCGCCGCTGTAAAGTCGTCTACAGTTACACACAAGTCAACGACGACGAGCTGACGCTGGCCGTGGGTGATGTCATTGAATTCCTAGGGGAGGTACGTACATATACAAACACCACTATACACTCAGAGAAATCTACAGCTGCCAAATGCCTAAATATGATTGGGTTCAACTTAACTTAAATACGATTGTGCTTATTCGGAAATCAATAAATAAAGAAAAAACATTTCATTTTTTGAATACTCAACAGCTTAAATTGATTCTGTTTTGGCCATTAAATAATAATAAATAAAATGAAATAAAACAAATTAAGTTCCTAAGCTAAAATCCAAATCGTTTTCAAGTACAAATATTATTGTTATAATATTTATCATCTTAAAATGAAACCAAATCACCTTAAATCAATTAGTTGAGCAAAAATGGATGGATAGTAAAACTTAAATCATCTGTTATCTTATTTAAATAATACTAAATCAGTTTGGATTAATTATTATATATGATCTTAATTAACTTAAAATCAAAATCTGCTTGTATAAAGTATTTAAGTTCTTAAACAAAAAACTAAAACGTTTCAAGTACAAAAATGCTTGAATGATACTTAAATCAATTTTTTTTTATCATCTTCAAATCAGCTTTAATCATTTATTTAAATTCTTAAACAAAGTAAAATTGCTTGAACCTAAGCATCATAAAATTAAATCAAAACAGGTTTAACCAAATAAATAAACTAAAAATTAATTCGATTTAAAGTAATTTCAAGTATGATAATACTTGTTTTGTGCTTGACTAAAATTTTTTGATTGGTTTTCATTTGTTTAATCTTGTAATCAATATTGATTAATATTTAATTGGATATTTGATTGATTGGTTTGATTGGAAAATACTTCAAACGGAAATGGTACTTGAAAGCTCAAACATTTTTCTCTGAGTGTACATGTACACACACATTTACATATGCTGGCATTTAGTATGCCCACAACCCCCATTTAACCTCTTTGCCAATAACCAAATAACAAAAACAACAACAACAAATAACACAAACTAAAAGCTAAATATGAACAGCAAAAAAATCATTTTCTGTTTCTGTTTCTGTTCTTTGGTCATTTAGGTCGAGGAAGGCTGGTGGCGCGGACGTTTGCGCAGCAAAGTTGGCGTATTTCCCTCAAATTTTGTGCGACATATCGAGCCATCGCCCATCTTGGCCTCCAAGCGGCCGCCAACGATTGGGGCAACGGTCGCAGCAGCGGCACTAACGGCAAAGGCTGCAAATATTGCCGCAACAGTGGTGCCAACAAATACAACAACCACAGCAACAGGAGCAGCAGCAGCAGCACCTGCAACAGCAGCAGCAACAGCAACAACGACTGCTGCAACATCAACAACGAAGCAAACAAAAAGCAGAGCAACGGCATCATCGAATGCAACAACGGTCGCGGCAGCAACGGCAGCAACTGTGGCAAGTGCTGCAACAGCAGCCGTGGCAGCGCCCACGTTACCACCGAAACCGCAACGTGACTACTGTCGCGTCGAATTCCCCTATGCGCCACAAAATGAGGATGAGCTGGAGCTCAAGGTGGACGACATCATCAGCGTGGTCAGCATGGAGCTGCCCGACAAGGGCTGGTGGAAGGGCGAGCTGCGTGGCAAAGTGGGCGTCTTTCCCGATAATTTTGTCAAGTTACTCGCCCCCTCCGAAGGTGAGTGCATCAAACCGCAACAATTAAACTTAAAATCTCCATCTCCATCTGCCACATGTATAAGTTTTTTTCTCTCTGTGTATGAGTTTTGTCGCCAATCGTCCCATCTGAATTCTCATTCGTCATCAAATGCAATTTCCTTAAATATACTCAATTGCAACTTCTTCATCGCCTTGCCCCATTTTGCTTGGCCACCCTTGGCAATTCGTAGCTAGTTGTATTTATAGTCGAGGTAGTCTCGCAAGCAGCTTTATCACACTGATAAGATTTGAGTCACAGGCCTAACAGAAATTATATTGAACAAAGCTAACAGCTTGATAGGCTAGTTTAAAAAAGTTTGTGGTTAGTTCGTTGATTAAATACACTCATGGACAGCAAAATAGTTGCACTACATCGAGTGTTTTGACAAAGGAAGTTCATCTGTTTTCATTTCCTTTGCTTAATTGGAGTTGTAGTGATATTTAAATTTTGTTTTGAAATTGATATTTAAGTGCTTCTGCTTCAGTAATTAATTAGCTGGGTTTAATTAGTTGTAATTAAAATGTATGTATACATATATTATAACTCGGCTTTAAAATGTTCATTTGCCTTAAATACTTCAGTATTTTATACTGAAAATAATTGCAATTCCTTCATTAGTTTACTTAAATTACAATTACTTTTTAAATATTTAAATAATGACACTTTTCTTTGGAAACTTCTATTTTAAATACAATTAATTTTTTTAAATAATATTTATTTTGAGTCATAAACTCATATTGTGTACAGAGTAATAGTGAGAGCATATTTTGCAACGAAAAAGCAAAAGTTAAGCTTAGATCGTACTGATTCACACTTCTAACAAGTATTTTTGGAATTAGAATATTTTTAGTTTGGGTACTCAAGCATTTTACAATAGGGGTTGAGTTCAGTTATATATACATATAAAGCGAGTAAATCTTTTATATAAAGTCAATGTAAATATTTTTGTGCTTATGCTTAATGGTTATAGATTGTGGACACGCGCAGATTGTATATACTGAAAGAAATAATGTGTAAATTGAATTATCCACTTATATATTTAAATATAAAGATTTTGTTAAATCTCAGGAATCTTAAACAATCTTAATCTTAAATAATTTAATAGACCGAAGGAAGTGTCGCCGATTCTATGAGGTGTATATAATATTTTTCAAGATAAACAACCTAGTCGATCTAGCCATGTCTATAAGAGCCAGAGACTTCAAATTGTGTATGACTTATCGTATATCATAACCAATTAAAGTTGATTTCATTCTAATCTATATATATTTGCCCAGTTCTAGAAATATCGATATAAATCGATAAGAAACGAAAGATACCATTTCAAAGATACAACATTTTAATTAAACATTTATATATGCCATGCCATAATACTGATCAGCCGTAAGAGTTTTATCAAGATCGATTGAGAGGTACTTAAGAAAATAATACTTTCAAATTGTAGCCAAAGACTTGACTTGAGGGTATCCCCCCGTCGAGCTCGCTCTCTCCCTCTCGTCTAAAGCATTCTTGCATGTTTCTCAAACAATTTGGAGCAGTGCACTCGAAAACAGACCACTTCAAAATCGCTTGCAGACATTTCAAAATCAGCCACCCAACATTGAACATTCAACATACAACATTCAACATTTCCTTCACATTAAACAACTTAAACAACATTTTCGATTTAGCTTTGGTTTGATTCTCATGTTTATTATTACTTGCATTTTTTGGACTCGACTTTAATTAGCATTTTGTTTACGTTTCACTATCGCCATCTCTCTCTCTTTCTTTCTCTCTCTCTCTCTCTCTCTCTGTCTGTACAAGTAATACAAGATTGTATTTTATTTCTCGCATTATATTTATGTCTCGTGTTGATGTCTCTGTGTAATTTTCCTCTACACTTTTCTCCTTCTTTTTTCTTCTACTCCTCTTCTACCAATATTTCTTTCTTTACACAACAATGTAAATGTTTTCCAAATATGTGTGTGTGTAATAAAAAAAAAACTTTATTGCAACAAACTACACTCGACACACAACTGCAAACACACACATACACACACACACCGATGTCGCGGGGCAGCACCCCCTCCTCTGCCCCCGCCACGGCCGCGGGCCCGGCCACGAACACGGATCGGGGGAACGGCAACGGCACCGGCACCGTCGGGGTGGGGACAGCAACGAGGCGGCGGCGGCTCTTTCGAGTTCTTGGGCGCTCGTATGGCCAGCTTTATCACAACGATTTGTATGTAAACGAGTTTTTCCAGTCCAAGCCGCCTCTAAACAGTTTTTCCTTTTCGTTTTTTGGCCGCCAGTTTTCAATTTTTCCTTTCTCCGTCACCGGAGGCCTCTCGTTTTTTCTTTGTGTAAAATGGAAAATTGCTTTTTGACTTCATAATTTCTATGATTTATTTTCCGTTTTCATTATGTTTATTATTTTGGCTTTCTTTGTGGCGCCGGCAGTGCTCTCTAAAATTAGACACGGCGCTCCAAGAGAAAAAAAAAAAATCAAATATGAAAGAAAGAAAACAAAAGTCTCGGAAAATCTTTGGCGTCGTTTTTCTTTTGCGGTTTGCCGGTTTGCTTTATTTTCGCTTTTAGTTTTGTCCACTTTTGCCTGGCAAAACTTGTTTTTCCCTTGCCTTTTTCTAATTATTTGTTTATTTTCATTTGTCATCTTGGCGTTTTGCGCGCGTTTCTGGCGCTGTTTTAAACGCTCGCAGTCTGTTTGACTTTGCTACTTAATTAGTTGCTACTATTTATGAATATTTAAGCATATTTATCTCAATACTCATTGCATACTTTGCGGTTGTTATTTAAATCCGTATTTTCCGTATATCCGTATATATATATATATATATATATATATATATATTAATTTAGTTATTTATTTATACTCGGTATATGTTGACTTCTCATGTTTGTTTACTTTTGCTACATTTTTGCGGTCTGTACCATTGTGTTGCGGGTTTTGTTACACACGGCTTATTTAAACAAAATTGTTGGCTTAACGCATTAAGCATTAGCTAAACAAATGAATAAAAACATTAAAAATACTATATAAAAAAGTTATGTACTTTAAGAGACTTTATTTGTGATAGTGAAAAAACCTGATAATTTATTTTACTACCACTGACTCATTGAATGCCTTCGCAAACGGGAATGGCGCTGATTAGATTGCATTATAATTCAGACGGATTTTTTTGCTTTTAGTTTTGCTTTATTTTTGCAAACAAACATTGTACAAAGTATGCAGAAACGTGAGCATATTTTTAGATTGATTGCGTCAATTCTCAAAAATAGGCAAGTAAAAAGAAGAGGGAAGAAATATATCATCTATCTAGGTCTGTCGGTATGAGGAAGTCATTCTAAGAAATATAATATTCAAAATTGGAGTATTACTTCTTCAATAACAGATGCTTAACAAATTTATTTTATTTTCGCGATAGCTGCACCCGTTTCGCGAATTTAGTAATATATATATATATATATATATAGATATAGTCAGCCTTATCATATAACCAGACGAATTATTGACCAATTGTAAACATATCATTAAGATCGTTTAAAAAACACCGAGCTGACAATTCGGATATCAGAAAGCCGGCTAACAGCTGTGTACAGGATATCGTTCAGTCGAGCTCGCTTTTGTCTGGCGTCTTTTAATTTATTTTATTTTCCTCTGTTATTAATTATTATATCACGGCTTAATAATGGTCTAATGATAAATGCAGTGATTACAAATTATTGTAAATATAATAATGTCTATTAATGTTGACACGTTGATAATATAATAGTGTTATTGACAGTGCTTTTGAGTATGCTGTAGACAATAATTCCAACTTAATAATAATCACACACATTTTAAGTACACATTATATACAATTCAGATTTGTATCTGGAAGTAGTGTATATTCGTTGCGACTACAAATTATATTTGATTTATTTACACATCTGGACAGTAAAATAGGTGTGAATAAATAAATAAATTAAATTATTCTTTGCTGTCCACCTCAATTTGTATTTCAAACTACCAATTTTGAACTGTACACTTAAGAACAATGTTGCCAGACTTACAAAATAATATATTGTATTTTGTACTTGAAATATATATATGTATATATATATATGTACAAGTTATTCTCTTCACAAATAATTTACTGTTCAGGTGTGTATAAAAATCTAATTGACTTTTCTGGTCTTTTGCTTTGCCATTTTACCTTTTACCTGTCAACGTAACGTCGCAGATTCAGAAACCAACAACAAACACAACAGCAACAACAATACGAAGAACAGCAACAACCACCTTCGCAGCAGCAGCAGCAGCAACAACAACAACAACAAACATAATATTAAAATATCTGTTTCGTTGTAACTGGTTTTCCAGCTACATTTATTTTTTTTATTTCTTTATTTTTTTTCTGTCCGTCTCGACTGGACTCTCTTTTTTCTGTTTGAGTCTCGCTCTTTTTGCTCTCCCTCTCTCTTTCGCTCTGCTCTTAGCTCATCAAGCGATGAGATCATGATGAGCATAAGCATTGCTAGTTATGAACTTCATTAGCGTCGATTATCAACGAGAGGCGAGCCCCAAACACAAGCAACAATAAAGGCAACAACAAAGGCAACAACAAAGGCAACAACAAAGGCAACAACAAAGGCAACATGCCTCACTTGTTGTTGTTGGCAGCATTGTTTTACTTGTTGGCCTTATCAACAATGTTGCCAGAGCGCAAGACTACACGCCCTCTCTCTCACTCTCGCTGTCTCTCCCTCTCTCTCTCTCTCTCTCGGAATTATTTGCTCTCTTTCTCTGTTTTTGTACCTTTGCCAGCATTTTTGTTTACCTTTTTGGCTCAGTACGCTTTGATTTCTTGACCATTTACTACGCTATTGAATTTATTTTTGCTTTTTTCGGTGCGGCAGCTAAGTTTGTGTTTTTGTTATTTTGTTTCGCTGTTGCTGCTGCTGCGTGTGCCACAATTACCGTTCTTGCGGATTCTTGCCACATTGGCTGCTTTCTGCAATTGCATTACTTACTTTTCACTGACATATATATATATTGTTCTTCTTGCCACATTGGCTTTGACTTATTGGCAGTTTTTTTTAGTGTTGTCTGAAAATTGAAACATATAATTATAGACACTTGTTTGAGTGTGTGTGTGCTTGTGCTTCTGTGTTTGTATTTGTGAGACATAAGAAATGAAAAGCAGTCATCATTAAAATAAATCACAGGCAGTCGAGTTTGTTGCCTAAGTCTTTTGTTTTTGGTGTTTTTGTTGTACGCCCAAGGGAACAACCACAGCATCAGTAACAGTCACTACAATCTGACCATAAACAATTACTCAATACTCAAAAATTACAAATATATATATATATATATATATATACAGTGGCGACTCGATATTTGCAAATCTCACATAATAATTTACACAACAAATGAATATTTTATATTTGATTTAGAACCGAGTAGGAATCCTTTAGTCCAGTGTACTCGACAAGGGGGTACCCTTTGCAAAATGCAGACTATTATTATAAAATTTTCTTCAATCTCATCTCTATAACATTTTTAAAGATGTTCAATATTACCTCAAATTATTTACAAACCAGATTTAAAAAATATATCTTTAAAAGTATGATTTTTATTGATATCGGTTATCGATTCTTATCGAATTTGGATATTTATTAAAAGGAAATAAATTAGACATGCCTTTGCTTAAAAAATACTTATATTCCACGGTTGAAGTCAGCTTGTTTATATAGGCCATTGCTAAATCGACTCTATTACTCATACGGATCAAGAATATATATACACTTTATGGGTTCGCAAATGCTTCCTTCTGCCCGTTACACAATATTATTATACTCTTTTTTTTTGCCCATTTTCCTGGGGTTATAAAATCACTCGTGGATTTTAAATATTCCTATTTCTGAATAGCGAGCTTCCACTGTACAATAAATATTAAATTCCAAAGCGCGCACAATGTTTTTTCCTGCTTGTTGTTGTTGTTGCTATTGTTGTTGTGTGTTTGTCATTTGTTAGCAGTGAAAGTCGTCGCTGCCACATTCATTTTTCTTTATACATCTTTTTTTTTGCGCGATTTAATACAATTATCAACGGCTTTTGCGCCAAGTTGTCTGCTAACCATGGTTGTCTATTCTTTGGTTAATTTTGTCGCTTGTTTTGTTGTTGCTTTTGTTGTTCATTCACCATTCGTTGTTATTGCTGGTATTTATGTTCGTTTGCTTGACCTTTACACATTTTCAAAAGCGTTACTCAATCGCCGTTTGCTTTGATTCCTACTGTTGCCATCAACCACATCACTTTTAGCTGTTTATTTATGTATGCGACTCTCGTTTGCTGTTTGCTTTTTGCAATTTTTGCTTTTTGCTCTTTTTGCTCTTTGCTGTTTGCTGTTTGCTATTTGTTATTTGCTATTTATTTGTCTTTTGCAGTAGAGATGGACGTCACTTCGTGACACAGCAATCATCTGTTCCAATCTAGTATACAGCTTATATATGTGGTAGAATCAAGCTTTGTACAACTTGCACTAGTCAGAGAATTGATTTTATTCTTCATAAATAAAAATGATTAAAAAAAATGTATGAAAACAAACTATGCAGGAAAATTCAACAGCCAGAAGTCAGACTAGGTATATATATTCTTGATTTTATATAATTATCTGCAACTTAAATTTAACTGCGACACTTTTAGAGACTCTTGAGTTGAAGCAACAAAGACATAATTTTGAGATTTGTATAAGAATTGTGCACAAATTGTATGTTTGTCAAGAGATGGAGTTGAAGTTGTGAAATCTAGAGTAGTAGAGTATAGTGCAAATCCATAAAGCTTTACTAATTGCCACAATACGGAGAGTAATAAAATATAGAATCTACGAAAGAAATAAAAATTTAGTTCGATTTACAGTGAATTCGACTGAGAAAAGTTTGAAATATAGTAAATAAAATAAATAAATAAGAAATTAAATTTCTTCAAAATTCGACAAAGCTACTTTGAAAGTCCATATCGACAAAACTAAGTTGAAATCAGACAAGTTTGACCGTAAAATACATCTGGCAAAATATAGCAAATTAATTTATTATTTTTTATCTACTCCAATCTAAACTCCATATTAATGGGTGCATTTAGAGTATGTTTCAAAAGTAGGTTAACTGCATGTTGTTTGACACACATTTCAACGTGACACGCTTCGATCGCTAGCTAACTTTGTCATTTGTAGTTTTTGCAGTTTTTGTAGTTTGCTATGTGTGAATTTGGTTGGTTTGCATTTTGCTCCTACGCTCGCTGCAAGCTTTTGTTTGATATTCCAACATTAAATTTATTGACATTTGGCAACCAACAGTTGAGGAGCAGCTCTCGAAACAAAACTCGTTTGCCAGTTTCGCCCAGCTTGCCCAGTTGTGAATGTGTTTGAATGTTGTTTGCATTAAACACGAATCGCACTCAGCTGTTGGCCATTCTGTCAGTTAGCCAGTTAGTCACGCCGTTGAAACTGCGTGCGACGTGTGCTCATCTTTAATAATAAATAGAAATAATCAAAGTATTCAAGTTGACTTGTTGATGATGAACTGCTGATGATGCTGATAGAGCTTAAAACCAGCTCAGCCCACACATGATGAATAAGCAACTCCATTGTCTAAATATGTTTACCACACTTCTTTGCCCCTTTGCAGTTGCGCCCATTAACGAGCAACAAGCAACAACAACAGCAACAACAACAACAACGCAACGCAAGATTAGCAACACGAGCCACATGACCACAACGAATGCCACCAATAATAGCAGCAGCAGCAGCAGCAGCGGAGGCGGAGGCGCCACAGTGACGCAGCAACAGCAGCAACAAAGCAACAGTGTTGCCTCAACATCAACATCAAAGGTCTACATCAAAAAGACGGGCAGCAGCAGCAATTCCTCATCCTCGGCTGGTGGCAATCGCAAGGAGAGTTTTGGTTCTCGCGATTCCCTCAATGATATACTCAGTGAAACGGGCCTGCCCATTGGCACTGTGGCCGCTCAGCGCAAATCGCTGGAGAACAAAAACCTCGATCTGAGCAAATTGCCAGGCAGCAAGCAGCAAATCATAACAGCAACAACTGCAACATCAGCCACGAGCAACATGAGCAGCAGCAGCAGCAGCAGCAACACAACGACAACAACAGCTGCAAATACAGCCGCTGTTTATGCCGAGCTGCGCAAGAGTCTGGATAATATGGATGAGAAGATCAAATCGCCAACGCCGCCAGTTGTGGGCAAGAAGCCCAGTGTTCCGCTTAAGAAAACACCCACGGGCTCAGGTCAGTTTTGTGTGCATTGAAATGAAATAACTCAAATTTAAATACTTTTCAAACTTGAGAGTGCTTGTCGAAAATGCTTAAGTTTTAGTTGGCAGAGTGGGCGTTTCTTAAGTGCTGAAGGATCATGAAGAGGCTCAGCTTTATTTCTTCTTAAATTGCTCAACTCAAGTGCACCAGGACATGAGACTGGACTGTAGTAGCGAGTTTAGTTTGGGATTGGACGAAGTTGAGCTTGAGTTTATTTAGTTTAGACTGAGTTTGTAGAAATTTGTCGAAATTAATAAATTTTGTTAAGAATTGTGTAGAAATCAACTTCAAATTGTGGAATCATATAATTTTATGTTTGTGCACCCGCATATAAATCGCCCAGAATATTGGAGATTTTATATACTTTTGACGCCAGCGGAAACTAACCTTATTATTCAGGAAGTATGTTTCTAAAAACTAGGAGTTTTCTTTTTTTTATAGATTATGAATTCATGTATTTATGCATTTATGTATGTATATGTTTTTTTTGAGTGTAGATTTGGGTTAACATTGAGTTTTAGATGACAGTTGAGTAGGGAGTGGCTTTGAATAGGTTTGAGGCAGGAGAGCGAATTTGTTTTTAATGCCGAGAGTCGCAGCTAGGACTAAAAACTAAAACGAAACCAGGAAATATCTGAAAATCTTTATAGTTTAAAATCAAAGTAATTAAACAAATGTAAGTTTATTATGTTATTTATTTATTAGTTATTTTACATTTGCTCAATCGATCCATCAGCTTTTTGTGTTTGCTTTTGAGTTATTTCATTTCAATTTCAATGATTTTCAAGTCTCAATGCACCACTAACAACAAACACATTCCACAATTACAGGCAGCATTTTGGGCGGTGGCAGCAGCAACAGCAGCAGTAGCAGCAGCAGTGGCATGAGGAAGAAGAGCGCCGAGAGCAACAAACTAACTAGCACCGTCTCGCAGGACATCGGCGACGGACTGTCAGGCAGTAAATTGGGGAGTGGAGGACATTTGCCCGACTCCGGCCTAACTGGCAATGTGGTAATGCGCCGTGCTGCAACAATTGCCGTGGAGGATACGGACTTCGATCGGGTGGAGCGTGCCTCAATATTGCCGGATATGCGTGCGGGACGCGTCAAAGCGCCACGCCGTCGCCCCCCCTCTGCGGCCATAAATGTTGTGCTCGGCGAGAGCAACAATAATAATACGGTTTATGTGAATGGCAGCAGTGCCAGTGAGTTGAGTGAAGATGGTGGGGCAGGCACTGGCGGCAAACAGGCAACAGCGGGCTCCTCTGATGACAATTCAACGGGTGAGTCGGTTGAACCCCAACTGGCCAAACCGAAGCCACGCGACTGGGAGAAAAAGGCGGCACCGTGGATGCAAGAGCTGAAAGCATCGCAGGAGACGCGCAAGAAGACAACGCCAAGCGTTGAGCCGCGTGCCGCAGGCGTTGTAGCCAGCTCCAAACTGTTTGCCACAGAGCAGGCAACAGCAGCAGCTGCCACAATAATAACAGCAACAACAACATCATCAGCAACAGCAACAACAGCAACGAGTGCCACAAGCAGCACGAGTAAAGTGCAATCGAGCGCGGTGACTTCCTCGAGCATCATGCAACAGTCCATGTTTGTGGAGAGCAGCAGCACCAGCAGCACCACCTCGAGCAGCAGCAACAGCCACCGCAAGGAGTTCACCAATCACAACAATAACAATCATGATGCCCCAACGTCGAGAACAAAGGCAGCCATCGTTAGCAGCGATGAGGAATCGCGAGGCGCGGCACGACCCAACAGTTTATCCATACGATCCAAGACGCCGCTGGACAAGATGAGCCTCAACGAAAGCCCAACAGCAGCAGTAGCAGCAACTGTCCACAACAATCATGCGGCAGCAGCAACAGCGGCAGTTGTTGCAGCAGAATCTGTGCCACGCGTGCAACAACTCGAGGGTCGTGTGGAGAAACTGGAGTCGATGGTGCTGGCGCAACAGCGTACAATTGAGGAGCTGGTGCGAACGTTGCGGGAGGAGGCGGAGCGGGTCAAGTTGCTGCGTGGCGAGCTGGATAAATATGCGCAGTGCGTGACGCAAGTTTGAAGTGGCAACACCCAAAAAAAAAAATTTAGCTGCCCCAAAAACTATAGCTTGATTGTTGTTGTTTCCAACTTTTGTTTTCGTTAGATTTGTGTAGTTAAAATTGATTTTTAGCTAGCTTTAATCAATGTCAACCACAAAAAAATACTTAACATTCCAATGCTTGTCAAACTGTGTGCAACCAGCCTTTAACCTCCTAAAGACAATCCCAACATTGTACTTATAATACTTTTATTCTCTTCTATCTTAATATCAACTATTACCAATTTATGTAAACTGTTTAATTTTGCCATTTATGTTTTTGGACAACTGAAAAACTTTGGTCGGAAATTGCATGCAGTACTCCTATATATATATATATATATATTTACTATATATATTTTTGATAAGTATTTTATACCAACATTCTGAAAAACAAGAAATAACAAAACAACTTTTGTGGGCGTTGTGTGATTTTTTTTAATGAGCTGCGCTTTAGCTTAAGCATACATACTACCTATCTATATCTATATCTATATCTATATACCTTTATCTTTATCTTTATATATATCTTTTCAATTTACAGTTTGTTTTGTTCATTATGCTTATTTTAATGATGTATTAAAGTTATGAAACATGTACTATAAAAAATACTAAAAGAAAACAGAAAAAACAACACACATATAATTAAATAAAGAAAGTTCGATGAAGATGCCTAAACATTTAAGTAAAGTAATCCAAATAAATAATTAAACTTAAATTCAATGTCTCTCTAATTTGTTATTATTATTATTTTTTTTGTTTCATTTTTTTAATCTTGCCATCATATCATCGAGTCAACTTTATAATTCATATCATAAACGTGAAACCACTTGCAATCTTTTATAAACTTTTTTTAATAGTACTATATATAAATGTCTCTAGATCTAATCTGTAGTTGCATTTTAGATTTAGTTGTCCATATATACATACATAACAACAAAAGAAATATCCATCTAATCAATGGCTTTATCTCTTTTCCCAAACAAAAAAAAAAATAAAACAGACAACAAACACGTCGCGGGAAATTTGATAATTGGATGTTCTGAAGCAACAGTTTTTCATTTTTTCAACTTGATTGTACAGCAATTCCTTTTAATTTGTGTGATAAGCTATAAAATTACAAAATAAAAAAATATATATATAAATATATTGTGCATTTTGGAACGTTAAATCATTTAAACAAACAATATACGACTAGTTAGGCAATAAGTAAAAAAGTAAAAATCATTAAAGCATAAAAACCTAAAAAAAAAACATCGTCAGCCCAATTATTAGCGAATTGTTGCAATTTATTTTGATAATATCACATTAAATATTGCTTGTAAATACTGTAAATTCATATGGCTTGATAATAAAGATATAAATATTATTGATAAACATAAAGGTGTTTACAAGTTTGGTAAATAATATGTGAATTATTTAATCTGCAGCTGGTTTTGAATTTGGTGGTTACTTCTTTTATGATATTTTACAGCACTAATTTTTAGGCGCACTTGCAGCCAACTTAACGCAGCTCAACTTTGCGTTCCCTTGCGCAATGTAAACTTGTTTTAACATTATGCTAGCAAGTTAACAGCAATGTTTACGAGTTCACTGTTGCAGTTGATATCACTCACATGCTCGGCCCATTGACCGATGGTCGCTCGCTGGCCCGCTCACGAAGCTGACACGAAGCTCGCCTCTTTGACAGTGGAACGAACGCGTACTGTCCATTCTTTTATGATCTCAAGTTTTGTGGGCTGACTGTGATGCTGGTCCATAAAAGCTGTCTCAGCTAAGCTGCACGCTGCGCTGTTCGCTGCTTGCTGTTCTACGGCATCAAATCTAAGCAAATCAAATGAGCACCTCGCACAGTGGTGCACATGCATTTAATGAAAAATTGGAAAATTACAATTTATGTTTGTGTGTTAATGGCGGCAGAATACATTATAATATATAAGTGAGTTCAGTTATCACTGTAGAAACAAATTATTACATAATACAAGTAAATAAAAAATATACATTATAAACATAATATATATTATATATAATATGTTACAATATACCATGCAATTTATTGATTGCAAAGTAAACAAATTTGAAAAATATAAAACATATATAGAAAATATTACTTTAAGCATAGTTTTTGTAAATCTCAAAATATCAGATAACTTGACATTGTCTTAATTAAATATATTTTATTTAATATATGCAATAATGACACAATGCAAATTAATGAATATAAATTGAACATATTTTAGAAAATATAGAAATATAAAACATTTTGATTGCAGTAAACAAAAATTCACATAAGTGAAGGAATGGATTTAAAAGTATACAACTTAAATGCAACAAAAATACTTAAACTCGAGCAAGGAACTATCAAACTGTCAAAACGACTAACATTAGAGAAATACAGTAAAGGATTTTATATAATACAACTGAAGTCGAATAAACAGCTGCCATAAGAAATAAACTTGTATGATAATAAAAGAATAATTTGCGGTTAAAATATGATTGATTTATGGGTGTAAGGTAGCGATCTCTGAGCCCACTGTGCGCTGCCTACCTGCCTGTCTGCCTGCCTGTCGCTCTAAGTGTGTTTGTGTGTGTGTGTGTGTGTGTGTGTATGTGTGTACTTGTGCTTTTGCCTTTCTTGTGCGCTGCTGTTGCTGTTGTTGTAGTTGTTGCTTTTTGGTGTTTGGTGTTGTTGTTGCCTTGGCACTTGGCGCTTGGCGCTGGCTGCGACTGGCTCTGTTTCTGTTTCTGGCTCTGTTTCTCTGTCTCTGGCTCTGTCTCTGGGCTTACTGAGCTTTTAGCCAGCCTTCTTGGGCGCTAGCCAGCCAGCCAGCCAGCTAAGCACTTATCAGTTTTCTGATCGCTGTGGGAATTCAGTTAATTGTGGACGCTGTAGCCAAACGGACGCACGGCACAACCTGCAAAAAATAATTTTAAAAAATAATAATACTAAATATATATATTTATATATATATATATATATACATTGATAAATATTTAAATTGAAATTCGCAACTCGGACAATACATTTTTGTAATAGTTGCTGTCGCGCGTGAAAGTCATTTGTCAGGCACTGGCCAACATTTCTTAAGCCACAACAAAAAAACACAGCTGAAAACATATTTAAGGACCGTACTAAAAGAAGTCATTTTACACATAAATTCAGTATACGCAACGTGCAACGCGAGGGGAATTAATAATAAAAAAATTACAAACAAAATCACTGCAGCATTTCGACAAAGTCAGTTAAATATACAGTTTTCAGAGTGTGTGTGTGTTTGTGTGTGAGTGCGGCTAAATAAAATAAATACGTCAAGAAATAAGCAACAAGTGACAATTTGCAAAACTTGTAAAAAAAATAGTTTAAACTTAAAAAAGCCATAAACAAATCGTTGTAAAAATAAATAAACGCGCGCCAATATTGCTCCAATTTAAAGCTGCTTAGCAACAAATGCACTGAGCAACAACAGAAAAGCAACAATAACAAGAACAATAACAAACAGCTCGCAATATAGAAAGCAACAAAAAAATAATAATAAAAAACATCTACAACACGGGATTAAAAATCCAGCTACAAAAAAAAAACAACAACAAAATATCAACAACAGCGAGAAAACAACAAATGTGGTGGGTGCATTGGTAAGCTCAGCGGGCAAAAAAAAGTAACGGTTAATACATAAAACCCCCCCCCCCCCGCGAAAAAAAACGGCTCAAATTGGCCAAAACGTTTTTTTTAAGCGCAAACGCGTTTTTTTATGCTTAGCATTTTTTTTGCCTAAACGTTTTTTTGCCAGATTTTTTGACTTGCTTAACGTTTGTTTTTGGTGGCTCTCTTACATTTTGACGGCTATAGAGTGGATTTGTCTTCAATTGTGTTGAGTTAAATCTGTACGGCCCAAACGTAAAGCAACTAAGCCGTAGTTTAAGCCAAAAGCGACTGCAACGGTGATCTGAAAATATGTCGGCCAAAAAGGTGCAGAAAAAAAGGCAATCGAAAATGAAAAATGGCCAGCGATTTGCGTCAAGGTCAGCGATGAAAGTGTGTTTGTGTGTGTGTGTGTGTCTGTTTGTGTGTGTGTGTGTAACTTTACTGTTAGCTTTTGTGGCATGCATTAGCCATCGATATCGAATTTGTCGATTGAAAAGATTTTTTGTTGTTTTTGCTTTTCAATGGGTAGTTTTTGGTTATCTGAACTCTTTTGTCTCCTACTTCTGTTTGATTGACAGGCGTGTAGATCAATTTTGATTGAGCAGATGTTTATCATCGCCTGGTGGATTGCAGCAATGTCCGCCCCGTTTGTTGCGCCCTCCCTTTGTGATGGACAAATAAGTTAAAGTTGATGTTACGTTAGGGCTTGTCAAATTGAGCGACATGGTACTATAATTTAGTAATTTGTAATTTGTAGTTTCTTGCAGCTGCATGTTATTTAATCTGTTTTTTTTTTGTGGGTTTTTTGAACGCCCCAAAAAATCTATTACTATCTTTTCTGGTCATAATTAATGGCTAAGTGTAATTGGTCGAAAAGGGTTTCTTAAATCAAATTTTCGAATGACTTGCTTCAAACTATTTTTGGGGTTATATTTATAAAGCTATATTGCTAGATTTATAGTAAATTTAAGTTCGTTTTTTCTTATGAACTTTCTTGCAGAAAAGAAGCAGAAGAAGAAGAAGAACAGAAGCAAGTACGAAATTATTTGGCTTTCTAAATTGCATATTTACATTACATTTAATTTAGTGTTTTTTTACAACATTTTATGAGAAAAAGAGTACGAAAATATTTTAATATACTTGAAAAAATCATTGCACTTTCTAATATTTGAGCTGTTGATTGAGTGCCCAGCAATTGCAAAAAGCAAATAAATAAATGTGCCATAAATTTCAGTAATTCTCATTTTTTTTTTCTTACCGCACATTCTATGCCAAGTTGCAAAATGGCAGTAAGACTAAGTTTGTAGTTAGTTAGTCAGTCGGACCCATTGCCAAACGCGCTGAACGATTTTAATACAAATGATTATTAAATGCTTAATTGCGGTGCAGTCGTCAGACAACGGCCCAGAGCAATGGTAAACACCAACAAAGAGCGCTTTGGCCAAAACAATTAACGCCGCTCAGCGAAATTAACAAATTGTTTGTGCAGCTTTGCAGCAACCGCAACGGCAACAAACAACAATAAAAACAACACCAAAACCTGTTGCACTATTTGCTTTTAGCTGCGAGCTATTCTTGCATATACCCGTTTAGGACAATAACTATGATCATAAAACACAAGTCGGATCGGCGCCAGTGCGACGAAGTTGAGCGACTAAAAGATGCCCCTATAATAAGGCTGAGACTACGAAGATATTCATCAAAGATTTATCTTTAGACTATTCGATTGAAATTGTATATTTGCCTTATAATAGACTGAAAGCTGTTCATGAAAGTGTCTCATAAAATTGCAAGAAATTATCTATAACGAAAAGTACGTAACAACTGAGGAAAATATTTGGCTTGGAATAGCAAAATAGTTCAAAGAATGTAACATCAAATTGGAAAAGCTGCTCTATATTTAAAATTAAACAGCGATTGAGGAAAATGTGAAAATTGAAATGCGTGAAGATTTTCTTTTAAAATTACTGAAGAATATAATAATATAAAATATTTTGATAAATGGTGTTTTTTTTTTGGGATTAATTAAAATAATTTTTTTTACAAAACTAACTTTCTAAAATGGCATTGCCTAAACTCAAGAACAAAATATATTCAAAATTAAAAAAGAAATTTAAAAAAACTAAACACAAAAACGAAAAATAATTCAAAATTATAAAAATCAACCATCAAAAGAAATTTATTTTATTATCGGAAAAGAAAGGGCCAACACTCAAATAAAGAAAAGTCAATTAATAGAAAACATGATTTAGGAAACTTTTCCAAAAATAGATGAAAATATTCTTCTCTTTATAAAAAATGATAGAAATTGTTTACCATATCCGATTTTTACAACACACTTAGCAACTGACTAGAAAGGCCTTGTACGAAAATGATAAGATGATAAGTGACTGAAAAGATCTGAAATAAATATATCTAGGCTAAAATAGGTGTTGCCCAGCTCGATTAAACAGGGCTTAGGACATTTTCGAATAGTTACAGGGTATTTGCAAAAGTTCAATAAACTCTTAAGAAATTCCATGGAAGTAAAAACAATTTAATGGTCGCGGTCGTTGTTTGTTTAACTTTGCTATACTTTTGCTCGTGCTTCTGAGATTATTATTTGGCAGTCTGCTTCGCTGACAAAAAAAAGCGCATACGCCGCGTTGGCCTCTCCCTTGGCTTGATTTGGCTTGTTTTAGCTTGGCTTTGAGCCTTGCCCGTCCCTCAACTGGCTTGCGTCAATTGTCAATGAATTGCAATTGCCATTTTTTTTTGTTGCTATTTGTTTTTGTTGTTGTTGCTGCTGCTTCGTCGCGTGTGATTTTGCCCATTGTTTCGAGAGCATGTTTCGACAATTTGTCACCAAAGAAATAGTGGCACACACAGACACACACACGCACACACACTTGATTCCACATGTTGGCGACCCATTCGTTACACACAAATAGTGTCGTACTTAGTAGCAATTTATTTCGCACTGCTTGTCAGCTCACTTCTGGTTTTAAATCAAGTTTATCAACCGGAATTCAGTTAGCCAGCATTCTATTGTACCCACATCCATGCTCATGTCGATTGTCTATCGTCCACTTTTTTTCTGGGTGTAACCATATCGATTAGCATTCTAATTTATATACTAACTGTGCGAATTTTGACGCCAATGGGCATTCACGAGTCAAGTAAACGGGCCAACTAACCAACTTCAATTGCAATTGCAATTGCAACTGCCAAGTCCAATATCAAGAGCAAGACCAAATCCAACACCAACTTCAAGTGCCATTGCCCAGTTGACATAGACATATTTTTTTTACACACACTGCAAACAATAAAAAATATAAAATAATAAATGAACTTCTCAAATTGTCCACTCCCACAACATTCCCATATCGAAAGCGATTTCCACTCGCTCAAGCAAAAGTTGACTTGATTGTTTTTTCTTAGGTTTGGATTAGATTAAGTTTGAGTTGATAATAATTTAGAATTCGGTCAGTTGATCGTTGTCTTTCCAATCCCAGTTCGTTGAGTCCCTCAACAAAAAGTTGCAAAGAATTCAGGAAATTCAGATAAGTTTCCTGAGAAGTTGTTAAATGCATTTTCCCACAGCTTCTTGTTTCTCTCTTAAGTTAATATTGCTTTAAGTTATTTTTTAATCGTTCACGCTGTCGGATTAAGTATAGAAATGAGGCATGTTAAAGCACTTTCTGAATAACATTAATTAGACATTTTTGTTGGGATTCAAATTTGCATTTCAAAACTATGCATTTTTTAATTAAATATGTTTTCTGTCAGCTACCTAAAGGCATGTTGTCGCTGACTATGTGGAAGTTTTAGACACAATTTTGATATGTCGTCTAATCACTATTTATTTATAACAAATACACATTATTTGTAAACTCAAATAATTCTAGAATTCTCAACTTTTGCAAACAAATCAATATATTTATTTAAAGTTCAATTGAGTTGAATTTAAGTTTATTGCAAAGCATTTATTGCATACAATTTTATTTATTTTTTCTTTTTGGCCACAACTCTGGCAAAGTTTACAGCTGACTTGGCTGACTATTGCTGGTTCCGTTTGTGGGTCTTTGATATGGGTGCAGCTTTTCGAAACTGAACTGGCCAGTTTAGTAAGTGTAGATAATACATACAAAAACACACACACACACACACCCAAACACATACACATACAGGTCTGAGTGTGCTGGTTTCTAGATAACAACGACCTTTACATTCGAGATGTGTTAAGCACTTTTACTTTTCTTTACTAAGCCGAGTATCAGTTGCATAAGTCAGAATCGACAACAAAAGCGGCAACTAATAAAAAGTAGTTTGTCTAGCTGTCAAAGATAACAACAAAAAATATATACAAAATTAAGAAGAAATGCGTCAGAAGCAGCCAGCCAAGAAAGACTAGAAGTAGCAAACACACGACGAGTACACTCCGCGAAAAACTCTAAGCTAAAGCGAGCTGGAATTTCTACGAATAACATTCAAGAAATATGAGTTTCGTTCGAGTTTTGTACATGTATAAAATTCTCCAGTTTTTTTTTTCTGCAAAAGAATTTACATAACTATTAGTTTTGTGGTTCGCTGTTGTCTAATTAATGAGCCAAGCTTTGCGCTGTTTGTTTTTTTGGCCAAGAAACTTTCATTTTTAATGAGCTGAATTTTGGTGGCCATAAACACACACTGTGCATTGTTTTGCTTTATTTTGTTTTGCTTGGCAGTCAACACACACAAACACGCACACGCACACACACAAATTCCTGGATAATTAAAAGCCATTGAACGCTCTGCGACTCTGAGTAATTATATGGCCCGCGAAGAAGTCTTGATAAGAATTAGAACTGGTTTTGCGCACAAACTGGCTAAACTGTTTGTTTTGGCTTAATGCTGGCCAAGAATAACTATTTTTAGTACATTTTGTTAGTTTAGATGCTGGCGATTTTAAGGCTTAATTACACATTTGGCTTGGCGGAAATGCCTGCTAATTACTTAGAGGCTCTAATTAAATTAAAACTATTTGCATAAAGGGGTGCTATAAAATCAAGCTAAAGGCTAATGTGTGCCTCTAGCTGAAGACTTTGGGCCACAAAACAGACAATGCACACACCAAACACACACACAAGAAGCAAAGGCAAGCCAGCTTCAATGACATGCCAATTGTTGTGGCTATCAAAAATATTTGTCATTAATTATAAATATGTTGAAATCGCTAGAAATAACTTAGCATCTTGGCCAAGTATTATTGGGCTTGCTGCTGCAACTTGTTGCGACTTGTTGCCATCTCCAACCCGCCTCAACCCCTCGAATACCACAGCACTTCGCCAGACAAGTTCAATGATTCTACTGCCAATCCGTGACTCAAATCGCAACTATTGAAATAAAATTAGCTGCAAATGTTCAAATATTTTTATTTCTATATGTCTATGATTTTTTTTGTATCTTTTTGCATGCCTCGCTTCGAGTGTGAAATGCACCTTGACATTTGAGAGTACCGTCTTCGTCTTCGTCTTCTTCTTCTGTGCCTTTTACCATATTTTTACCGATCGCAATACATTTGTCTTGGCCTGGCTAATGCCAGCCAATAACTTTGGTAAATGATGCATCATTTATGCAACTTATTTCTGTACGCTTGAGCAGCGCAGTCAACAAACATAACAAAAGACACCTAACAAACATTTTTATGTTCTTCTGCCCCAGTGATTATTCACTCGATTTATGGCTGCTCCCTCAATTTATATACTCTTGACGTTTTTATACCCTGTATAAAGTGTTAAATATGTCATAAAATTGTGCAAATAAAGTTGAAAATGACTTGCAGGTATTGGCGATACCATAAAGTTGAAAAATATACATAAATGGCTTATTATCGTCTCTCGATGTCCGTCTGAATACAAAATGTGATTATGTCGATCTTTAAAATAGTAACTAAAATGTATTTCACACAAGTCCTGTAAATTGTCTATATAAATTTGACTTTCCATTTTCCTTCTGGAGTGTAAGTAGTTTACATAACTACACAGTTTCAATGGCTGAAGCTGATTTTATGAGCTTGTGTATCCAATTTTCCGAAATTCCGTTGAAAACTAGTGTGAAAATTGCCTTCATGTTTAGGACAAGAGTTGATTGGCTTTCCCAGCAAAAATCGTTGAGCCTCAGCCAGCAGTCAAGTTAGGCTTTTAATATATATAAATGATGTAAGCTGTAATCTAGCTACAGGGTATCTCTTAAGCGTCGCATATTTGTCTTTCTTTTGGGATGAACGCACTACTTAATTGATGGCTTCTGGTTTTTTTAATTGCAGAGATAAAAGTCACACCGAACCAAAACTGAACCACATCACTGACAAGCGAGGAACAAAGAGGCAGAGACTAAGAAGTGACCCTGGAGTATTTGTGGCACCTTCAGCATGATTCAACTGCAGATAAGATCAGCGGCCAAATGAATCACTTCACTTGACGCAAAGAAAGTGAGCTTCATTAAGAAGTCGAAGTCGAAGTTGAGTAACAAGACTCACAAATCGAAAGCACTTGTTTAAAATTGCTGAAAACTAGAGTGGAGCCTTTGTCAAAGTGGATGATAATACTGTACAGAATTAAGAACGGCATGGCACACTTTTGCTGGTATCACAAATTGGTATTTCTGCTGTTGGTAAGTTTACTTTTCACTTAAAAAAAAAACTATATTTAAATTACTATTTGAGTAGATGCAAATTTAGTTGTGTCTATTCAAAAAATGATTATCAAGAACTTCAAGCGCAATCTGACAGTCTAATTGCTACTCAAACAAAAGGTCACAAGTTCAAATCACGCAGTAGCAAAACTTATGCATAATTTTGAGGCTGTTTGACAACATGCGAAATTGTGCTAAGCATAAAACAAGTCAAAACACGCAATTACTCATTTGCATTCTAAGCGAACTTAAAGCTTATTATCATGCTGATTTATGCAGATTATACCCTGAACCAATTAAAAATGGATATAATAAAGTTGTGCAAACAGGAGGAAGCATCGGCATCGAAAAAGCCGAGTCTACTTAGCCATATCCGTATGCCTGTCTGCATGAACTACTCGACCATTAAATTTTGATTATAAGTACTCGCAAACCAAACCCAGACTAAGTTTATTTCATTTTGTTGAGTAAAGCCTCCATTATGCAAAGATCGATTTCCGATATCAATAAAAAAAATTCCAAAGATTATGTTTATTGTTGATCGATAAGTTTGGAAGAGAAACACAGATTTTGTTAGATTAAAGCGTATTTTCATTATGAAAAAAACTAAGATCAGATAAGTATTTAAAAGTTGTCGAGCTATCTCGACTATTGCCTACTTGTTTTGTGTGCTGATGACAAGCAAGAAATTCAATTAAAGAAATAAACATATTTTTTGGTTTGTTTTTTTGGTGGCATTGCTTATTGACATTTAAGCTTATAAAGATAAATTTAAATATTTACCCTGAGATTTATTCAAACTAATTTGGTCTCTCAATCAATAAATTAGTAAAGATAATTTTAAATATTTTCCCTGACAATCAATTGAACTTATTTGACAGCTTACACGAAATATTTAACAGGCTGTGCCATAAATATATTTCACATCTCATCAACTGTATGTAAACTATAACAAATGCTGCTCCGATTTTCTTCAATTCATCTATAATTAATTAATGTACATCCTTAATTTGTCGGATGCTAACAGCGCCCAAAAACATATATAGTATGTAGTACAAAAATATGCAGAATTCAACTTGCTTTTGTTGGCTTCATGTTTGTATTGTCGACATTGAACTTTAGATAGATGGATGATGTTATGCGAGTTGTCTGACTTTGCGGAATGATTTATTACGCATGGGAATTTCTGTTTATGCGGGAGCACATACATATATTTCTATACTATATATGTATGTACATATAGTTAGTAAAGCGCAACAAATCGATTGGTATTGGCCAACCCTTGAGTTAACATGACTAACACACAGTCCCCTTTGCAATGCTCATTAAGCCAGCTCATAAAATTGCAGTTAAATTTCAAGTTGTAGTTGCAACCACATACACATACTCAATACTATGATCAATCCGTTCAATTCGTTCAATTCGTTCAATCGTTCACTTGGCCAATATGTGAAATAAATGGATTAATTGCTCTGCGGGGTAATTGTGTCGGCATATTGCCAGTGTGTGTGTTTATTGGCCCAAATCATCATCATCATCCACAATGCTGGCGAGTGCATTTTTCTCTTATGGTTTTTTTTTATTATTATTAATTTGTGCCCAGTTGGTTAATGCTAATGTGTTGTTGAGACTGCATTGGACTGGATACGGGCAATAGGCAATAGCAACAGTAATAGACACAAAAGCGCCAGCTGACTGTGATGAATGTATAACGAACTAAAGTTGGCTAAAATCAACTTAACAGCCGCAAAAGCCACGTTAAATAATTGCACGCGATTTGCGAGCGGTTATGCGAAACTGAAAACTTTAAATGAAAAACTAAATAAAAAACTGAAAAAAATACTGAAAAAAACTGAGAAACTGAGAAACGGCAGTCGCCGTCGATGACGCTTGCAATTTGCAAATTATGCGCAGCGGGCGGGACTTTGATTGAGGACGGGCGACTGCATGTGCTGAGAGGGGGCAGCGGGGCGACATCGCGTGGTGCAGCAACATTCTAAAGTCAACGTCAGCTTTTCTTTCAAATATAATGAGTGTGTGTCTGAGTGCAGTATATCTGGACTGGTATGCATATGACGATTAGCAGAACTACAACAGAAACTAGCAGAAACGGCTATTGACAAGCTCCCGAATATTTAATACCCTTACAGATTTATATATACATGTTAAGATATACATATATATAATATTCAAATATAAAATAGTCAAAAAAAAAAAAATGATCAGCCCAAAAATGATTAAACTTTGGTAGTTTGAAAAGTGAATAATTAAATAAAAATTTAATTAAGTTGAGAATTTTTCGAAGATTTACGATTTGTTTATACAAACAAAAACGAGCTCTATTTTATGTGTTATTCATATTCCTGTACTTCCGACATTTTTTAGCATTTGGCTAAAGTGCTAAAAATTCAAAATAAATCGTGTTTGTATCCGGTCCATTCTAATAATACGATTTCACTATACCCAATCCTAAGAATCACATTCACATTCCTAAAGTTTCGCGATTCCATTATAAGCCTCAATTGTCGTTAACGTTTCGAATAAAACTGCTGAGATTGGATTATTTTGATTTGTCTTTGCGAAATGTATACAAAAAAAAAACAGTACAAATATAAACTAAAACTATTCCTATGCAAACAACCCAATAATCAAGAAACTAATTTAAATAATAAAAAGAATGTTGTGTAAATAAAAGTGGATGCTGGAATTGGACTATTTGACTCAACCAGGAAATGTTTTTAAGCTTAAAGTAAAATAAATATAGGCCTGAAAATAATGTGTAAAATATTAAGGTCTCTTTACTCCCAGCCTTACGACAACTCGAAAATAAAATGATCGCTCTTCATTAATTTATAATTAACTTCAATTTACAATTGAATATTAAACAATTATCTCGAGTCGAAGGCCTAGGCTAGTTAATGCTAAGTCATAATTTGTTAATAAATAAAATTAAAGTCATTTTCAATGGGTTACATATTTAATGATAAACATGGGAATACCTCTGAGAGTGTGTAATAAAATATAGAATAGTGTAGCAGTGAGGAGTGAGGAGTGTTGCTGCTGCTCGTTGAATGGTGTGTAATTAATAAATGTGTGTTATTACGACAGAGGCAGGGAGGACTGGAGCGAGAGGGAGACTGAGCAAAATTATAACTGCAATTGGTGGCATTGAGCGCCCTATAATGGAGGGGGGGAGAAGTAAAAAATACAAGTAAAAAATATAGCCTGAAAATCGATAAGTGGGTATAGGTCGAAACTTCAAAATGCCATATCTTCGTCAAAACTCGACTTTTTTTAAAAAGCGAGGGTTTTTTGATGATAGTTTTGCCCCTAAATCAATCGTACATTCAAACTTGAAAACTTGATATTGGGTCGGAAGACAAGTAAAAAATATAGCCTGAAAATCGATAAATGGGCATAGGTCGAAATTTCAAAATGCCATATCTTCGTCAAAATTCAAATTTTTTTTAAAAAGCGAGGGTTTTTTGATGATAGTTTTGCCCCTAAATCAATCTTACATTCAAACTTGAAAACTTGATATTGGGTCGGAAGACAAGTAAAAAATATAGCCTGAAAATCGATAAATGGGTATAGGTCGAAACTTCAAAATGCCATATCTTCGTCCAAACTCAACTTTTTTTTAAAAAGCGAGGGTTTTTTGATGATAGTTTTGCCCCTAAATCAATCTTACATTCAAACTTGAAAACTTGATATTGGGTCGGAAGACAAGTAAAAAATATAGCCTGAAAATCGATAAATGGGCATAGGTCGAAACTTCAAAATGCCATATCTTCGTCCAAACTCAACTTTTTTTTAAAAAGCGAGGGCTTTTTGATGATAGTTTTGCCCCTAAATCAATCGTACATTCAAACTTGAAAACTTGATATTGGGTCGGAAGACAAGTAAAAAATATAGCCTGAAAATCGATAAATGGGCATAGGTCGAAACTTAAAAATGCCATATCTTCGTCCAAACTCAACTTTTTTTAAAAAGCGAGGGCTTTTTGATGATAGTTTTGCCCCTAAATCAATCGTACATTCAAACTTGAAAACTTGATATTGGGTCGGAAGACAAGTAAAAAATATAGCCTGAAAATCGATAAATGGGCATAGGTCGAAACTTCAAAATGCCATATCTTCGTCAAAACTCAACTTTTTTTAAAAAGCGAGGGTTTTTTGATGATAGTTTTGCCCCTAAATCAATCTTACATTCAAACTTGAAAACTTGATATTGGGTCGGAAGACAAGTAAAAAATATAGCCTGAAAATCGATAAATGGGTATAGGTCGAAACTTCAAAATGCCATATCTTCGTCAAAACTCAACTTTTTTTTAAAAAGCGAGGGTTTTTTGATGATAGTTTTGCCCCTAAATCAATCTTACATTCAAACTTGAAAACTTGATATTGGGTCGGAAGACAAGTAAAAAATATAGCCTGAAAATCGATAAATGGGCATAGGTCGAAACTTCAAAATGCCATATCTTCGTCAAAACTCAACTTTTTTTAAAAAGCGAGGATTTTTTGATGATAGTTTTGCCACTAAATCAATCGTACATTCAAACTTGAAAACTTGATATTGGGTCGGAAGACAAGTAAAAAATATAGCCTGAAAATCGATAAATGGGCATAGGTCGAAACTTCAAAATGCCATATCTTCGTCAAAACTCAACTTTTTTTAAAAAGCGAGGGCTTTTTGATCATAGTTTTGCCCCTAAATCAATCGTACACTCAAACTTGAAAACTTGATATTGGGTCGGAAGACAAGTAAAAAATATAGCCTGAAAATCGATAAATGGGTATAGGTCGAAACTTCAAAATGCCATATCTTCGTCAAAACTCAACTTTTTTTTAAAAAGCGAGGGTTTTTTGATGATAGTTTTGCCCCTAAATCAATCGTACATTCAAACTTGAAAACTTGATATTGGGTCGGAAGACAAGTAAAAAATATAGCCTGAAAATCGATAAATGGGCATAGGTCGAAATTTCAAAATGTCATATCTTCGTCAAAACTCAACTTTTTTTAAAAAGCGAGGGCTTTTTGATGATAGTTTTGCCCCTAAATCAATCGTACATTCAAACTTGAAAACTTGATATTGGGTCGGAAGACAAGTAAAAAATATAGCCTGAAAATCGATAAATGGGCATAGGTCGAAACTTCAAAATGCCATATCTTCGTCAAAACTCAACTTTTTTTAAAAAGCGAGGGCTTTTTGATCATAGCTTTTCCCCTAAATCAATCGTACATTCAAACTTGAAAACTTGATATTGGGTCGGAAGACAAGTAAAAAATATAGCCTGAAAATCGATAAATGGGCATAGGTCGAAACTTCAAAATGCCATATCTTCGTCAAAACTCAACTTTTTTTAAAAAGCGAGGGTTTTTTGATGATAGTTTTGCCCCTAAATCAATCTTACATTCAAACTTGAAAACTTGATATTGGGTCGGAAGACAAGTAATAAATATAGCCTGAAAATCGATAAATGGGTATAGGTCGAAACTTCAAAATGCCATATCTTCGTCAAAACTCAACTTTTTTTAAAAAGCGAGGGCTTTTTGATGATAGTTTTGCCCCTAAATCAATCGTACATTCAAACTTGAAAACTTGATATTGGGTCGGAAGACAAGTAAAAAATATAGCCTGAAAATCGATAAATGGGCATAGGTCGAAACTTCAAAATGCCATATCTTCGTCCAAACTCAACTTTTTTTTAAAAAGCGAGGGCTTTTTGATGATAGTTTTGCCCCTAAATCAATCGTACATTCAAACTTGAAAACTTGATATTGGGTCGGAAGACAAGTAAAAAATATAGCCTGAAAATCGATAAATGGGCATAGGTCGAAACTTCAAAATGCCATATCTTCGTCAAAACTCAACTTTTTTTAAAAAGCGAGGGCTTTTTGATGATAGTTTTGCCCCTAAATCAATCGTACATTCAAACTTGAAAACTTGATATTGGGTCGGAAGACAAGTAAAAAATATAGCCTGAAAATCGATAAATGGGCATAGGTCGAAACTTCAAAATGCCATATCTTCGTCAAAACTCAACTTTTTTTAAAAAGCGAGGGTTTTTTGATGATAGTTTTGCCCCTAAATCAATCGTACATTCAAACTTGAAAACTTGATATTGGGTCGGAAGACAAGTAAAAAATATAGCCTGAAAATCGATAAATGGGTATAGGTCGAAACTTCAAAATGCCATATCTTCGTCAAAACTCAACTTTTTTTTAAAAAGCGAGGGTTTTTTGATGATAGTTTTGCCCCTAAATCAATCGTACATTCAAACTTGAAAACTTGATATTGGGTCGGAAGACAAGTAAAAAATATAGCCTGAAAATCGATAAATGGGCATAGGTCGAAACTTCAAAATGCCATATCTTCGTCAAAACTCAACTTTTTTTAAAAAGCGAGGGTTTTTTGATGATAGTTTTGCCCCTAAATCAATCGTACATTCAAACTTGAAAACTTGATATTGGGTCGGAAGACAAGTAAAAAATATAGCCTGAAAATCGATAAATGGGCATAGGTCGAAACTTCAAAATGCCATATCTTCGTCAAAACTCAACTTTTTTTAAAAAGCGAGGGTTTTTTGATGATAGTTTTGCCCCTAAATCAATCGTACATTCAAACTTGAAAACTTGATATTGGGTCGGAAGACAAGTAAAAAATATAGCCTGAAAATCGATAAATGGGCATAGGTCGAAACTTCAAAATGCCATATCTTCGTCAAAACTCAACTTTTTTTAAAAAGCGAGGGTTTTTTGATGATAGTTTTGCCCCTAAATCAATCGTACATTCAAACTTGAAAACTTGATATTGGGTCGGAAGACAAGTAATAAATATAGCCTGAAAATCGATAAATGGGCATAGGTCGAAACTTCAAAATGCCATATCTTCGTCAAAACTCAACTTTTTTTAAAAAGCGAGGGTTTTTTGATGATAGTTTTGCCCCTAAATCAATCGTACATTCAAACTTGAAAACTTGATATTGGGTCGGAAGACAAGTAATAAATATAGCCTGAAAATCGATAAATGGGTATAGGTCGAAACTTCAAAATGCCATATCTTCGTCAAAACTCAACTTTTTTTAAAAAGCGAGGGTTTTTTGATGATAGTTTTGCCCCTAAATCAATCGTACATTCAAACTTGAAAACTTGATATTGGGTCGGAAGACAAGTAATAAATATAGCCTGAAAATCGATAAATGGGCATAGGTCGAAACTTCAAAATGCCATATCTTCGTCAAGTCATATGGCGGCCATATTGTGATGCCAGTTGCAAGTGCCGGGTTGCAAGTTACCGATAGGCAATTGCAACATAAAGCAAAGCACAGCTGAGAAGGCAGCGGGTGGTGGCTGCAATTAAACAATGGCCCCTTGGCAACACAAATCGCGGCTGACACATTCACATTGGGGCAACAACAGTTGCTGTTGCTACTGCAACTGTTGCTGCTGCTGCGACTGCTGCTGCTGCTGCTCCTTTCAACGCTGCAACGCCCACAACAAAATGCTTTGGGCCACAAGAGTTGCAACCATTACACAGACACACACACACACACACACAACAAATATTCGAGCAGGCCAATTCTTGTTTTGTTTTTGTTTTCGTTGACCAGCCGAATTTGATAAAAAGAAACTTGTCCATTATTATAGCCTGGCAACTTTTTCCGCGTTTCTATGCAAATCTGTGAGCGCACTGTGTGTGGCCAGTTCGTGTCTTGAGTCATTTGTTTTTATGCAATCGAATCCCGTCTTTTGTTTTTGGTCACATCAATCATGAGGAGACGCCTAATTGATTAGCTCAACTTTTTAACTTAACACAAATTGAAATTGAAAGCGAAACGCAATTGAATTTGAGTCAAAAAATACCATAAGTAAGAAGAAGACGAAGCAGATTAAGGCGAGCAGCATAATAAAATGCCAGACCTCATAAAAGAACTCGTTCACATTTGTATACCCTATAGCCAGTAATAATAATGGGTAGGCCGGTTAGGCTGAAGTTGTGCAAAACAATGTATCAGGCGGAGAAAATCAGCTCCATTCTCACACATTCTTGTTCTCAAATAAAAGTAATCATTTTCCGAAGGTATATTAATTTTTTTAATAATGTCCTCCTTTAGCAGAATACCGATAAGAATCTATGAACCATCGGTTTGCAATGCAAGCCACAATTATAGATATATAAACATCCAGTCGACTTTTATATATATTTACCTAACGATTAATATCAATGACTTGGTTAAAGGGTAACTTCAATTCGAGCAATCATCCGATTAGATCACTCATACTTGTTTTCATTTGTGGATGCCCGTGGCTAATTAAATTTGAAGTTTCTGAAGCGGCACTTGAAAGGCAATTGATCTGGACTGGAGTACACTGAGAGTGTTCATTAAGGCGTGATTATTGCTTAATTGTTCGATGGATAACAACAACAGGTCTTTGATTTCGCTAAGGCGGATATATCTCAATGAGTTCCACCCGACACCAGCAGCAGCAGCAGAACTTGCTCATAACGTTTAGAATTTCAAAAGGCCAATTTGAGTGCTCATTTTGATTAGTCGCGCAAAAAAAATAAATGTATTTTGAAAAGAAAAGAAGTGTATTTGACACTTCCGCTAAGTTGACAGCCGTGAAAATTGTCAACGCTGTTGTGAAAGGCGCAAACAATCGAATGATAAATGAATAGATAATAAAAAGGCGAGCGATAAACGATAAACTGTGAACGTTTGCCAGCTAAGTGCAAAAGAATGTCTAACAGGATTAGCATTCACAGTGTTGATAAATCAATCAAGATTAAGCCTTAATAATTGCTGCGGCTATTTTTGGCTGCCAAACGCAGTTTTTCATTCATTAAACAACGCGGCAGAGGTGGTGGCACTGGCCACTCGGTTCAAGTAACTTGCCACAATGGAAAGGAATGTCGCAACGACAACAAGTTGTGTTTCTAGCATTTTAGAACGTACATATCACAGCAGGGGGGTAACCAAATATTACGTGACATTATATTTATATATAGTATTTTTTTTGATAGCCCTTCTGGGTGCATTGTTCTAAGCGTGGTCGCATTGTTATTAACTTGGCTGGCGATTTGTGTGTCAATGTTAAATGCTCAGCTGGGCAGTTACTTCTGCAATTTTAGACATAAAAGGCAAGGCGAGCCGGCTCACTGGTGACTAACACGCCGACTGTTAACTTGGCTATAAGTAAGTGGCTAACTGGGTAACTGGCCAGTCGCCCATTTTGCTGTCTTCGCCTGCGCCTGCGCCTTACTCTGTAATTTTAGCATATGTGCGAAGGTGTTTTTGTTGCTGCCAACAATTGTTAGATTGAATCGCTTAAATATGATCTACAAATGTTAAAGCTTAAAACAATAACAACAACACAAAGCAACAAAAATAGCGACAGGCGACAGTCGCCAAGCAATCAGCGCCCACTCAACTCCAATTGTTGTTTTAGTTGTTATTGTTGTTGTTGTTGCACATCGCTGCGCTGTCAAGCTGTTTGCATTTATGCTCGAAAAGCTGCCGGATGTTGTTGTTGCTGCTGTCGCCTATTTATTTTATATACATATACCATTTTTTCTATATAATAATTATGTTATTATATTATAAATTGCTCCGAATGCAGAAAAAAAAAATGTGTATAAATGTATATTGAAATTATTCATTATTTTTTTATTGCTTTTTTCAATTTCAATTTACGCCTTTCCATTCGCTTTGGTTTTCGTTTTTCGTGTTTTTTTTTTAAGTTTATTAGCCATAGAAGTGTTTTTTGTGATTTATCTCGATTACAATTAGTAATGCTGATTTTGCAAAATGCAATAAATATATTGTATTTTTTTTTTGTGCGCCAATCTGTGCAGGGCAAGTTCGTGTCCTAAGTCTTTTGTTTCGAGGCGTTTCGAGTTAAAGAGGGGCGTTACTTTTGCTTAGCATTGATTTGATTTATGCCTAGCACACATTGAAAGCACACTGAATAGGGAAGGTCAATGCTAGATTGTTAAATGTGTTCAGAAATTGAATAATTATGGGCTAATAGCTTGCGCTTTACATATCTGCCGCAACTTTATTCTTAATCCTTAGCAACCAGTTTTACTGGTTGCCATCATTTTTCGGAATGAAAGTCTATTTTTAGTCAGACTCTGAAGATGAGTCAGGCCACTTTTATTATTAGCTATCAAAAGACTGCACTGCTCTTAATGCATTCAGCGAATGAATTAACTTAAGAGCATTTTGCGAATGAAAGTGATTTTGTTCTGATGGTGTCGGAATAAGCTTAAGATGATATTCTGTGATGATAAATTACTTAAACGCAATTTGCAATAATACACTTAAGAGCTAGAGTACTAACTACAAAGGAACTTCAAGATAGATATCGAGATATTTTTCATAATTTAAATAAACATAGAGTTTAATGTATTCAGCAGCAGTATCTGCCACTTAGCACCCACTTCAACATAGCAACATTTGTCAGTTAATTATGACACTGACAAGGTTCGAAACATGCAACACACTCTACAAGAGGCACAAGCCGCACATCAAAAGCAGCCGCTGCATTCCACTGATGTCTTAATAGACCCAATACAATATTATTCAAATGTCATTTAGTTAACTGCCGAGCATGAGTTATGCATATCGAGAACTGCCATGAAGATAATGCTTCGAAATCGAATAATGATTCAATTACGCAAATTCAATAAAATAGATATGCGCTGGGATAAACTGTACACTCAGAGAAAGAATACTCTCAGTTAAGTGCAAACGTTATCAAAATCCCAAAGTGTTTAGAATGGATATCGAATTTCCTTATTCAAGTTGCTTTTTTGAAATACTCAAAATACTGAATGAAAGATTGTTTCGGGATAAGTTAGATTAGATTTGATTTTTGAAGAAAGCTGATTGTAAGATCGGAGAACACAATGACATCAATTGTATACCGATTTGAAATCGAACTTCGAACAGCGTTTTTCGCTGAGTGTACTTGTATTGAAAATGCATTATTTGCTGCATTTGCATAAAAATCGCATTGAGGATTAATATTTGCAAGGCATTTGACACGAACACAAAACTTAATCATTTCCATTCTGTACATTTCAGATGTTGTGCTGCAACTTTACGCGGCCAGCCCCAGTTCCTGCCCCTGCCCCCGCACCCGCTCGACAGAGTGAGCTCATTGCGGGCAATGAGTTTCTCAAACTGTTCCTGGACCATGACGAACAACAGCGCAGCCTGCACAGCGATGAGGAATACGATCTGGTTCGACCCGGTTCCGGTCGAGCACGAAGTCTGGAGCACAAGACCCGTTACCGCAATGCGAACGGACAACAGCAGATGGATGCGGAGGAGGGCAAACAGGTGGTCAAGCTGGTCACAACGGGCAGCAAAATTGTCTTCCTCGAGGATGCGCCCAGATCGACCAGAAAGCCCAAGGCCAGCGATGAGGTCAAGGTTGTGGCAGTTAGCGTCAGTTCATCCAGTCGGCGTGGCAATCGCATTAGTCGCACCCAGCCACCGGTTTTTAAAAGCATAGCTCATCGAAGCAGTGCACCGAGTGCAGCTGGACGAGATTTTGTCAATCGTTCGCACAAAAGTGAACTCTCCATTGAGGAGACAGAGCCACGCCTCGCTGCCGAGACAATGGATAGTGTGGATAGTGATTCCGTGAATAGTGCCTCGAACATACAAAATGTATTGGCGGCGCCACTGCTTGCCGCAGCTGCCTCCAGTCGCTCTAGCTCGGTGGCGCCTCGCAGAGCTGCCGGCGCAGTCGGAGCAGCAACAGGAACGACAACTTCATCATCAACTGCGAACAACACTCATGAGAGCGATGACAAATTGCTACCATTCCAGACGGTCATTTATCACGACACCAAATCTGGCCATGGCCCACAGTCAAGATCAATATCGTACAGTTCCATATCACAGAATGTGGAGGACTGGCATCCATCGTCAGCGGATGACATCCTAGCCGAGGCACAACGCAACGTGAGCGATAGTTTAAAGCCCATGGCTCGCATTGCGTCGGAGCCCTCGAAATTCTATTCGATACCATCGAAAATGTACAGTGTGCCCTCGAAATATTACTCGGAGCCGGCAAAGGTATACTCGGAGCCAGCGAAAATGTATGGCCAGGTGGAGAAGGTGTATTCGGAGCCATCGAAAGTCTATGGGCAACCCTCGAAATTTTATTCGGAGCCAGCGAAAGTTTACTCGCAGCCCGCTAAGGTTTATGGTGAGCCAGCAAAGACCTACTGGCCAACTGGCACTGGTTTTGGACACAGTCCGCTCAGCACGACCAGTTCACCCACAACAACAACAACAAAAGCAACAACGGGTGCAATTGTGGCAGCAACAACAGCAGCAGCAGCAACAACTGTGCCACCGGGCGCTGCCCCAAGCACCTTTTTGCCCTCGCGTCGACCAGCAATTGTGTCGCGGATTGCATTCGGTGAGGCTCAAACCACAACAACAATAGCAACCACAGCAGCAGCAGCAAATGCAGCAGCAGCAGCAACAACAACAACAAGCAGATCCATGGCAACCCAAACAGCAACAACCAGCAGGCCAAGCACTTGGCAGCAACATTATCACAACGCTCATCATCATCGCTTGCAACAACAACAGCAGCAACATCAACAGCAACAACAGCAACAACAACAACAGCGTCGCGTACTCTTCAATTTGGATAAATTACCTTATGATTTATTGAATGCACCACAGCCAATTTTATCAAAGAGTCCGAGTCCAAGCGACTACCAGCAACATCATCATCATCGTCCATGTTGGGAGCAACAACAACAGCAGCAACAACAACGTCAGCATTCATCACTGTCGCTTCAACATTCTAATCAAAATGCCAAAGGATTGCCCAACAACCGAGGTGAGTCTTTGCCCAAAAATACACACAAATTACACTGTACTACAAAGTAGTAGGCTTTTGCGCCTTCGCAAACAACACTCTTTAAGTGGGCGTGTCTCAAATTATGAAGCTCTAATTGCAGACCCTGCAATTTAACCCAATCCATCAGACTGGCACAGTGCACTGCAATTAGTTAGAGAAGAGGCAGCGCACACTTCACTTATCACGATCTTATCGAATGCTTCTCTCTTGGCATCTCTAATTAAAGGCGACTCAACTCTGGCTACAACTTTGCAGTTGGCAGTCCATACTTGAACTTATCAAATGCTTCTCGCTTGCAGTCACATTTAGTGGGAATCTGTAATTAACTTAACTTAACTCTAACTTAAATTTAACCGAAAAAGTGGGAAAACTAATCTTGAACTCATCCTATGCTTCTCGCTGCTGTCAAATCAATGCGGTTTTGTTTTGACTTAAAGTGTAAATCTTTAATTAAGAGAAGATTAAACTTTCATTATCTTCAATTTATGAATTGCTTGCAGATCTTACAGTTTTAAAATTCATTATCTATTATTTGTGAGCTGTTGCTTTCTACTGCACAATCTTTGAGATATAATTATATTTTAAACTAATTAAAGCTGACCTAAATCGTAAATTGCTGAAATTAAATTGTAAATCTTTAATTAAAGACAACAGCTGAGAGTAATTTTAATTCTTCATCTTTAATTTATTAAGTGATGCTTTCTATTGACTTACTTACTAATCCTGACCTATTTAAATAAAACTTAACTCTAGTTTTAAGTCTGCTGAAAAGTTGTCAGTCTAATCTTGAACTCTTCAAATGCTTCTCGAGTTGAATTCTAAATCTGTAATTGAAGATAGTTAGTAAAATTCCCTTCTTGTTGCTGGCAGATCTTGTTCAATTGAATCGCTAATTAAACTAACTAATCCTGAGATATTCAAACGGACCTTTCTCTTTCTCTTTCTGTCTGTGCTCCCATTAATTGGGTTTTGGGTTGGATTTAAGGGCAAGCTGGTTTAAGTCTGGATTGAGGTCTGCAGCACAGTGTAATAAGCACAGACAATGCATACTTAACTTAACTTATCCAACTGATCATAGGCTATTCTCAGCCAGAGATTTTAGTTGCATTCAAGTTATGAAACCTTAATCTAGTAACTGCAACTTTACACATGTAACTACAAGAAAAACTACACTCACAAAAAAAAAATTATCATATTTTTGGAATTTTGTCTTTATAATTTTTAATAATTTGTTTCATATACATAAAAATTATTTCTAGAAACAATGAAATTAAATGAAAACAAAGAACATTTTCTAAAATTCAGTGTGATTTTTTTCTTAGTGTATATTTCAACTTTTAGCTTGTAACTGACAAACATAGCATAGACAACGCACTCTCAACTTAAAATAATCTTGAACTTATCAAATGCCTCTCTTTCTCTCTCTCTTTCTGTTCTCTATTCTCTCTTGTAACAGATCTAGTCAAGTGTGTTTCCAAATTTGCACACCACCAACAACAGCAACAACAACAGCATCAACATCATCATCATGGATCGCCCGCAACAGCATCCGGCAGTAGCGCTTATTCATACAGTTCCAGCTCGAGCAGCTCATCATCCTCGTCCTCTGCTGCTGCTGCGGCTGCTGCTGTTGGTGGTGGCGCCACCTCTTCAGCCATATTGCCACACTTTACAACTGAACGCGCCGAGCTATATACACCGACCCCCGAGCAGAATTACGAAATTGAGGAGTCCGTTAGTGTGATGACAAACGGACGAGCCCATGGACTGCAGCAGCAACAGGGTGTTGGTGCAGCAGCAGCAGCATTGGTCACAGCAACAACGCCATCCAGTCCAGCAACTACAACAACAGCAGCAACAATTGCAACTGCAACAGCAACAGCAACAACAATGCAACGTGGTCGCAATCGTGGCATAGACCGGGGACGTGGTTCGGTGGTTTACAACGCCAACGCAAATGCCAACGACTATGATGATGATGATGATGATGAAGATGGTCGTGGTGGCTCCACTGCCGCTGCTGCTGCTGCTACGGATGAGTCAGATGAGGAGGATAAGGTCGCCTATGTGGTGGAGGGACGCAACTATCGCAAATATCGCGTGGAGGAGAAGACCGATGACGGGTTCATCGTTGGCGAATATGGCGTTGTCGATCACAACGATGGCAATTTGAGTGGAGTGCGTTACACAGCCGATTCGACCATTGATCGCAGTTTGATACAAAAGGCGTTGCTGGCATTTCTAAAGCTCAAGTAGTTGCAGTTGCCCAGTTGCAGAGTCACCAGCTGGCCCCAAGACAGAGCTGGCCCAGCTGCAGCTTGCCCCAGCTGCTTGCCACACTGCAGCTGCAGCGGCAAACAATTTATTTCATACACACATGTGATCCAAGTCGTATTGTAGTTAGCCTAGCTTAAATTAAATATTAACTAGCCTTCATTCCATTGCAAAACTTCACAAATGACACCAGCTGAAAACTGGCATTGCTCCAAAACATTAATCATTCGAGAATGCATAAAAATATTCTGAGCAGGTGAAGCTATGTTTGTTTTGTTTAGTGCTTTCAGAGAAACTGTTAACTCAAACTGATATCGTCTTCCCGTAATTAATCGCACAACCTGTACTGACATGCTGAAAGACTTACTTTGCCTTATGGGATTAGTCGGGCCGAAAACCTGAATTGACATCTTCTGACAGTTATGCACTTTCAGCAGTTTGTCATCGGAAAGCGGATGGCAACACTCGCCGAAAGATTGAATGCATCCTTCATTTGCTTGCATAGTATTATTAAAGTTCTAAGCTTTTTGTAGAAGCTTTCGCAAGCTTCTATTTAACAGTTGATTAACATTTGAAAGGCAATTTTAGTTTTCGGCTAATGTCATTTGGAGTTAAGTTGAGTTGAGTACTCATAGTTAGATTGTCCACCCACGTCCACAAAATAATATCTATCCTACTTTAATCCTAATATGTGTGTGTGTGTGTGTGTGCGTGTGTGTGTGTGTATTGTGTGTGTCTGTGTTAACGAATTTGTTTTAATATTTAGTTAATGTTTTAATTAATTTATTGTAGTTGTTGGTATTGTAATTTACTATATAAACTAATTTAAATGATACACTTAACTGAAATGAGCCGCAAAATTTTTACCTAGCAACTTGCCATAATTTACTCTTACAAGCAAACTTGGCCAAGTTAAATCCATATTTTTGTTTTTCTTTTGGCCCAAAAGCACGTAAGCACCATAAATGCATAAAATCCTATCCTAATTAGAGACTAAGTGAACTTGTAATGTGAATATAAACAACCACAACGACAACAACAAAAAAAAAAAATGAGAAATCGAGTAAATTAATAATAAAAATACTAAACTGAAAACTAGTCGCAGTAATAAATGGATGGGGCACAACTGAAAAAATGCAAACTGGCTAAAAGGTAACCCAATGTAAATAGCCACTTAAAATTGATTAAAAACATGTCAGCTAGGGGCCCATCTGGTAACTGACACTCACGACAATATCAATAAACTTTAATTGATATCAACAAGTGGCACAAAAGGATGCACAAACAGCAGCAACGACAACAACAATGAGAATAAAAATGTGATTGTGGAGACAGCGAAATGCGGAAACAGGAGAACAAAAGTCTGTCTGAGTCGGAGTCTGAGTCGAAACTTTTGTAGCATTTGTGCCATTGTCGTGGAGAGAGACATTTGGTCAATTAAGGGCCACAAAATGTGCTCGTTAACTGATCTATAATGATGATGGTATTGGGGATCATCATGATGTTGCTGGTAATAAATGCAGGGCAGCAGAGGATCTCCTCAGCTGAAACTGTAAAAATAAAATCTGAAGGTCGCCTCGAACGACCTTGCTTGCGGTCGGAGCATATTTGGCGTCTGCGTGTCGTCGGGATTGGACCATTGGGAATTGGGTATTGCCACAAAACAAAAGTTTCCACCACTGATTGCATGCGCTAAGCGAAGCGATGGGCTATTTATAAATAAGTATAGCCCAAGTGGAACTGAAGACCAGCTTTGGTATGTCATCTTATCGCTGGCCAGCAATCAGAGGCACCCCATGCCCCAGCAATATCTCTCAGTGTGTGTCAGTGTGCGTGTGAAATACTGCTGGGCCCATAAGCTTGGCCAAAAGAGAATGTGCCGCATTCAGATCTTAATGCGAAAATGCCCGGCCCGACACTGAAACGAAGGCAGAGCTCAGAGGAGTTAAAATGGTGTTGCTGATGCTGTGGCAAATGTTGTTGCTGGGGCAGATGCTGTTCCAGTTGCCGTGCCCTCTGCGGTCAGCTGCCTGATGGACATCTAGAAAGGAACTGGTTATAGTTATATACCGTTGCAACTACACTTGCAGAAATAATTAGCATATCTCTTATCAAGCTTAAATTTTCCACACCAGAATAAAATTTTTAAATCATAATTCGTTGTAATTTAAAAATGATGGACACATTAAAAGGAACTGGTTACATTAATATCTTGCTGCAGCTACACTTTAAGAAATAATTTGAGAGTTTTATTTTTATGTAAAGAATGAAACGTTGTCAGGCTTTGAATTTTCTAGAGCAGATAACAGATAATTATTAATAATTTTTTTGTATATTTGAAATAAATATTTTTATTTTTTAGTTCTGGTTAAGAAAAACGTTTAATTTAGAAATAGAAACGTTAATCAATGAATTGAAAGCTTATAAAATATTATTTGTAATATTAATCCTTAAGTTGAAATAGTCAACTTTAATCTAGAATTTTAATTATTTTAATTATTTTAAAGTGACAAATAATATTAGTGTGAATATTGAACTTGATTCAAGAAATTGATTTAAAATTTATGTGGCATAAAGAGAATATTTTGAAATCAAAATGATTAAGAACAATCGCTTGAAAATTGCTGAAAAACGAAGGGAATTCAACAGCTGCTATACTCGCTGCTATTCTCTCAGTGCACAATCCGAAAAGTGGCAATTACTGTGTCGGTTGCCCTCCTACTTCTGCTGCTTGGCAGGCAAAACAGTTCTCTACTGCACAAAATAATTTACAGAACACTGCATGATGAACGTTAAGCGAACACGTTCGCCTCGGGTAAGGAATATACTATAAATATATATATATAAGTATATATATATATATATAAGTATATATATATATATATAAGTATATATATATATATATAAGTATATATATATATATATAAGTATATATATATATATATTTGTGCTACTATCTCGTAGGTATGTAATGGGGATCTCTGTGAGTGTGTTGGGGCGTGAGGCAGTGCGTGTTGACCATAAATTTGAAAACTACACGATTGTTTTGTGGCTGCCACAAGTTGACAGGTTGAACGACGCCCGCACGTCCTTTTTAGTCTCTTTTTAATGCGGTGGGCGTGGTGCGTGGATTGCCATTCTGACAGCTTTTCCTTGGCTTTATTAAACTCCATGCAGCTTCAGGTTCAGTTTCATCTGCATCTTCAACTTCACCTGCATTTTGCCTTGAGTTCTTCACAAAGTTGCATTTGTAATTTATTCCTTTTGCAAGTGTCCTGATTGCCTCTGGGTTCTTAACTGCATTTTTATTCATTTTCATCATTTATGAGCACTTTTATTCAATGCACCAGTCTTTTCGCATGATCGATCGTGCTGTGGATATTAATGACATGACATTATAATTGACCGATTTGTCATTATAATTAGTGAACATGCGCTGCAGGCGTGCAACCGTGTTTTATTCTAGCCAGCTATAGCTATAAAGCGGTTTCAATAATTTATGTATATGCCCGGCGACTATTTATAGAAAGGATGATGCGATGATGCATTGATGGCGGGATACAATTTTAAAGTAACAACAACAATTTTAATAAAAATGTTTTTTAATAAGCTTTCAAAATATATTAAAAAAAGTACTGCTTTAAATATATAAGAGTAATAGTATGAGATAGATATTATAATAGTGATACGCAAATACAATATTATTTTATGACTGTCTCAACTTTAAAACTATATATATGACTATATCTAATTTGTAAGCGGCAACGTACATAAGTAATCAAAAATTAATGACTTTTATAAGTGATTCTCTACAGATGAATAAGTAAGTAAAATACATATTTCAGTAATGCTCGACGGATCTCGATACATAATTTCCTTAATACTAACTAGAACCATTATTAAAAACATATAATTTTTATCTGAGATTTAAGAAACTTAAATATTTAATAATTTTAAGCGCTCGTTCCTGCTTGAACAGTAACAGTAGTAGATGTGCCGCCATCTATTGTTAGTTGGCGAAACTTTTCATATTTTATTGTTGTGCCTGAAGGTATGCAATACTTTTTATCATATTTTACGCACTTTAGTTAATGGCTGTCAAACTTGCATTTTTGTTGAGAGAACCGCCAACATTTTTGAAAATTGTCTTTAATTCATTGTCTCTAGCTTTTAAGTTTTGCTTATTACTTACTATTATTAATTTATTAATCCCAGTGCAAGAAGCTCGAAACTTAAAAATTTAAATAAAATTCAAAATATACTTGAATTGCCATAGCTTACGGATTTATGATTTCATATATTCATTGAAAAATGAATATCTCTCTTTATATAACTTGTCTTTGTTGGGTTAATGATGCGTTTTAAAAAAAATTCAGTTGTTTGTAGTTCATGCTCTCAAAAAACCTAGAATAATAATATAATAATATCATCAAGCAATACAATATATTAAAAAACTCAAAATTATTTTAAGATAGTAAAAAGATTCAACTTTTTCCCTTATTTAACATTCTTCGATTTGCTGACATTTTTCTTTACTACTACGATTCCAAATATTTTATGGAAATATATTCTGACTATTCCCACCTTCATTATCGATATTTATGGTTAATTTGAACAATAATGAGAGACTCGTTGGCACCAGTTAATCCCTGTAAAATCCACAATCGCATTAGCAGCTCTCCATTCTTCACTTTCCGAGGAAGAAGAGGCAACGCACTTAAATCGAACCGGAAATGCCAACTAAAATAACCAAAAGTCATGAATCAAGCAAAAAGTTAATTCAAGAAAAAATATCTCAAGTCGCAACACGGGACACATAAGTAAACAACAAAAAAATCACAAAAATAATGCAAATCATTGCATTGAGCACTCGAATATAAATGGAGCACAACTTATTGTGGACAGAGTGAGAGAAAGAGTGAGCAATTAGCAGGAAATATATTTAAGACTCAACACTTTACTAATCTGCAAGTGTCAAGCGGTGGAAGCCTGCCGCCAGGAGACAATCACAATGCTGGCAAAAGGAGTTGACGCAGGCAGACCGCCAGACTGACAGACGGACAGGGCGAGGGTTGGTTGAAGTGTGCGTTCCAAGTAACAAAAAAAAAAAGGAGAGAAGAGTAGAGAAGTTCGTAGCACCAGCATCGAGAATTCACTTGAACTGCCGCAAAGGGGTTGACTCAGACAGGGGAGAGGAATGATTATAATGATGATGATGATGACAACAGGTCCTTGGCTCTCAACAATGTGTGTGTGAGTGTGTGTGTGTGTGTATCTCTTGAGCTATGCTTTTGTGTGTGCTACCTTTTTTCGCATAATGAAATATAAGTACCCCCAAAAGACGTTGGATATCAAAGGACATTCGATCGGGCATGCAACATGCGCTCATTGTCAGACATCATTCTACATTCTACATCTTCTTCTTATTGTTGTTGTTGTTGTTGTCGTTGTCATTTGTGTTAAGCGTTTTCTCTCGTATTTATGCCAAAGATTACATGTTGATCTCGCATATCTTTCATCTTGACGCTAAATTGGAGCCGAGTCCTTCCCACGTCGCTGTCATTCGATACTGCGACCGAGCTGCGAATTGTACAAATTTCAAATCAAAATGCCGTCAGTCAGTCAGAACAGCGAAAGTCATGACAGTGCATTAATTAAACTCAACTAAAAACTAGACAAATAAATTATTAATTCATTCATTCATAGAGTGTTGGATGCGAATAGATCTTAACTCAAATATAGATAAGGCCGTTGACAAGTTTTCTGTGCTTCTTTGGTAGTCCTAGCAAATTGTGGTCTATTGTGCCCACGCCTGATGTTCAATTGCTGATAAGCCATGCCCAGAATTCATCCATTCATCGACAACAGGCAGTTAGCGCTCTTGATGAGGGTCTCATCTCATCATAATTGAAAAAAAGACAGATCAACTTCCTTAGCCACACCGAAGATAACATACCCTTAAATTTCTTTTTGTTATAAATTTAAAAATCTTTCTAGATTTCTAATTTTTAGTTAAGTTATGTATTACTGTATCCAAACAAGTCTTTTATGCAATAACTCATCTTTCGATCGATAGTTCTTAAGTCAGTTGTATAATATAGTGATCCGTTCTGGCCGATTCTCACATGTGTCACATCTGCAACAAAGAAAGTTTTATTATTATTATTGTTATATTAGTTCATGACAACAACTGACAACAGAGAGTGCTTACAATTGAGAGTCGATCTGGCATCTGTTGCTATTGGAGAGTTCATATAATTAGATATATTCTTCAGTTCATTACAACCTTCACAACAAAATAACATTACTCTCTGGCAAGGGTATAAACAATATATTGCGCATGCAGTCTCCAATTCCAACGATTGTTCAAGATTTGATCGCAGCTCCCTAGAAATGGAAATCGAAGCGAAAACCCTTTCCTTTTTTCTTTTTTTGCCAACCTGTATCTTCAACCAATTTCTTTCTTCTCTCACATTTTTACGCTGAAAAGAACATTTCGTGGAAGTTAATTCTTATATCAAATATTTTTGCTATTTATTCAAAAACTCAAACTAGACCTCAACGTGGTCTTTCTGTTTGATATCATGGAAAATCTCCCGCATGATTAAACCACTTGTCTTTCAACCCCATTTGAGTTCTATTTAATAGTCCCTTTGCCTTTTTTTGGGGCCTGCTCGAGTGTGGAATCAATTGTTATATTGAGTTGGCAGTTAGCAGTTTGAGATTAGCGCATCAGGTGCCGTAACTTTATTGTCTAGGATAATGTGCCTTGAATTGCTTTTCGTTTCATGTATTCAATTTCAATCAGCCATGTATCCTTGAGTGGAAGCTTACATTGGCATTGGCATTGGCATTGGCATTGGCCTTCCCACGGCCACATTAGTGTTTCTCATGATGATGTGCATCAGAAGAGTGATCTGAGGGTTGTGAGGTTCATGATCTAACTCAAATAGAGTGCGTTGAACTCGACTTGCTGCGATCTGCTCAATTATTACAATTTCAGTTTGAACAAGTACTGTCCTTAAGCATAAATGTATTACTTAAATTGTTGGAGATATCAAAGTATAAAATAAGTTATGAGAAAGATAAATCAGATAAATAAATAAAATAAATATTTACACAGTCCTGAATTATAAATGTTATAACAAAGTACAAAATAAGTTATTAATAAAAAAATCTATTATCGATTTGGTAATCCACTTTCTTTATAGGCATATTTTAGGTATATTTAACTAGTTTGGTAGATTTCAGCATAAATTAATTTGTTACATTTAATTCTATTGCAAAGTACAAAAAATTAATCATATTTCCTTAAACAAATCAAGTTTATAGAAAAAGAACTCAGATTACAAAGTCTTGGACTATAAATTTAGAATGTCCAACTTTAGCTGGCTAAGAAATAGATTATTTATATTGAAAAAGCAGTTCTCTAAAACTACGAACTAAGGTGTGTCTTTTTTCAAAACTTCGTATTACCTTTTGTGTATCTGAATAACAATGGAAGCTGTCGACTTCCTGCTTAGCAACTATTGTTTGTAATGCTAATCAAATCAAAGCAAGTTACCGCTTATAATTCCAACTATCTGAGGATCTTCAGAAGGCTCTTAAAAACCAAACACAAACTGCTTTTTGCGACACTTTTCGAAAGAATACTAAACTAAGTAGATGTCTATCGAAGTCGGGGCAAGTGAAAACACAAACACATTTGGCTAAGAGTGCTTGCAGGAAATGTGTAAAATGTGGAAAATGTGTAAAATGTGTCGTTAATCGTTAGATGAAATCGGAAACTCCTTCTTGGAGTGCGGAGCAGGCGTGAGAAATGCAACGCAATGGAAACTACTTCCATCGATTATCGTAGGCTGAAAATCAAAACTTATCTCTGGATGACATAATCTTTAAGGCTTAGCACATGCAAACGACTTAGCCAGGACGATGAGAGACGAGAACAGGACATCCTACTTACGGCCAACAACAAGAGAGTATAAATAAAAACAAAAACAAAAAAAAAACACATTCAATTCTAAAAAGGCAAACAAAAAGTCCTTAAGTTATGTTGTGCGTCATTTTTTGTTTTTGGCTGGCAAATGGAGGGTAAACAAAAGGAGCTGGACGACGAGAGCTACACAAAAGGGACTGGCACTTATGCAAACCTCCAAGAACCAAGAAGACCAAAAGCAGAACCAGAACCAGAAGCAGAACCATAACCAGAACCAGGACACAACAATCAACAATTGAAATGGAAGCAGCGACTTCATCACTTGTTTCCTCTGCTCCTGTTGCATAAATTGTGAGCATTCAAATGCCAGATGAAAAAGGAGACGCTCGAATATCAGGTTAACCAGGAGCTGAGATGATGATGCTCCTATATATGATCTTGGAGGTGTGTCCCATTGTTTCCTCACGCTTCCTCTCTCACTGCAGCCATACGAAACTCAACTCAGCGGATGCCTTTGCTCGATATATTTATATACATATATATATATATACATATATATATTTTTTTTTTTTTTTGCACGTGCAGCTCTGGGAACATCGTTCGGGCTGTCCCTGTTTGTCAAACCCGACAAAAGTTGCTCAACTTTCGGCTCCTACTTTACGCAATTTTGGGTTCGACATTTGAGCACTTTAATTTCATGTTTTCATTTATTGTTCAGCTGATTTCTCAAGATCAGATTGCTTATCTCACATTTATCTTCGCCCTATTTCCTCGGTATCCTCGCCATCCTCGCCCTGATTCAATTTATTGCGCTTTTTCTGTAGCTGTGTGTACCTTTTTCATACCTCTAATAGTTTACTTCCTGGGTTCCATCCAGCCAACAAGGAGCTCAGCAACTCGGCTCCTTGGCCATTTTGACGTGATTTCTGAGTCGCTTCCTGTTGATGTCGCTTTGGCTTTTGTCTTCCCTTTTTTTTTTCTTTTTTGGCGGGGACTTGTCTGTTTGTCCTCTTTGGATTGACATGCTTTTTGCTTTTATGAACTTTGCTGTATTTGTTGTTGTAGTTGCATTAATTTATCTTTCTCGTTCTCGAGCGGAAGTTGATCGCAACGGTTTTTCATTTCCGCACATTGGATGCATATTTCCCGCATATTTAACATTAAATTTACATAATATGAGCGCCAAAAAATAAAACAATCTTTGCCCACCAAAATGCAGAAAAGAAAAAAACGGTGGCAAAAGATCGCATTTCGACTTTGGTGTCGAACTTGGGCACTTTTTCTAAGATCCTAAAATCCATTTATATTTTTGTACAGCTGGGAGTCTGATTATTGTTTTTAATTAAATGTTATAAGGTCCACAAAAAGTCACATCAGTTATGAGCAATTAAAAATAAAGCTTAAAATTATAAATGATTAGGATCTATATATCTGTTTCGCATAAACTTTTTGAAAGCGCCTTAATAGCTACTAAAATGATTAAATAAGTGATTAAATTTTCAAGCTAAGTATGTGTTTGACAGCCCTAATAAAATTCATCAAACAAATATTGCAATTTATATTTCTTATCTTTGGAATGGAATATGAAGGCCATATTCAGGACACGCAATCTGTTTCAAAGATATCCTTCTGAGACTTTGGAAAGCGCCTAAATAGCAATTAAACCCTAACAAAACTAAGCAAAAAGGATTGGAATTTCTGTCTCTTATCTTAAGTGATAACCGAAAACAAATATTAAGTTTACGCTGTCCGTTTTATAGACATTCGTTTGAGGCTTTGAAAAGTGTCTAAAAATAACAAACTACCATTTAAAACAAAAACTGTGATCTACTCAAATACACTGCAAGCAAATACGTGCACAATGATTTTGGTTGAGCCATAAACCGAACACAAAACATTCACCTAATGACATTTCGGGACTTTCCCATCAAAAGTCTGGCGCGATTCATAATGATGGTTAAGGGTGATAAATATTGGTGAGGACGATGGGTGAGGGAACAGCCGGTGATCCTTTTAACGCTGCTCAATGAACGTTGGCAACTTTTTGGCCATAAAACACAAAAAATTACATATTTAAATGAAGGAAATTTCCCAAAATGCTTTTAACCCTTTTCTGTTCGGCCGAAGTGTCATTAGGACTGTGGCGTCCTCAGACGCCTGACAACATTGTCGTATATATATATATATATACCCATATAGTAGCACCGATTTGTTGCTTTGCTTTATGAGCTTTAACCCTTTCGCTGGCGATTCATAAAAATGCAGCGAAAGTGCCAATGAGCATCATAAAAATTGAAATTCGCTACCTGCTCTTCTATTCTCTGGCATTCTTCGAAGACAAAAAGGTGCTAACTACAATTTCTCAATATCAATATGATAATTAGCCTTAGACAGGCGACTGTGCCTGGTTTGTGCCCCTCTCCGATACCTAAGACTAAGGCAGTTGTGACACCCTCTCAATCCTTTCGCTTTTCCTCTGCCGCCCGCCAACCAGCAACCCAACCTTAGCAATTTTGCTAAAAAGTCAGATGCTCTGAGCGAATTTCCCGGAATCAGTTCTATTCAATTTTTTCCACTCTGACCTTGAATGGGGTGTGTACGTGTTGGCTTACCTGCGAATTTACCTGCTGCCTGTTTAAAGTCTTGTGGTGGATTTAGAGCTAATCCGCGGGGATTAATGGTATTAGGCGCTCAACCGGCGTTACGATCTTTCATTAAGTAATGGAGCTGTGCTTAACTTGAATGAAAGTCGCACACGGCGTTTTCCCTGCACTTTTTCTGTTTGGGAAATTTTGATGAGTTCAATTACTGCTTCATAAAAATCTTCATTTATATGAGGTAACATAAAAAATAAATAAAAAAAAAATTAAGGTAGATATTGGCAAGGAGCTATGATTTTTCGGATCTACTACAGGTTTAAGTTCCTTTAAATTAAATTAAATTGAAGGGTGGTCTATGTTTTGATTAAAGCTTTATCTAAAATTACTTAAAAAATGAAAACATGACTACTTAGTAAGTAGTGGAACTTTAGTAGTTATTGAATGATGTGGGAAACTGTTGCAAGTAAGAGCAGCTGACAGCTGCATGCAGCATCAATTCAATCAAATAGTGTACAAATTATGCATGAGTTCCCACGATAAAGAACACGCTAGTTGCTTCAGTCACATCACATCAGATCACTCCAACTGACCGATAGTTAGTTGAAACAAAAAAAAAAACATACATATTGAAATGTCATCGTCATCTGGTTTAGTAGAGCATCATAATCAACACGGTGTTCGCTCCCTAGCCGTAGGCTAATGATCTGCAACATTGCAGGAATATATGGGAATATATAGGAAAAGATAGGAATAACATCACACACGCAAGCAAATTCCCATGCTGCACACCTGAGTGTGACTGGGGAGGGGAGTAGAGGGTGTTCAATCTAACAAGCAGACATCCAGCCAAAACTACCCTCAGCATCAGAGGGGTTGGCATTCTAATTAGACCCTTTTTGATGTTGCTGTGTTGCTGCTATCATCGCTGAGCATTTTATTGATCAAGTTACGCATCCGTAATATGAATCGAAAATATATAATTGTTCATTTTAAGTGACTGTCATCTATCAACTCATTTGCATTTGCATTTGAATTCTCTGTTTCGGTTTCTGTTTCTGTTTCCCACAGCAGGAGAGACGGATCGAAGGACCCTTCGGAGTTTGAGTTTAAATCGCACCAGACTTACGGGATCTTGCTTAACATTATTAAGTACAACATTTTTCGCTTGAATTTTGTAAATCTCTTTTATTGCGTTTTTGCCTCTGCGAAAAGCTTGCTTTAAATTATTTGCCCTTGGATGATCTTGAGACCTGGAACCTGGTCTAATCTGCCTAAGCGGCACACGCTTAGGCTCCTGCCTTAGTTAAGCGTGCGCAGCGATTGAAATTGAATGCCACTTGAATTTAATTTGAGCTGTGCTCGGCAAAAAGGCATGCGCTAAGCTGGCTTAGCCAGGGGTGGACGAGGGTTGGGCGAGGGTGCAAGAGGTAGCGGGTGTTGCAGTTACCACAAAGTGCTTTTGATATTGTTCTTCAATCAATCGAATCGCGTCTCTAAGCACAATTGCATCATAAAAGTTCATTTGTCGCAAGAGAGAGAGATGAATGAAAGAAACAAAACAATTACAATAAAAGCAACCCTCTCAGCAAGAACCACCCTTTGCTCGGTAGTGCTCAGAGACAAAAGACAAATTGCAGCCACAGGTACTTCACACAAATCATAAAGCGCCATAAAAGCAACCAGCCAACTGCCAGGAGTTCTCTCTCTCTCTCAGAGAGAAAGAGAGAATGTGTGTGTGAGAGAGAGAGGGCAGGTAGTCGCTCTGTAAACGGAAAAATACTATAAAAGAGCCGCTCTCTCAGAGGCCAAAAGTTGAGAATGACGGCTGCTCAATGAATTTTCGCAATGGCAGCCGCTGCCTGCAGGATCAGAGAGAAGAAAAAAATCGCTGCCAGCGGCACTCTCGTTAGACTCTGTCTGAGTGTGTGTGTGTGTGTGTGCGAGTGAGTGGGCAATAGCTGTGCAACCCTGTCTGTGGCAACAACGAACCAATAAACGCGCCCGGCCTGTCTACCTGGGGGTGATCGACTGTTCGTTCGACTGAATGGCACAACGGATGGACTATTAAAACAGGAGCTGGGTGGTGAGCAGACAACACAATCATCCGTGATCTCAACGAGTCCACTTCGCTCGTCATCGTCCTCGTCCTCGACAACGACGTCGTGTAGTGCTCTAACTAAAACAAATATCTCATATATCAAAAACTGAAAAAGAAAGCAATTTGGTTTTTGGAAAATTGCGCAAAGTGCAAAGCAAAGTGTTTTCGTGTGTGTGTTTCCTAATTGTGCCTATTAAATCGCCAAAATTACGCCACACATCGGTATGCAATCGTCGGAGGGTTCGCCAGATATGATGGATCAAAAATACAACAGCGTGCGACTGTCGCCAGCGGCATCAAGTAAGTATTCGAGCTTAAGTCGGAATTAAAATTACAAAATATTTCAAATCAGTTATTAAATAATCTTCAGTCTTTGCAAGCTCATCAAGTCAATTGTTATTTTATTTTGTGAATTAAATATGCTTTTTCAAAGAATCAATTAAAGAAATCTTTTTTTAAATCAGTTCTTAGATTATTAAGCAGTATTTTCAATCAATTAAAAAATAACTTTAAAATCTATCTAAAATCCCCCACAAAAACTAATTATATGTTTTTCCTTGGTGTGCTTCCAGGTCGTATACTGTACCATGTGCCGTGCAAGGTGTGCCGGGACCACAGTTCCGGCAAGCATTACGGCATCTATGCCTGCGATGGCTGTGCGGGTTTCTTCAAGCGCAGCATTCGCCGATCCCGCCAATATGTGTGCAAGTCCCAGAAACAGGGACTATGCGTGGTGGACAAAACACATCGGAATCAGTGTCGGGCGTGTCGATTGCGCAAGTGCTTTGAGGTGGGCATGAACAAGGATGCAGTGCAGCATGAGCGAGGACCACGCAACTCGACGCTGCGCAGACACATGGCCATGTACAAGGATGCCATGCTGGGCGCTGAGATGCCGCAGATACCGCCAGAACTTCTCATGGGCACGGCGGCATTGAATGGTTTCCCCGGCCTGCCAATGCCCATGCCAGGACATCAACGTGGTCCTCATCATCCGCATCTGCCCGGCTTTCCCGGAGCGCCAACTGGTGCTGCCGTCTTGGACCTGTCGGTGCCACGTGTACCCCATCATCCGGTGCATCAGGGTCATCATGGTTTCTTCTCGCCCAGCGCCGCCTACATGAATGCTCTGGCCACACGTGCCCTGCCACCCACGCCACCACTGATGGCTGCGGAGCATATCAAGGAGACGGCAGCGGAGCATCTGTTCAAGAACGTGAATTGGATAAAGAGTGTGCGTGCCTTCACCGAATTGCCCATGCCCGATCAACTGCTGCTGTTGGAGGAGTCCTGGAAGGAGTTCTTCATATTGGCCATGTCCCAATATCTGATGCCGATGAACTTTGCCCAGTTGCTGTTCGTCTATGAGGCGGAGAATGCCAATCGCGAGATTGTTGCCATTGTCAGCCGTGAGGTGCACGCTTTCCAGGATGTCCTCAATCAATTGTGTCACTTGAATATCGACACCACGGAATACGAGTGCTTGCGTGCCATTTCACTGTTCCGCAAATCTCCACCAGCGGCCAGTTCCACTGAGGATCTGGCGAACAGCTCCATTTTAACGGGCAGTGGCAGTCCGAACTCGAGTGCCTCGGCGGAGTCAAGGGGTCTGCTGGAGTCCAGCAAGGTGGCCAGCATGCATAATGATGCGAGGAATGCACTCCACAATTATATTTCGAGAACGCATCCAAATCAACCGTTGCGTTTCCAAACGCTGCTCGGCGTCGTTTCGCTGATGCACAAAGTGTCCAGCTTCACCATCGAGGAGCTGTTCTTCCGCAAGACCATCGGCGATATAACCATTGTCCGTCTCATATCCGACATGTACAGCCAGCGTAAGATTTGAGCATCGATTTGCCGTCGGCGAAAATAAAGTCGTGCACTTGAAGTGCCTTCGTAGTGCTGGAAACTGTGATATCATCTGGAATTGGAGGTAGAGTTGGAGTCATTTTTTGACATCACACATTGGACAATATTCAACAGTGAAAGCCACAAATCTCTCGGAGCTGAGCCTTAAAATACATAGTGTGTTCGTAATACGTATCATCTATCCACAACGTGATTCAAATTGCATTCAGAAAAGAAAAGTTGAAACTTTTTCTTTGTTGTCTATCTCTAAGTTGCATAGCCCATAAATGAATTAGTTCTAAGTTCTGCATATTACATATGTTTAATGAAATTAGCATAAAAACATTACACGAAAAACACACACATACTCAAATAAAGATATAGCTAAAGCTCAACAAAATAAAACTCTCTGCGTTAATTATTCAATGGGAAGATGCACTTTTTGATTAATTTCGATTGTCACAAAATTTGTACAAATTTTGCTCCATCAAACATTCAAACATATTTTTTTAATAACTGAAATATTTTATTTATATGTTTAAAAATGTATTGTTGTTTGACCTAAAGTGAAAGGCGATGTAAGAAATATTTATGTTGCTCCGGTATTTACGTTTATACTTTTGGATTTTTTTTTATATATATTAAGAGTGCCTAAATGAAATACATTTTTATCTTTGAAGGTAAAATGAGGAATAAATGCATCTTTCTGAAGAACAACAGCAGCTTGAGATCGTTGAAAGTTCGATTAATTTCAAAAGTTTAAAATTAAATTTTTTTCATTTACTTAGTTACTTAGCTTTACAAAAGAAAACTTAAGACAAGGTTTCAATTGTGTTACAAACTTTTAAATCCAATGCATTACTTTAGCTAGATATCAAATCTTTCCTTTAACCAGGAACTTGTGACTGCACCCTAAATCTCATCGTCTACTAATTGCGATTGTATCAAATACGCATTATTTAGGCTCTTATGCCAGACTATATAGATAACGATGATTTTTTTATATTATTCATTTTTATAGGCACTTTGCTTTTATTAGCAAATATGACGCCGTTATTTTAATTTGATTACGACATAAAGTTATTGTTAGATTTTTCTGTCTTGATGTGAAAGATCAGATGGATAATATTTAAGCACAAATTTTAGTTATGAATGATGTTTCTGATCAACAAACAAAAAACACTGCTTACATAACTATTTTCATAGATTTATTGAGATTATATTTGGCCTTCAAATAGTTAAAAGTTATCAGATAAATATAATTCGTCGAAGGTTTGGTAAAAAAAAAAAATATTAATTTTTAAAAAGACTTGAATCTCTCTTTATAATAATATATAATAAACAGATATGTTGTACTAATAACTAAAATTTAATAATCATATTTATATATTTCAAATTAAAAACCATTTAATCGTGTGCGACCTATTTTGGAGCTAGCAATCAGATCTGAGGCACAATTGCAGTGGACGCAAAGCTGGTCCAAAATGCATTATGTAAATCCTTCGAACAAAAGAATCTAATGCATTTGGCATTGAAATCAAACAAATTAAAATTAGCATAGTATTTCCGCATCAGCAAACCAAAGTCGGGATTAATTTGAAATGGCAGTTGTCCGACTGAAAATTGGGTACAAAATGGCGGCGCCCATAGAAAACGCCGGATGCAGTTGACTCAGAGTCTCCCTTTCGGTTTCTGATGTGACTCACTACAGAATTCAAAAAGTTAAAAAGCAAAAATTCACTTTTAGATGACTTTGACGAACGGCGTTAGATCGTTGAATCTTTGTAGAGTAGCAACTGCGTCCTGCGCCCTGACAGACAATAACAATTGAATCCTTTCCATCACAATGGCAAATGAAAGTTGTAGTTGTAGTCGAAGTATCCTTTTGGCAAGGCTGAACAAACAAGGTGAGTTCGAATAAAAACAGTTGCCAATTGTCGGCAAAATGTTGAAATTGCGTTGGCCAAAGTAAATAGAAACGTTGAGTGCATATATAGACACATCTACACTCAGAAAAAATAGACCTGAATTAAAAAAAAAACCTCCTAAAAAGAAAGAATCGCCCTGAAAACTGAAAAGTGAAAATATTAGAAAAAATTATATATATAGAATAGAAAGGCTTGCCGTAAATTGGTTTGTTTTTTTTTTTGAAATATTTATTTATATTTATTAAGAAAATTTCAAAAAATCCTGCCTAAAATTTTATATAAATATGCCCTGAAAATAAGAAAAGAAAATTTCTGCTTCTAAGAAATATATTTTCTGAATGGCGCCAAAAGTATGGAGAATTTCTAAAATTCGGTGCGAATTTTTATCTGAGTGTAGATAGACATATAAAAATGTGTATATGTATTTATGCCACTGACACACATCCATGGCCCGGAGCATGGTGCCGAAAACCTACCCTAACACCGTAGCACCCATTGGGCTCAATGCTTGCGGGGATTTAGAATTAAATATGCTTCGTTGCCGCTGCCATTTCGACTTTGGCAAGGTCCAGGACTCAACTCAACTCGACTCGACTCGAGTCGGCTTGGATGCTGCTGCTGTTGTTGTTACTCTTGTTGTTGTTGCTGTTGAATCCGGCACAAATTTTGTTGTCTCTGAGGGCACAAAGCGTTTCTGCTGCTGCTGGGTTGTTGAGCCCTTTTAAGTCCTAATGGCCCTTTATTATCTGCCTTTAGACTTTTAATAGACTCAGAGGCGACGCTGATGCTCTCTGCGAGTGTGTATGTATGTGTGTATGTGTGTGTGTGTGTGAGTCTATGCAATTGTGGTTGTTGTTGGCTTAATCCTCATCATTCTGTCATCAGTGACGTTTTTCTGCACATTGTTGGCTTTGCCTTTGTTTAGGTCTTAATTTGTAGTTTTCCCTTTTTTGGCATTTGCAATAAAAAATAATAAATAAAAAATAGATTTCTCACTTTTTGATTTGTGGAGCGAGCCCAAAACTGAGCCTTGTCTAAGCAAAGGACTAACTTGTGCCTGTGCAAGCTTTTGTAGATCAGGCCAAGCCACTTGAACGGCTTTAAATCAGCACAAGTCTGAACTGAAGGTGGGTGTGTGGGTGGTTTAAGCCACAAACTGTTCAGCTCAAGTGGGTTCAAGTTGCCTGCTGTTAGCTGGAACTGTGGCCAGAAGCTGGCTTGGATTTTCGGTAACACTTTTAATTCATAGATTTTCATAGATTTTCGTTGATTAAGTAATCCGCGTCCTCAATGAAGGGCGCAGGACGATTAACGCAATTTCAAGCAAGCGATTGCAGTTGCAGTTGCAGATTGTGCCTAGACCTTGGGCAGGTGTGGACAATTCGCATAGCAGGTTTGCAACATGGCTTAAAGTAGCCGGAGACAGGTCGTAGTCTGCGTTGTGCTTGGTTAGCGAATTACCTAAATAAAACAAAAAAAATATGCGTATGCAAATAGATTTTAATGGGCTGGATTACCCTTTTGCTAAATGCCCAAATCCTGACCGGGCGGTCTACTCGGCACGTCGAGTTTGTGGACCACTGCTTCTTGGCCATTGTTTTCAAATATAATGTGAATGTCTCTAAGCCAAACTAAACATCCGTTTGATCCGCAGCACCAGCAGCAGCAGCAACAGCAGCAGTAGAAGCCGCAAGCTGCAAATCCGGCTTCCGTTTGCCGCATTGTTGTACCTGAAGTCAGGACAGTACACACAGGACACACAGGACTCTCGTCTAACCGAGAAGAACGCCCGGGCGAAAGTCAAAGCGGGACGAGCGGCGTTGTTTTTGTAAATTGAGTAGCTCGATTTATCGCCAGATCAATTTTCTATATCTGCCGCCACAGATAAGCGACTGAACAGAGACAGAGACAGAGTCCATCTGCACTCTTCTGTAAGTATTCTAATTGTTATGTGGCTTACAGGACTAGATAAACTAAGCCTGCTGCCTGCCTGCTCAGCCTTGGCCAGCTTAACTTACTTTAGTGGGCAAATGGGCAGTTATTCTGTGGAAAATTCGATTTGCCAGACACAAAATATTAAACGCATTGTTCTTCAATGCTTAGCTCAATAATTTGACATTTGGTCATATCTAATGATGCTCATTAGGCAAACTAGTTTAATCACAGTCTGATTTTGGTTTTAGTGGGCTTCTCCAATGCTTGCATATTTACTCTTTATTTTATTTTATTTTTCTCATTGTAAATTTAAATTTAATTATTCACTTTTAATTTCATAAAGTATATAAACTTAAATATTGGGTACTATTTTTAGTCGACATTAAATAAAAAAAGAAATACTTGAAAAAGCAGCTGCTCAGATTAAGAGACAGGGCTAGAGAGATCCGAGATTCCCAGAGGTTAGTTGACAATTAAAATCAGTGAAGCGTCTGCTAATTGAAAGTACTTGTCCCACATTGTCCCATCCTAGCGTCTTAAGTACTTGATGCCCAGAGTCTAAGTCTACTTAAATCTTATTTTTTATTGTTGCAATCTGCGTGCAGAGGAGAGAGGAGCACAATGCGGCAGCCGAGGGCAACTGATGAGTGGACCTCCTGGAGGTGAGAAAAATATTGAGTTCAATGAACAATGGCAAATCTCAAGAGAGAAATTTGAAGAGCAACTTGCGTTTAACCTCAAGAAAGTTGCGATTGCCCGCATATTATTTTATTATTTTCGAAGATCCTTTGTGGTGGATTCGCTTGAATTTTGATATATTGACAGGCTAACAAGTGTTATGCGATCAGAGAGGACACATTTTTTTACACGGGCCTGTCGTGGATTATTACAATCGAAAGCTGGACCACCAGGACGACAGAGCGTTGTGTGTGTTCTCTGATTACTCCAGCCTTCTGTGATAGGGGCCAAGTATGTGGGAAACTTTGGGTAGTCCTTGCTGCAGGAAGCTGCTGCCTCGAGGCACAGCCGATGACGTCGCTGCCTAATTGAATTTGTTGCCTTTCGCATTTGATGTTGTCTTTAGCACAATAAAGCCGAGCTGGCCTCGAGGCGAGATATTTCGTTAGGGTTACACACAAAAAATCTGTCTGTATGTATGGAGGCAACAACCAAACAAATACTCATCCTCAAAATGGCGTCGCAGCTGCTTGGCAATACTGATTATAGGGCCAGCTACTTGCAGCAAGCCATCATTTAGGGCACACACATTTAATTAAGCTGTCACACGAAGCTCCCATCAAGCACCCCCGCATTGGGTTGGAAAAGTTTGAAACTTTTGGACTTCCGGTCAATGAAGCAGGTGCAGGTCATCATCATCATCAGGTGCATGCCGCATCCCTGAATAGAGCCATTATCATGCAACACGCAAGCTGTCCCATGCATCCAGCGGATGTCCTGGGAAGTTGACCGACAACGGTAAAAAGTGAAAAGCAGTCGCGTCATCATCAAAAACTCCGAGCTTCGCGCTCTACACTCTAAAAAAAAAAGTCGTCCTGAATATTATTTTTTACTTAACTCATTTTAATATTCAGTAAGAATTTTTCCTAAAAATACTAAAAAGAGCAACATATTTTCAGTATATTGATTTAGGCTGAGCATTTTTAAATTATTAAAAATTTGTTTTCTTATTTTAAGATATTATTTCCAACAACAAAATAATTTTCTAATTTTCAGGACTATACTTTTCTGACTGTAGCTTGCACCACCGCTCACCTTTTGGCCGGGGGGTGGGTGGAGGGGGAACGTCATCGACGACATCAAGAAGGCCATATGTCAAAATAGCGAGCCACCGAGCCACCCCAGGTCGTAACGGTAATTTGCCTCAAAGAGCGCACCAATGCAACCCTGCGTGCTGCATTCCACAACAGAGCCAAGTGCATTACAAATATTGCAGGGAGTTAGGATTGGATTGGGATGGGAGTGGGTAAGGAGTGGGTAACGCTTGCCCCACTTGAGAATGTAACAAATCGACTTTGACAAAAGCGGGCTGGGAAAACCGAGGTTGCCGTGCCCCGTTGCCACTTCAGTTGGCCAGCTAAAGTGGCCACTTCTCACTCACACAGAGAAAACCAACTCGAGACACGAAGAAATACAGAAATTGTGTATTAGTTTTGCATTTGCGCTCCCAGGATATAGAAAGAGAGAGAGAGAGAATATGCTAAAACAAAAGGGGTTGCATATATATATATGTATATATTATTTGGGTTATTGGCAAACCCAATTTGGAGAGCTTTTGTTTCGCTGAACGACGCGAGTAAGCCACAAAGGATCAACAAGGCTCGAGAATTATTTTGTAGAGCCAGCAAGCGAGCCACTTGGCAGAAGCTGCTGTTCAGAAATTAATTTCCAATGCGAGGCAACTTTGTTTCCAACTCTCAAGTGTGGCCACATTGGTAATGCAACCAGGGCGACAAAAATATAAAAATATATATGCATATGTATGCAACATTTGAAGTGCAACAAAGTTGGCAATTCGAATTCGCAATCGTTTCACCTTTGAGCCCACAAAAATAGCGCCAGCTGTCAGCTATGCGGCAACAACAAAATCAACTTCAATTTTTATGATTATGTATAACACACACATGCACACACACACACACACACACACACTTAACACTCTATTTTATATTTAGTTTTTTTTTATCGAAGCCATTTTGTCAAATAAAAGGGATTTGTGGAATAATCCGCAAATGGGACTCACGAAACTGTCAGCGAGTCCTGCGGCTTTGGTGACAAACACTAAAAGATACTCGCTCTCTCACTCTTTCACCTCTTACTCTCCCTCTCTCCCTTGCTAACTGCCAGATAAGGTAAGGCGCCTGATTTCTGACATTGCAATTGACAAGAGCCGAAACAACAGCTGGTTAACTGACTGCTTTTGACAATGACAGTAAAAAATAATAATATATAAAAAAAAAAACCCAAACGCTTCCTATTTGCACAAGCATAGAGATTAGAGAGGGAGTGAGAGAGAGAGAGAGAGCACAATTTAAGCGCTTACATGGGAACTAATTTCTGAAGTGCTCTCAAACACTTCATAAAGCACTGTGTTTATTTGCATCAGTTTGCGGCAAGCGCGCGACAACCCGCTGCGGGGATTAGCCGTACAGCAAATATGGCGACACTCACAAAAAGACTACAAAGGATGAACTATTTTGTGGTTTGACGAACATCTGATACTCTTGCCTAATAAACCCAGAGAGCTGTTAAACAAATTTATATAAAAAATTAATAGAGAATATGTAAATATTATCAATGTATTATTGTCAATGTATTTGTTAAAAAGAAACTTTGAAAGACAAACAATTTTTAGTACCTTCAATCAGATCATTATACCATCATTTCATCGATTTTTTACCTGGATGTGTACAGTTGATGGCAAAAAACAATTTGAAATAAATGACTTAACTTCAAAATCTCAAAAAACATTTACTTATTTGATTATAAAAATTAAATAAATAAAATTATAAAAAGTTCAACTTCAGCTCCTTATTTGCTAAGAACTGAAAATTTAAATGTATTTAACTCCTGTTTATCCTATATATACATTTTTCAGTTTAATATAATATATTTAATAGTTTGAATTACGATGCAAATAAGTGCATGCATATAGTTTGATTAATATCTTGGAGATATAGCATAGATTACATTTCATTATATTGTTTTTAGATTTGTTTCTCTATTCCAGAAAATTAATAATAACAAAATAAATATATATTCACTTAGTTCGAACTTCGTTCAAAAATTACTTCTCTCATTTGTTACACATTTCATGACTTCATTCAAATACCCTTTCTGAGAGTATTAGAACTCAAACTCCAGCTGAAACTCGTATCTAACGGATCGCGTTAGGTGGCACTGACTTGGCGTGGCTTGTCAGCTTCATGTGGGCTGTTGTCCTGTTGTCCTTGCTGTTGCTGCTGCTGACACACATCTATTGCTTTTTGGGGTGGCAATTAAATGTAAACAAGGATGCGCCGGATGAGGATTTTGGGATGCGCGTGCTGCGCGCTGAGCTGCTTAAAAAAGTAACTGTGACCCGTCACTGTTTACCATACGGATAACACTTGAGAGCCGTTGACAAAGTTGTCAAAAGTGCCGCTGCTAAAAAATATTACATATGCAGCAGAAATACGCTGCTGAAAATTAACAAATTGCTACACACAGAACAATTTCTTGCTAACAACAAAATTGTGAGTCTTGATTTATTTATTCAATAAATAATAATAAAATAATCGACTTCAGCAATGAATTTTTTTTTTATCTAATATGGATTTCACTCACTATTTTCTATACTTGAATTAAGAATATTTTACTAACATCAGCTTGCTTTTTCTCTGTGTACTTCTGCTGGTTCTCTCTGCTCCTGCAGCGCACTGAACTGTTGACTAGCATTCAACTCAAAAAAAGAAAGAAGAGAAAACACTGAAAATGCTTTGTGCGTTGGCTCGTTTAATTTTAATGAGTGGCTGTCTGACTGACTGTCGGACTGGTGGAATCGTCTGCCTTGATGAGCTAGCTGCTCGCTGACCCTGCGCAACTGTTTCAGCTTTGGACGGGTTTTGTAACCGTCTATCTGCTTTTAGGGGTGGCTCTCTTGTGGTACCCCCTCTGTGCCTCTGTGCCTCAGCCCGCGATTTGTCGTCGGGCTGTGTAAATTGTCACATTATTGTCATAATTCTCAGGTCTGGGCAAAATGGGGAAATCATAAACAAGAAAATGCTTGTGACATAATTTGTGCTTTTGTTGTGGTTAATTGCCAGTTGGCCTATTTATGGGGCGTGAGATTAACAACCTCACAACAATGGCACTAACTGCTCTAAGCACTTATATATCAATTGAAATATTTTATATGAGAAACTAGATCAGCATTAAATTCATTTTACATAACTGGCAACAACTAATATGAAGCAAATTTGTATATAAGTATGTAAGTATATCAATACACAAACAAACATATATCTTGGTTGTTTTTATAGGATACTATTCTCAGCCATATTAATCATCTGGTGTATTTTATTGTTATTTATTTACTTATCTAAAGTTAATAATAATTATTAAATGAAAAATGAAAAAATAAAAAATAAAACAAAAGTATTTAAAAATTTAAAACACATTTATTACAAGGATTGGGAAAACTTAGAAAAATGTAAAAAAACGAAGCATTTACCACAATTAAGCAAGCTAATGAAAACTAAGAGACAGATATATAGAGAGAAAAGAGAGAGAGAGGAAGAGTTGCACGCAAGGCTCTCCAGCTTCTCAAACATTTTTAGAAATCTCAGCCAATTAACTCGAACTCAATGAACTGTAAAATCGCGCAATGCAAAAGCCGCTGGGCAAACTGCAACTGCAACTGAAAGTCGTAGAAATCCGCTACCATATCATCCTGACAAGTATCTGGGATACGTCTCTCTTTGGTGTGTGCTCGCCAAGCCGTAATAATTGAAACCAATTAGTTTCGAAAAACCTTTTAATTGTGTGTGTGTGTGTGTGTGTTTTCAATGTCCGTCGGAGCATGTGTAAATATTTTCATAGCCAGCAGAAAACCGGGAGTACAAAGTACAAAGCAACGAGAAGAAAGGAAAATGGAAACAGGCAACATGTGAAAACATGGCAATGACCAAAATAATCCAGCTCATAAAAGAAGAGAACACAAATTGAATGCACTTTCAGTGGAAAACTATGGAAAACCTGAAAGAAATTGCCAAATAATTGCAGGCGGCTACAAAAACTGGCAACACAAGAATGCAAAAAAAAAAAAAAAAGAAAAGAAAAGCGAGGCATAAAGACAAAAAATCAACCGCAGTCTTTTGTTTTGGCAAAGTAGAAAGGAAAACTGTTGCCAACTGTCGATGGGCTGTCAAAACTGATGTCGATTGAGCCAAGAGCTGTCTTTGAACTGAAACTGTTAGCCAACATTGCACAGGCTCAGGAAATATTAACGGCATTTAATGCAGGCAGCTACTTTTTTTCCTCTTCATTGTTATTTTTATTTACTTTTTGATTTTATGTCAGTTGCAGTTAATTGGCCCGTATTTTTTGGGCATTTGTTGTCAGTCAGGCTAAGGCTCAGTAAACAAATTTAGCGTCTTTCTGTTTGACCCAAGATTGCGACATTTTCACATGTAATCAGGATGTGATTAGGCATAAACGAAGTCTTTAAGAAATCTCGAAATAAAGGCCTTGTACACGGTCCACCTTTGCTCCAAATTCCATTGGCCATAATTACAATTGGACATACCTACAATTTGACGAAATATTTTGAATACAATTCAATTGGATACGGTTTGATTTTGATTTCGAAATCTGTTTTTTGCTAATGCCACTTTAAACGAAATCAATGAGCAGCTACGCTCCGCATGCTAATTATGATTGGCATATCATTACCGCAAACAGACCGAGCCAAAAACCACCGCAACAAGTATTTGGCTAATTAAGCAGCCGTCAGTTGAAGTTGCCGCCGGACACTAATCACCTGTGAAAAAGGTTGAGGTGCCTAGACAAAACATGAAAGAGGTACACTCGGAAAAATGAATGAGTTTCGGTACTCAATATAAGTTCAAGCGCGGTTGAAATATCGACAAGGTCAAAATAACTAGGCCAACAAAATAAGTTCTGATTTCGATGAAGTTGTAGTTAACAAAATTCATTCAATATTTTTGTTCTAGTTAATTTATTTTTCTAAGCAGATGCATTTTTGACAAATGTTAAGATATTTCTGGAACCAAGAACCTAATTAAAAGGAATAATAACAAATAAATCACAATGAAAAAAAAACTATATCAAAAAATAAATTCTGATTTCAAAAATGATTTTGGTTAATCTAAATCAATAATTTTGAATTTTACTTTGGAATTAAAAAAATAAGTATTTGCCTGGCTTCTGCTTAATAAGTAAAGTAAGTAGTATCTAAATTATGCAATAATACTTTATTAAGATTTTTCTCTGAGTGTACCTAAGTGCTGACGAGTGGCCCCACTCGAAATGATCGAAATAAACACTTGAGTTGAGTTAAGGTCCAAAAAAGGTATCAAATCGATTACACCTGAGCAATTGGATGATGTTGATTTATTGTCGTGTCATTCAACGCTGGCAATGTTGAGTGGAGCGGAACTAGAACTGGAACTGGAACTGCAATTGAAATTGGAACTGCCGTCAACTTTTTGTCTATTTGTCGTTCTGACTTGTTTGTCTTTTCTTCGCTTTGTGCCTTGATGTTGTTATTGCCCTGTCAAATTCTTGCACTCTGACTCGCCACAGCAGGTCCGGTATAAACACACACAAACACACATGCACACACAGCTTGACCAACCCAGCACAATGGTGTACAATTACCCACATTTATTGGCCATTTGTCGCCGCATTTGCTGTTCACTGTTTACTGTTCAAAGTTGCTGCAATTAATAGTTCACTTGTTGGCATGTCACACACAGCTGAGAGCTGACATTGAAAATGTGATTATATTCAACATGACATGGAAATTATGACAACTTTGTGTCATACCCTGTATCCATAAATTATGCCCAGTTGCGTATCATAAAGTTGCGAAAATGTTTCTAATAAAAAGTAAACAAATAACTATTATCTCTGGCACACCTCAGATTTGATACCCTCTTAGACCAGAGTTCATTTGCTGGCATCTAAATTTTAGTTTAAACATGAAATTATTATTATAATGTTATTGTACGTTTTTAACAAATTTTATTCATGCTTATACATATATACAATATATACATAATGGATGCGGAGACGACTTATTCAATTCAAATGGACAACGAAACAATAATGTTGTGAAACGCTTATGTTATTTACACAAAGATTTTAGAGTATTATTTGAGAGCATCCTATATACATGAAAATTATACATAGATCAAATATTTAACAAGAAGTGTATTCAACAATCTACCAATTTTATTTTTTTGACACGAAGCAGAGCTTGAATGCATGGGCAGGCCAGTGAGCTAGTTTATTTGAGAAATGTATGTGCCTCCCTTGATGCTTGTTTTGAGGCTGGCATTACAAAATTTAATTTTTAAAATTCGAAAAATACTTCAATTAAAATAAAAGTTTGTATTACAAAGAATGGGTGTTTTCTAAAATATTGTTTTCTTAGAAATGTTAAGACGCCGTATTCTGTTACTTCTGATTGAACATTTCTTGATAATATTTAAAGTTGCCATTCAAAATACTATGGCATCTTTAATTTGGTATCAGTGGCTGATATAAATCAGACTTAAGAGACATTCTACTCTGTACTTATCTAGTGTACATATAGACAGCTATATATTGGACATACATATTTTTTAATCTGCCTTAAGCACAGCTACAGGGTATATTTCTAGTCTTCTAATGCCTCACAAATTGTTACTTGATATATTTAGTCAAAGTTTGTCAAGCGCAGTTAATTAATGTGTAAGCTGCTTTCAATTAATGAGTCACTTGGCCAACTTGGCAACCGGCGTCAATGCGACACACTTCAATACTCATTTTCCCGCTGCTGACCTTCAGTGAGCTTATGCGATGATCGTTTGATTTTTATCCAAAATTAGAGGAAAATAAACTCACATGTCATTCAATTATTTTGATAGTTGCTGGCGTGCAGAAATAAAAACCAAATTGAGCTCAAGACGTTAGCCAGTAATTATGTTAAGCGGTTTATGCATTTAATTTGCTAATACTTCAGCTTGTGCTAGTTAATCTTAATCTTCGGCTCGATCAGCACTGAGAATGCTCCACCGGGTTCAATGCACGTGGCCAGGCTACTCAAGGTTGCCAATTTGGACAACTTTCGAATGGCAATCAAGGCCAAAAGGATCATTGGGTTTGTGGAATGCAGATTTAACTGCACTCTGACGTCAACTTAACTTCCAGTTTTTCCGCAACTGGCTGCCAGCAAAATGCGGAAGTCTGCAATGCAAAAAAAAAACAAAAAAAGAAGGAAAAAAAACCGCTACGCATGCGCCAGTTAAACTCGTTTCGATTCGTTAGCCCGGCCCAGAGGCACGCACTTGGCTCGCAACGCAATGCAACACGTTATTGACCTTGATTTTATGTGTGTGTGCAACTAGAATGGGTGAGCTGGTTGCAGAGTGGCTGCAAACTGGTCCAGTGACACTAAGAGCCCCACTAATACCTGACGCCAATTACAATGACGACAAGCCAAGACAAAAGCAACAAAAACAATGTTAACAGCATTTCAAAATGAAATGGAAATCCAATTGTAGAACTAACTGAAATTTGTGGCAGATGCGCATTTAGAAGGAAACCGGCTCGCTATTAACGCGTAATTATTTATCCTGCTCAAATTACAACAAATTATCGAAAACTGTCTGACTTTTGAGGAAATCGCTGGCTGGGTCAGCCTCTTAGCTATCAAATCACCATCTCTGCTTGTGAATCCTCTGCGAATCCTGTGATTCACTGGGGCTCATCTCTGCCCCTTACTCTATAGAGCTCTGCTCTCGTATCGTATTACTCTCGACGCTCTCAACAAGTTTAGCGAGTTTCAGTTTTGACTTCTGAGCGATCGCTTGGCGTTGATAAGCGTTTTGCATTCAATTTCTGCTCAAGCAAATCGAGCTCCGAGCAGAATAGATTGTTAACCTTCCAGCGTATGGACGTATGTCCCAAATATATATGTGTGTGTGTGTATATGTGTGTGTGTATGTTTGTGTGTGTGTAAGAGTGCACAATGCGAAAGAGTCGACATCAGCGTTGACTCGCTCGATTTTCCAACAACGCTCGACTGCATCTTAAATTACAAATAATCGCAATTGTCTGCGTTTTTATCTAGTACACTCGGAGAAAAATGCTGTTTCAAATTCAACAATATTACTGGCATAGACTTTCTAATGCGGTGTTGTTTACATATTAAAGACATTTCTATTTAAAAATATTCTTAATTAAGTGATTTCAAAATCGATCGTTAACTTTTCTTAAGAACGGAAATTCTTTAAGCAATTTCAAAATATTCATTCTAGTATTTTTGTGTCTTAAACTAAAATTCTTGAGTTAAGCTAATTAAGTTTATTGGGATAACAGGATTGATTCGTTTCTGTCTATTCCTAAATAAGCAACTATGAAAATTCTTTAACTTCTTTAACTTCTTTAGTTCTTTAATCAATTGCAAATTCTCATTACAAGCACTTTTCGGCTTATAATATTTGTAAAAGTAAAGAATATGATCGAAATATCTTGCATCAAGCTATTAAGCTCTGAATTTAAGTAGTATCGCCGACATTTTTAAAATTTTTAATGGAGTATAATCATACTTAACTACTGTTTAATACTTTTAGCTTCGGCTGGATTTGAGTACTAAATGTTCTACTTATTGTTTTGAGTGTAGGCTTTGGTTTTGAATTTGGGACTTGTGTTCGGGTGGTGGCAGCAGCTGAAATAATTGAGAGACAACGCAAAATTAAGAGATGATATGTGCTGCTATTGTTGTTGTTGCTGTTGCTGTTGTTGTTGCCGCTGATGTTGTATGTTTTGCATGCAATTTGTACAAAATGGATAGTCAGATAGGGCAAGCAGGCAGGCAGATAGGCAGGAAGGCAGGCAGTCAGTCAGCAACCCCTCAACCTCAACCCTCATTATCATTGTGATTAACTCGCCAGAAGTGAAAGCAACAAAATAAAAGCCTTGCCGCCGTTGCACAATAAAAACAACAAAGCTGCGAATTTTTCTAAAAATCGAAAATCGTGTCTGCGCCTTTGGGTGGCAATATCGTCAACAGCATCAGCAACGAGGCAAACGCCTCGAAATCAAAAAGGCAGCTCAACGAAACGTTGCAATCGTTTTGATCGAGCTGGCCAAACAACCCTCCCAATTCAAAGGTATATATATACAAATATATACATATATATTTATATATGTATGTATATGCTGCACCCTCTAAGCTAATCCAAATGAACAGAGAAAACTCTGAGGCGATTCCTTGCCAGTTTCTGGCCTTCATCAACGCCATTTGCTGTTGCTGTTGTTGTTTGTCAACTGATTTAATTTCCTGGCTGTTGCCACTTTCAGGGAGTGCGTTGGCCCGCCTGCTGTGAGAGGGCGTGCACTGTTTGCTGGTCACACTAATGACAATATAGCACAACAGCAACAACAACAACAACATCAAGAACAGCAGCAGCAACAGCAACAACTATGAAAAGGGCAAAATTGTGGTGTGTAAATTGAACTGTTTCTACTTGAAATTTGTACTCGACCACATGCGGCTGCTTAGTGCCGGCCAAATGATTAAGGCTCATATGCAAAACACACACCACACACACGGTCTCATTAAATATGAAAAATACGTTTTTCCGATCTAGTAATTAACGCTAAGTACTACATACAACACACACACACTCACACACACAATACATAAACGTGTCGGCAGCAAAAACATAAGAAATAAAAAAAACACCTCAACACCAGTTCATAAATTATGCAAATGCTGGCGTGGGTGGGCGCTCCACAAATGCAACATGCAACAAAAAAAAAAAAAATCAAAATCAAATGCAACAATAACAGCAAATACAACAACAACTGCAGCCAGCTGTTGGCCATAAAGAAAAAAACGCTCAAACAATGCCTTTTACTGACGGCATTTCAAACAACCAATAAATTATTGAAGCCAAGCGCCAAAGTCAAACAAGTCAAAGACATTGCGTCAACAACAACCACAGCAACGATAATAACAACAATTGCAACAACAACTACAACAATTACAACAATCGTAAATATCTTACGGACAATTCAGAACTGTTGCCAAGCGTTGTTTGACCACACCATGAATACACAGCTTGCACAAAAGTCCAAGCTCGTGATATAAATCAGCATTTGCAGCTTTGTTAATGCCTATTTATAATACTTAACAAACCTGCAACAACAGCAATAACAACAGCAACCACAACATGAGCAACAACATAAGCAATAACTGAGCAACACCCGCGCTTTTATTGGTTGCAATGGGCAAATTTCTTAATCTCAATCCGATTCAAAGCAGCGCCAGCATTCTGCAAATATTATTACGACGATTCTGCAATTTGAATACCCTAACAGGAAATCAATATGTATGAATCTTAGCTTAAAGTTGCTACAGTTAAATTATTATTTTTCGTCGATAACAACTCAAAATAAGAGCAATGAATTTTAATCGTTTCATAAAGTTGGTAAAATAAAAGAATAATAACTCAAACCAGCATTTGAGTATGTTAAGACTTGTAATAGATTACTGCCAGATTTGACCAGATAGCAATCCTGTTACAAATCAATATCATCATGAATGAATGAGTCTGGTAATCTACACTTAGTATGCGAATCGTAAAGGTTCTTGGCCAGAAGAAAGGTTAAACATTTTGTTAAAATAGTACCCCAAATAGCATTTTTGATTGTAATAGAATATTCCTAGATCTGTACTTAGGTATATAATAATATATTATTTTTACAAACATATATGTATTTAGTTTTAAATTGCGTTTAAATTAAGGACACTTAACAAGTTGGAGGTCTTACGTACTAATATTATTTCGACTGAGGGCTTAGACTTCTTAATGTTTGGATTATAACTTAGATTTATTTTAAAAAACAAAAGCCTTAATTAAAAAATAAGACAAACCAAAGCTGCATTTATTTATTAATTTCGAAGAATAAATCGCTGAAATCTATATATAAAATAGCCCTGCCTTCAGCTGGAAAATTAAATCTTACAAAGCACAGACCCTAACTTGAAATCAAATAGTTCCATGTATCACAACAGAAAGTGCATATAATCATCAGCATATGCAGACATTAATTTGCCATCGATTTATTTTGAGTATTTCTTGCAGTTTTGTACTTTTGATTTGGTTGCTGATTGCCAATTTAATTTGGCCAAATAAGAAATGATTGCCACAAAATTGCAACATGCAGCGAGATGAACAACGCGCAAGGATATGGATAATCTCAAAAAATGGCCAACAGGTTGAGTTGATATATTTTATACTTAATGCCCGACTTGGGGGGCACTTCAACTTAAATGTAAAAATAATTAAAAAATAGTTTAGCTGCATAGCATAGAAAGCAAAAGTAGACGATAAAAAGCGAAAGAGCGCAAAACTGGTAAAACAGCTCTTGCCACAACAACAACAACAACAGCAGCAACAACAGCAGTAGCAACAACAAAGTTGACTTATTGGAGCACTTAGCTCAATTCTTGTTATTGTTACTGTTAACACACACACACACACACACACTCGCACACACACTCACACACATACATAATGGAGCTACCGCCTAGGCGAGCCATGAGTTGCTGTCTCTGCGAGTTGTTCCAAGGTTTTCCCAGCTCGCTGGCTGGCTATATAAGCTTGGGCGGCAACATTGCGGAAGGCAGTTCACTTACAAAGCCCATTGCCGTCACTCTGCCAACTCCAAACTCCTTGTTAACGGACAATATATATACATATTGTATATAGACACGTAAAGGCGCCGCATCGCGTGTGATTCTCCCAAAAATCCCGATTATCGTGCAGTTTACGTTGTAGCTTTTTCAAGGATAAACCCAAATAACAAAAATGTTTCGCTTTGTGAGTTCATATATCTGATTGTGTGCATGTGTGTGTGTGCGTGTGTGCATGTGTATGTACAGGTGTGCTAATTGTTATATCTTTTAGCTCGCATTAACCACACTCGTCAGTCTGTCTGTGGGCCAGAACTATCATCAGGATCCCAAGACGGCGGCCATTATTAGTGAGCAGCGTTATTTGTCTGGCGATGGTAAATTCGGTGCTGCCTACACACAGGAGGATGGCATCAATTTCAAAGAGGAAACCGACTCGGATGGCACACGCCATGGCAGCTACAGCTATGTGGATCCATCGGGCCAGCGTCGCACCATCTCCTACACAGCGGGCAAGAATGGGTAAGTCAACGAGATCGTTTATTAATTTAATTATAATTTCAATCTAATTTAAATTTATTTGTAATTTAATTGTAATTTTGTATTTCCATTGCAACAGCTTCCAGGCGTCGGGTGATCATTTGCCCGTGGCACCACCCGCACCACCACAACCCGTGCCCACTTCGGGCTATCAGCCACAGCAGCAGTACCAGCCCCAGCAGCAATACCACCAGGCTCCACAGGCACCACAGTCCTCATTCCGCAGCAACGACTATGGCGATGATGGTTCCTACGATACTCGCTACAATGATCCCTCCTTCGGTCAGAGTCAGCAGTCGTATCAACAGCCCGCTCCTCAGCAACAGTATCGTCCGGCACCGGCGCCAGTGCAGCCCTCCTATCAGCCAGCACCACAGCAAACTTATCACCAGCCCGCTCCTCAGCAGCAGCAGTATCAGCAGCCACAGCAGAATTATTACACAACCACACCGAATCCTCATCGCTTTTCGCCACCTGGCAAGCTCTCGTTGAATCGTACTCCGGACGGTTTCACCTACTCCTTCAACAAGGTCTAAGCGCTGGAGAGAGAATCACATAGATTGAGCTCCTTTCTAATTGTAATCTTATGTAATCTTTCATTTATTCACGCTACCCCACTACAGCTCCTATGTCTCTATATCTCTCTCTCCCTCCTTCCCTCATTCTATCAGTCTATTTCTACTTTGTCTGTCCTTATGTTTTCTGATATCTATCCAGATCTTAACTTCATCAAAACTCTTTTGTGATATGTCCAAGAAAGAAAAATGAATTGAAAAACTCCTAGCAGTTTTTGTTTGTAATTTAGAATACTCCTCCTCAATACTCAATACTGTTTGAAAAACAAAACAAAAACCAAGAAAAAAACACATCCCAATTCCACTGTCCTAATAAATTTGTAAGTGTGTGCGGTCGAAGAAGACGTTAAAGAGAATTCCACAAAATGTTTTAATAACTAAACGGGGGCCACGGGACGTATAAGCAATATAAGTATTGTATATATTGTATTTACCATTTTCTAGACTCTTAAGCAACAATACATATATATTCTGACGACCTGCCAGCATTAATTATTTTTATTTAAATTCTCAATTTTCTTTATTTAATAACGAGTTTTTTTTCTTGGGCGTGTGGCGTTTGCATGTAATTTAATTTTAAGCAGATTTATCTCCAACACCTTGCCCGGTAAACGCCCCCATGGACATTACACAACCGACTTTCATTGTATATATATATATATATACATATATATATATATATATATATGTGTGTGTATCAGCGATACAATGTGAAACAAGTTTTTGGGCTGTGGCTCGGTTCGATTCTATGCAACAAACAAGGAAAGACTTCAAAACGAGTTTCAATATGTGCAAATTGTGCAAAAGAAAAAAAAAATATAGGAAAAATACGCTGAATTCCAATTGAAAATGAAATCAAGTACCTCCCTCAAAGCCCCCGCGACAGTCCCTCCCAAAGAACCGGCAATCTATCTATCTAACTATCGGTGGGCATGTGGACTTGAGTCTATATTTAGATATATAATACCACGTACCATATGTAAACTAAGCCATACCCACTTTAAATTCATAGCTACAAATATGTGGATATTATACCAGGCCAATCCTTTTCCTATCCACATTTGATTACAGGTTCTTATCCACACATTAAGACACCAATTAGTCTTCGATTCAGTTGGGCTCAGTCTATTTAATGATAGACTATATTCATATGTTAATGCTTAGGCACAAATACAGCTGCAGTCAGAATTATATGAGTGCATACATATGCATGTATTCAAATGTAGTAAAAAAAAATAAGAAAAAATATAAAAAATATATAAAATACTGAAGATAAATAAATACTGAAATACCTATAAAAATAAATTATCATCCAAAAATGGATTATAAATTTAAGTTATAAAATTATTAAAATTGGAATGGTAGTCAAACTATAAATAAACTATGAAAAGGGTGTGAGAAAATCCATCGAGTAATAAAATGGTTAAAAGAATAGAAGGTAATATGAAGGGAGCTATAAAAATAATGAGAATTTGCATTTTATAAACCGCAACTGTATGATTCAATTGATTCAAATTATGATGTAAATATATGTACACAATAAAAACCATATAGAACCTTGCAGTTCTTAGGCACGCCTCAGATAAAATACGCTTACTGAACGGAGTCTACAATTGCATTATCAATTTAAAAAGCTGACCAATAATAACAATTGAATTTATTTAGATATACATGAATACCTTTCCACATCGACGCGCTCATTAAATATGAGTTCTTATAATAAGCAACTAACTCAGATAATTGCATACCAATTGCAACTTTATTTGCCATTCGATTAGACAGGCTTCAGTTGTTTTATTGTAATTCGTTAATTATGCGTCAATATTTTGAGCTATTTACTCAATTACACGCCTCATCGGTTTCCCTTGTGGCCCGCTTGTTGCTCAAGCTCGACAGGCGTTGAGTGCAGCCCCAAGCTTACTTTTCTTTTCTGTTTGCGGGCATTCTTTGGCGCTCGACTCTCGACTCTCGACTGTTGGGCTTGGATTTGGATTTGCTTTCAAGGTCAGTTTTGTTGTTGTCGCTGCGAATCGAAGTCTGCTAAAACTACGAATATATTTCTGTTGAAATTGTTAAGTCAATTAAGAAAATCAATTATGCTTTGTTTTGCTTTTTTGCAGCTACCTTTTTGCTGTCGATGTTGTGGCAATAAAATAGTCGCTTGCTCAACTGTCGATTTTCGAACACAATTTGCGAAAGAGGTAAAAGCCAAGAATTTGTTACGGCCACTTTGGGATAATCTTGGGTGATTGAGTAGTCCGCATTGACAACAGGTGTCCGGTTTTCGCATAAGGTTATCTTTTCGACTTGAATCATTAAACTCGTAAGATTTATAGTCATATTTTTTGAGTGGGTGTTTTTTAATAAACATAAAGCGGATTTTTGGGTGTGTTGAACCCATATAAATATGGAGACTCTAAATTTGAGCGTTAATAAAGGTGCATTATACAAATTGTGTGAATTACAGAAAATCATAGAAAATCAGTGTTTTCCACATTTTCATACATATGATTTTAAGTAGCGCCATCTAGCGCGGGCAAGCCATTAGGCGAGCAGCAGTGCAGACAGTCGGGGCAATAGATGGCGCTTTGAAATATAGCGTTGCCACTAAATAGCAAAGACAACAACCATAAAGACAACATTTTAAAAGTGAAAATCATTTAAGGGAGCAAAATTTTGAAATCAAATTAGAGAAATAAAAAATAAACAAAAATTGCGACGTTTTTTTCATTGATACTAACATACTTAAGAATTAATGTGCTCAGGGTATAATAATTGAGCTGGAGCAAGGAAAATATATAATAAAATCATATACCGACAACTAAATCGAGAAACAAAAATAAGTAACCCTTTCTTCACCTTTAAATTCAATTTTCAATTTACATAAGAAAAAACCAGCTTGGGTTAAAATAAAGGCAAAGGTTCACTATATTTACAGAACTATAATAAAAGTCTATACACACAATAAAATACATATTTAAATTAGTAAAGAATCTAAGACTAACTCCATCGGGTATTCATTTTCACAATCTCAAACATTGATAACCAGAGCAGATCTATACTTTCGCTTCGGTTTGAGAAGATGTTTGGATTTTGGGGCACGTTTCAGTTCGACGCCGGGTGGACGTCTGTGCGGTCGACTGCCTTTAATTGAATGCAACGGGGAACGCTCCCCACTGAAATTGTTGTTGTTGTTGTGCAACGGACCCGGTCCCGAGAAGTTGGGCGGAAATGTCTCAAAGTCCTCGAGATCCAGATCGGGTCGCTGCTCATGCGAATTGGATTTGAGATACTTTTGTAGCTTGGGATTGTTGAGCAGCTGCAGCTTGATGGCCTCGTCGAGCAGCTTCTGCTGATCCTCGAGGAAAGCCTCAACCTGTTTCTTGGACGCCACGCTCTTGTAGCGATCATGATTCTTTGGTCGCACCTGTGGTACCTCATAGTCATCGTGATCCGTTTCGAATACCCGGTAATCGTGTGAAGCACCTGTCGACTTGGGCGGTGGCACCAAATGGAACGGATCTGCATCGGACTCATAATGAGCCTGCACCCACTTGGAGCGCTTGGCTGGTGGCTGCTCCTCCACAGAGTGTATATCCGAGGCGAAACCTGAATGCCCGCTGCCCTTGTATGGTGCAACAGCAGCATATTTGTGCTGCTTGTTGTACGAAGAACCAGAGTTGAGTTTCTTGGGCACCGTTATGGGATGTTGGACGCGGATCTGGGTGCCAATCGTATACTCGCGACTATCCTGTGCCGCCTCACCGGAATATTCGCCCGAATAGCGCTCGCTGGAATAGTCATCCTCCTCCTGAAAAAAGTATGATTAAAACATGATTTACTTAGTTTAAGGTAGCCAGTTTTAAGGGAAGTCTTCCGTTGACTGACCGATGTGTATGGCCTGTAGTGCGTTTTCTTAAGACTCTTCTTTTTCACATCGCGTCGCTTGCTCTCATTGGTCTGCAGATCCCAACGATAACTGGGCGGTCCATGAGGCGCAGTCAGCAGACGCACGGGTCCAGGTGGCCCCGCCGAGTTGTAGTAATTCCGACTATAGTAGGATCGAGGCGATCTCATGCCGTACGTAAACGAACTCAGCAGCAGCACTGCAGTCAATAACTACAAGTACATATACAATAGATATGAAAAATAATTTTTAGTACATTTCAATCCCTAAAAACTGGAAGCCAATCCATGGAAATTAAGTTGGCAATTGAGTATTGGAAGTGAATTTGAAAATATTTCGATGTTACTGCACGAAATAATTAAACAAATTTTTTTTTGCCAACCAAAATATTTTGACCGAATTCACTTGTTACAAATGGGCTGAGATTATTTTATTATTATTATTTGAGCCAACTTGTCCAGATTTTTTTGAACTTCAAATGCTTCGTGGACTGTGGAGATTTTCAAAGGATATCAAACTCACAAGTTTACAATTAAAACGTATGGACATTTTAAGCACTATCTTAGATAGCTGCCATACAAACAATTGATTGAAATTTCAATTTTTATTTCATAGAAATTTTCAAACAATATTAAAAGCACTGAACTCAAGTCCACTAAAATAATTTATCTACGGCTTGCCGATAGGTATATCAACTGAAATCTTCAACAACAACTCTAGTGATAAATAAATAAATGAATTTTCCTTACATTCCAGCACAGACGCATTTTGTGTGGAGATTTGTTTTGGAGCTAACACTTAAACTTCACTCGCCGAGATTTAGTTGATATTTCTTTTTTGGGTTTGGGATTGAAAATACTGTTAAGTCTGGTGCTGCACGTCTTGAGCAGCAGTGTGGCCTTCACGAAACTGAAAGTTGAAGCAATGGACGCAACGGTTTTATGCCAACTTCCTTCCTAGTTTAACGGGGCAGAAAGCAAAACGCTGGCGCAACAACATGTTTTGCAAGCTGCCACAAGACGACAACTGTGGCCAACAAGACGAGCGCAAGCGATTCAAATCTGCGAAGCTGCCTCTCAACTGGCTCCATCTGAAACTATTGCTGATGCTGCAATTGTCAGCTGGACCACTCACAACAGCAACAACAGCAGCATCAGCAGCAGTGGCATCATTTGCATTTGGCAGTAGGAAATGGAGCACAAGGCATAAATAAAATGTTTTTTATGGCCGTGTAATAACTGCAAACATTACCATTTATTTAGTTTTTTGTGTGAGTGCAGAGCGAGAGAAGCAATTAGGTAATTCACACTCTAATCGCAAAATGATTGTCTTTGAAGATTAAAGTGTATTTTAGCTTAAAATAAGTTAATCTGTTATTGATTCAACTTAAATTTGCTTGGCCATTAGTAAAGAGAGAGGGAGAGGGAGAGTGAGAGAGAGACAGACAAGCAAAACGACATTCTTTTAAGATTGCAGCGTGCTTCAAGTAAATAATAAAAAACTTGTAATAGCAAATGAATTCTTGACTTAAGCATAAAAGTACTTCGATCAAGAATTCAATTAATTGCTTTAATAAATTCACTCAAGCACTGCTAATATTAAAGTGATTAATGCAAATATTTTACGATTTCACGTCGGATTGTTTTTAGTTTTTACAATTTGTATAAGACCAACAAATGCCTTTCAGCAATTAATTTAATATTTGTCCTTCTCGTATAATTATTTTTTGATTGTACATTTTTCGGTCTGTGTACTTCCTTTTTCCACAGTGTGGTGGCGTGTCATATTATTATATATTTTTTATAAATTATATAACTAAACAAATTGATTGTGCAATTCATTTAATATGTTCACTTCTCGAATAAATTATTCTTAGTGGATTATATTTTGTCTGTCTTATTGTTAATCAACATCTAATTAACTTAATTTAAACTCGCTCGAGTTTCACTTCTAATGAGTTACTGATTTTGATTATAAATATACTTAAATCAAGATCTCATTTACTTGTTTTCAGATCGCTGATAGGTCAACAAAACTGCTAATGTTATTATTATTAAGTAATTATTGAAAATATTATAAAATAAAAATGAAAATTTCTGCAATTAATTTAAGATACTCCATTCTTGAGTTGAGTAATGCAACATGCACATTTTTTTCTGTCTGTGTACTTATTGTTTTCTCACTGTTTAAAAGCGTGTCTTATTAGCTGGGCCAAAACAAACAAGCACAGAGGCAGAGGTAGAGGCAGAGACAGAGGCAGAGGCAGTCTTTATCCAGCTGTTAGATCTCTTGGCTGTTTGGCTTTCGTTAACTGGTTTGAAGATGTTGCTGCTACCAACGCTGCGTGTTACTCAATATAAAACTAGCTGTTTCCACTTGCACTTTTTTTCTTTTTTTGTTTGGCCTGAAGTTCAGGTTCAGCTGTTGCCAGGAAATTGTGGCGTTACACGTCTTGGCCTTTTGGTTGGACTACTTTCTAGCATGGACAGGATGCAACTGGCAACAGGCAGGAGGCACAACGCAACAATACACAATGCGGAAGTCCTGCCTTGTCTTGACTTGTCGTGTTTGGCGTCGTGGTAGGTGAAAATTGGAATTGAAAATTCAATTGACTGGCCAACCAATGTACAATTGCGTAACATTTCATCTAGCGCCATTTGAAACTCTTTTCCTTTAGCCACTTATCCTGCTAGTTTGCTTTTCATCTTTTTCAGTTGTTTCAAAACACTTAAGCGTATGCCCCTAATTAAATAGATGCAGCTAAATGGCAACTTGATTGTTGCATTTGCTGTTGCAAGCACAATTATCCAATTTTCAGCGATTGAGTGGCAGTTGGCTTGATTCAACATTTCCCCAACCAATTTCCCAGGCAAGGTCAAGTTTAAGTTCAAGGCGCGTGACAATTGTAAAAACAACTTTTCATAATTTCTGTTTTCCTAGTGCAACATCAACTCTCTCAGCTGAGCCAGAGTTTGAGCCTGGCTCTGAGCTGGTTTCAGTTCCGTTTTCAACACCACAAATTGAGTCAACGGTTGTTGGTGAAATGAAAATGAAAATGAAAATGTTCAGGTGAAAGGCTTTTTTTAAATGCCCACCTCTGGCAATCCCTGACTGCCTTTGGCAGCTCAAATTAAGGTGCCTTTTAATTTCAGCTATAAATTTAACAATTATGCATTAAAATTAATTTTATTATTTAGCTTGCAATTTATTTATTGTTAGTCGTTTCTTATTATCCAATTGTGTTTATTTTGCATAAGCTTGTAAATTTGCAACCACCAAAAGAAAACCAATTTCTACAAGCTCAAGCCTTTATTTTCCCAGTCAAATCTCTGTGAAAGCGTATTTGCGTGCATCAAAGTAATCTTATGGAGCCATAACATGTATGTGTGTCGACATAACAATAAACTAACTTAACTTGTAAATTTTAAGTAATTTTTCACACTTTTCCTACAAATATACTTCACAACTTTTTGAGTTGCAATTGGATTAAATTTTTCAAAAGTCTTCTTTGAAAAAGTTTTGCAATTATTTCAAAAATAATATCTTTATAGAAGCATAAATGTTTATATACCAAAGTTGATTCAAAGCAAATATTTAAATAAGTTAAAACAGTTCTTGATTAGATATTTAAATTGTATCTTCGCTTAAGATATATGTACATGGAATTAAATCTCCGATCTTAACATATGTAAATACCAAAACTCAGCTAATTAGAGATTGCCTCAGTTGATAAAACAAAGATTAATTAAGTTTTAGACAAGATATTCAGCGATATATCTCATCTTCTAGAATACTAATGTTATCTATCAGAGATATTCAATTTTATCATTTCATATCATGAGTAGCTATATTTATATTTATAGTGAATATATATAAAACTTTTTTTCATTTGTCCACAACTTAAGAGTCACTAAACTTAAGTTTAACCTCAACAACAACATCAAAATCATTTTTCACGAAAACGTATTTAATATTAATCCGTCCTTAACTAATTGTTATTTTATTAGCTATACAACTTAGCCCCACATATACATTCTGAATCATCACCAACAGCCGAATCTATAAGGCAATGCATATCTAAACAAAAATATACAAATAAATATATGTGTACAATATTTGGTTAGTAGAGGGTATATCCACGTCGAGCTCTTGAGCACAGCTGCCTTGCAATTATATTTTCAAACTCCTTATATTTTTATGGAACTTATTTTAATTGGAATACGACTTATAATTTGTTAGCTTGGATTTATATACATATTTATAAATCATATTTATCTCTGACATTTATAATTGGTTGAGCAAATTATTTTTGTGCTTGTGCCAAGAAACCATCACCGAAATGAAGCGATTTTGTAAACCGGAACAGTTTTATCCATAGATATACATACGTTATTATAGCTTAAGAGATTTATTGCCAAACAAGCTAATTGACTTGAAATAGCTACCCAATGAATAAGTTGAAACACATGTTATGATGTAGCCACAGTGTTTGATTAGCATTTTTATTAATCTTTTTCTTTTCGCTCACTTAAATGACTAAATTAATACATTTCATATGCCCAATAAGATTGCATAACAACCAGCATCTGAACAACAATAGTATATAGCAATTAAATTGGGCAAGATCATTAGCACTATGAATAATATTTATTCCGCTAAGTTGGCGGTGCTTTTTTCTTCTTATTTTTGCAATTTTGTTGTGGGTGAAGTCAGATAATCGACGAAGCTCTTAAGTAGTCGCTGCCGGCGTCGCAGTAGCCGTTGCAGTCGACGTCGCATTAGCAGCGGCAGCAGCAGCAGCTGATGCATTCAATTAACTCGGCACGACGGCAACTCAATGGATTGCATTCATTAAACACAAATATCAAATATCGCAATGCACACTCAGAGAAAAAGTAGAGCGAATTGTTCTCAAGAGCATAACGAATAAAAGTAAGATTTTTCTTGTAAGCCCGATTTTATCATTGGTCAATCTATTTGGGAATACTTTGAGTACAATTGTTATCATTTTAAAACCGTTGCTTGTTAAGATCTCTCTTAAATAAATAACTGAATTATTTGAAGTAAGTATACTACTTTTCTTTTTTAATTATTTAAAGTGATAGAAATTGTGTTAAGTTAGCAAGATATTCCTTTAAATAATAACTGGTTTATTTGAAGTAAGATTACATCTTTTCTCTTTTTAATTATTTAAAGTAAGCGATGAAGTAAGATTCTTAATTTAAGTACTTGGACGTGTTAGTTCTTGAATCAACAAATATCGGCTCAAAAGAAAGCTAATTCAGCTTGAATCACGAATTATAGTTCTTAAACTTATTATTTCTTCCTTCGGACCGATTTAAAATCAAGAATTATGCGTATTTATTTATGAAGGTTTAAAGTCGATTTATGCATGAAATTTGAAGAAGAAAACATTAGAAATTCGAAAAATTAGGATTTTGGATTGAATTCAATTATTTTTTGTGCTTTCATTTGTTCATTTTGAAATGAAAATAATGCATAATTATTTATGAATATTTATATCCGATTTGATCTTGAAATTTGAAGTAAGAAAACTTTACAAATTGTCTTTAATTTAGCACCACACTTTTTCGACGAGTGTACGTTGTGTGTGTTTTTGTAGCTATCTCAGTCTGGCAAGCCGACGCTGACGCGCTGCCCGGCCGAGCTGCGACGCGCCAGTGACGACGTCGACTGTGGAGCAGCGGCACCCACATCGACAACCAAAGCGTCGCCGTTGAAGCAGAGACTGCTGCGCAGGTGTTTGCGTGGGTCAGAAAGAGACAGCGACGACGCCTCCGCACCAGCGGCGTCAACAATTGCTGCTGTCGTTGTTGATGTTGCTCGTGTGTCATCAAAATTGTGCTGAGCTCTCATTGTTCTCATCGTTGTCTCCGGCAACATTTTTGGCAAGACTTTCCGTGTGGCCCCGTTGCTATTATTGTTGTTGTTGTTGCTGTATTCGCTATAATTATTGTGACTTTTTTTATTGTAGTTATTTAATGATTTTATATTGCGACCAGTTTCCTCATATGGTGCTGTCTGTTGCTGTTGTTGGTGTTGGTGTTGTTGCTGTTGGCCACTTCCTGTGCGCATATTTGGTTGCAACTGGCTCTGTTGGCGCTCGTCTGGCTCATAGTAGGCATACTCGGCTGCCTCCTCGTTGTAGGTGACATGCTTTGGACTCCGCACTCGCAACACACGCATGCCGTTCTCCACATAATCCACGTGGACATCATCCACATCCTCAATCAGTGGCTGCTTGAGTATTTTCTTGGGCACAGCTCGTCTGATGGGTTCGTATTGCTCCCGTTGCCATTTCTGGCCATCGTTGAGGGGCTTCTTGGTGACCAGCGGCGGCAGCTGTTGCTCCCGTTCCACGCTCAAGTGACGCACATTGTGCTTCACCTGCAACTTGGGACTGTTCTTTGAGTTGAGTTCCATTTCACGTTTGTTGTTCATGTCCATTTTGGGACGTCTTGTGTTGTTCTGCGTTGGCTTGCCTTCATTGCTGTTGACGTAATCATAGAATTGTATTGTGGAGCTGTAGGCTTGTTTACGTTTCGCCGCACTAGGATCGATCTCATCGACATCTTTGATGGGCGGCAGTGGTCGTGGCACGGTGTAAACATCTGTCAACTTGGGCGTCACTTCGCGTCGCCTGTGGCTCGGCAAACGGGAGCGATTGTTGCTGCTGCTGCTGCTGCCCTGGCTGGGCTGCAGATTATCGTAGAATTGAATGGAGGACTTGGCGAATTCCTTGTGGAACATTTGACGAGTATCCACATCGGGCGTTGAGGCATCAGCCTGAAACGAGTTCACCCGCTGCACTTGCCCCACACGTGGTCGCTCCGTCTCCAGTTGCAGGCTGTTCCTCCGCTTCACGCGGGTCTCCAAGGCGCTATCGACTCGGGTGTCGTCGGGCCAGAAGAAATGCGACTCTTGACGATTGCGCCCGTTGCCGCATTGACGTTCCACCATTTTGGGCGGCAGCCCCGTATAAAATTTGCCATTGATCATGTTGCCGAGCTGCCTGCGAACGCTATGAACCACAAATGCCAACTGAAAAGTGTTGTAAACAGAACCCAAGTTTGGCTCCCTCGACTCAGTTCAGTTCAGGCCGTAGGCGTTCAACTTGACGGCGATGCTGGCGTTGCTGCTCGGCTCAACTAATTTGCAATTCTTGCAAAAACAACATCAAAATCAAAAAGCAACAACGACGAACACACATTTCAAGTCAATTCAATTTATTAGCGACTGCGCTGCCAACTGCACTCGGAAAAAAAGTTCGCGCTTCATTTTAGAAAATTGAACTCAAAACTATCAAGTTTCATTTTGTTAGAAAACATTTCTATATATAAAAATAAAATTTTCTAAAAATTGGAAAAGCTTGCAGTCAATCCACAACCTCAAAAATGTGTCGTTTTTTTATTTTAGAAATATTTTGTAAATTTAAGAAAGGTTTTTCTGAAAAGTACAAAAATTCTTTCTAAAATTCTAAAACAAGTAATTCTTTTATATAGTCGATTTTAGCCGTCGTCTGCATTATAAGCATAAAATTATAAGTTTTTTCAAATGAATTAATTTTATAAACTATCTATAACTTTTGTTGTTGTAAAATCTTAAAATAGTTATGTACAAAAAAAAAAAATGCTTTGAAAATTAAACATATTTTTTCGAAATTTCTGCTTTAAAAAATGAAAAGCCTGGATTTAGAAACATACCTGCTAAATGATTAGGTGAGTTACCTTGGCGAATTACTAAAATATGGGTCGATTTTTTTTTAAGTGTGCGACGGCGACTGCAACGACGAGTTTCCGTTTAAGGTCAACTTGCCGCATTTTTCATGAAAAAAAAAAACATACAAACGAAAAGTTGTTTTTCGTTGACCAAAATGTTTACGCTTATAATTTGAAGTCTGCGAAACGCCAACTTATCTTCACAATTAAGCCAAAAAAAAGTCGACTCTAAAAGTGGCGCAATTCTGTTTGGTTTTCTTTTGGTCGAGAACAGCTGCCAATTATTGTCTGCTAAAAATGGGAGTAATGTGTTAGATTTGGCATTGCTTCTAACTGACAATAAGTTTCTGTATGTCAGCAGTTGGCTGCTAAGCACAACTAAAAATGATTGAATGATAAGTGGCGCAACAAACTTGATGACTTGGCTAAATTTGTGGAAAAAAAATCGAATTTCTGATGTGGAACTTTCGGTTTTTAAATAGTTCGTTTTTCAAATGAGCTAAGGAAGCTCTTCAGAAATCATTAACAATTAGTTGTGATTAGCGGCGCTGTTAACTTTCGTGCAATAAAGAAGCTAATTTAATGTGAAAATTATGTAATGAAAAAATTAAAAAAAAAAACAAGTTGAAATTATATAGTCGAAAAAGCTCGACTAGAATATTCCCTGCATCCAGCAGCTAAACTTGTAGTAGCTAACATAGATAAAAAGTCGTCGTTTTTCCAATATGTAAATATGTACATATATTCGATTCGATCTAACAAATTTGTCAGCTATAGTTTCAAGTTATTTCGTAGTCGAGCTCACTCGTTGTTGTTGTTAATTGATTTGAATTGGTTTTAAGAGCCGACTGCTGATGCAGATGCGGATGCAATGCAGCCCTGTTAGGCCCGGTCAGTTAGTAAACAAGCCAGCTTTGCTTGAACTGTGGTTGGCCAACTATTGCTTTGATTCGGCATTTGCTTATCACACAATGCTCGCCGGTCAAATTCAACACGCATTTACCTCAGCGCAAACTAATCAAAATAATAATAATAAACCGACTGCTGGGTTTGTTTGCGCGGGAAAAGTATGATGGCGGTTTAATGAAGAAGAAAGATTTATTCAATGTATGCTTACATCTCGTTGGGGTATCGATCGCACTATCGATATCCCTGTTATTAACATCGATAATGTTATATTGATATTTTCAACACCGACCAATAAGCTTCATTTAGCTTGGCATTTCACGCTTAGGAAATGAATGCTTTAAGATATAAAATACTATCAACTGTTCAATTGAACTATGTTACGCGTCGGTTTGTCTTCATGGGGCAGCTCCGGCCAGCCAGTGCTCAGTTAGGGATGGGTCATTGAACAGGAAACCATGGATTTAAAGCATTAACAGCGATTATTTATGCATTTCGTGCGGTTGCACAAGCAACCTTTGTGCCTCGGCATCATTTCTTCGTTTTCTTGCATCATATTGTAGATCGTATTGTTATTTTTGAACAAAATTATAGCGAACAACTGAATTCAGAGCAAATGTCACAAAGAAAAGTCGGCTTCGGCTTACAAAAATTAAATTCGAGCATTGTGTGATAAGCAAATGCCGAATAAAAGCAATAGTTGGCCAACCACAGTTCAAGCAAAGCTGGCTTGTTTGCTCATTGACCGGGCCTTACAGGGCTGCATCCGCATCAGCAGGGTCTAAGACCAATTAAAATCAATTAACAACAACAACGAGGGAGCTCGACTACGAAATAACCGTTTTGATTAACAAAATAAATCTTACTTATCCGATGAAAACAAATTTGCGCATTGATTGGAAGGCTATGTCATTAAAATTGTGTTTTTTATTGCTATCGCAAAACGGGTATAGTTATTGATTATATATAGAATAAAATTGATCTGCTTGTGGAAGACTATAGACTAAATTTGGAACTTAATTAAAGTGGATATATCTGATGTACTCTCAGATCGTCTTAATTATACAAACAAACAGACGGACATGAGTAGATCGACTCGCTTTTTGAGACTGATGAAGAATATATATAATTTCAAAAGACAGAGCTCGTTATAAAAAGCAGTACAGACAACTCCAATTAGCTATTTCCCATTTTCATTATTTGGTATCTAGATCAATTTTGTAGCTTTTCTATTTCAAGTGTATATTTATGCCACAATTTGTTAGTCACCCTGCTTGCCACAAACAATTCGACAAAGCCAACTTAAAATTGTTTAATTTTATTGTATTTAATGTATATATTTTCAATCATTTTCACATTGTTGCTGTAGTAATTTCTTTTTGTTGTTGTTGTTGTTGTTTGGAATGTGAGTATCATTGACGGACTCTACTGAACTACTTACACACTTAGGTATTTTTAATATTTGTTTTTCGATTTGGTTGTTTTAGTTTTCGTTTTGGTTTTTCTTTAAGACATACATATCGTATTGCTGTTTGCATAATTATAAACAATTGATTTAAACGCTTACTATTTTACACAAATACATTCATGCATATCGAGATTGCAGCTCATATCTAACTTAAAGTGAAATGATCTCAAAAGTGTTTTGGAAAATTCATGAAAAATAATATCTCAGTTTTATGGCTGGGTATTATTTCTGTTTGTTGTTGATTTGTTGTTGTTGCTTAGTAAATTTGTAATGGATATGTAAAATGACTTAGACTAAATAGTTAAATGGTGTTTACATTTTTTGGTATTTTATTTTTCGTATATCATTCACATAAACATTATTTTGTAAGTATTGCGTAGTTATGGTGACTTTTTTCATTTCTTTTCTCTTCTTTTAAAAACAAATCATTAAAGAAACGATTTGATGTATTTCAATTCAATTCAATTCAATTCAATTCAATTCAAGAAGAAGCATTTCATGCAAAAACTATTTGAAAACTTCTCTACTATTCACTTTTATCTCATACAGTTAAACATACACTTAAGCGAGTACTCTTAAATTAAGTAATATATTTTTTTGTTTTTTAAAAACTTTATTTACAATTTGTATTTATTGCTGCTTGCAAAGTAGTCAGACGCATCCTGAGGCGACACAATTTTCGTTGGCCCAACTCAATTGGCCAACCTGGCCTTTCTCCACAAAACGCCAAATGCCAGTTATGAGTTGCAACATTATCCAGCTGCAACATTATGCACTTATTGCTGCTGCTGCTGCTGCTGCGGCTGCTGTTGTTGCGGGGGCAGCATTGGCGACATGACAATGATGTTGGCTGTTGCTGTCTGTCCATAGTCCAGTGGCTTTTGCATTGCATCCGTCGAATCTGGCGCTCGGGTGATTACACAATACTGGTTGCCATTGTAGGTGACAATGGGCATGGTGTTGCTGCCGCTGGCAGCATCGATGCCAGCAACATTAATGTTGCCCGCGTGCAATCCAGCGCTGAGCTGTGCCTGCATATAACTAGCTGCCGTCGGTGAATTGGCAATGATGTGCGACACAGGCACGGACACCTAAAAATCGGGGTTGTAAGAGGGGGGAGTTGAAAGGGTTTGATAAATACACAAATTCAGTTCAGAGTGAAAGTGACAAATATTTTGTTGTTGGTTGTCTGTTGTTGTTTGCTGTTGTTTGTTGCATGCTGATGGCGTGTGCTGTTGTTGTTGGTTGTTGTTGTTGTTAATAGTTAGTTACTTCGTGTCCCTGATGAGTGCCGCTGTTGTTATTGTTGCTGCTATTATTATTATTGTACATAGGCGCGCTGGTCTGTTGCTGTTGCTGCTGCTGCTGCTGTTGTTGTTGGTGGTGCTTTCTGGCTGCTTTCTTGCCGCCAGCAACATGTTGCTGTTGCTGTGGCGGCTGCTGCTGATGGCTGGCATTGAGTATCATCTGATTTTGTATGATTATCTTCTGGCTGTTGCTGTTGTTGAGTATTTGATTTTGGTTAGCATCAATTTGATAGCCGCGATTGTTGCTGCTGCTGTTGCTCTTAGCGATGACGGCTGCTGTTTTTGTGGACTCTACGACTAACCGTTCCTGTTGTCAATACTAGAAAATGCCCAAGGAGAGAGAGAGAGAGAGAGAGAGATACAGAGTTTAGAGTCGCAATCCGCTTGAGTCAAAAGCAATTCGCCATTCGCCTCGGTAGGCTCAACCGACATTTGCTCACCTCCAGATGACTCTTGGCATGAATGGACCACTCGTCCCGGCTCGAGAACATCCTTCCGCACAGCTCGCACGTCCACGACAACTGTTGCTGGTGGTGCGGTATTATGATGCCCGGTATCGCTGTCGGCGCCCCCTGCGCCGATTGCACTATGATATTCTGGGCCGCAACCTGGACAGCCTGCTGTTGCAGCTGCAACTCCAGACTCTGTTTATTATCCTCTGGCGGCGGATCTGGTTGCTCCTTCTTCTTGACCATGTTATTGAGTCGCTTCCCAAGCGGCGCTATGTTTGTCGGCGTCACATGCTTAAACTTGTTCATATGGATGACCAGCTTGTCCCGCCGGGCGAACGCCTTGTTGCACACCTGCAATGGGATTAGAGATTGGGAGGGGGCAGCTGTTAGTCATGGATGTCATGGAGCGATGGCCATTTGCCGTGTCAGTTTCGAGGGCTGTTTATACTTCACAAATATAGGGCTTCTCGCCGGTGTGGATGCGCATGTGAATCGTTAGTTTATCCTTGCGCGCCAATCCTTTGCCGCACACGGTGCACTCGAATGCTTTATTGGTGGCTGATCATAGAGAGAGAGAGAGAGAGATTTAGTTGGGATTAGCATTTAGAATTGTTTATTTAATTGCCTCAATTTGCCATTGGTTAGTCAGCAACCATAACAAAAGACTCCAAGCCCTTTAAAGTTACTGCTGTAGACGATGACTTAGAAGAATAAAAGTGAGAAGAATCATTTCTAGAATACTTCTATTGCTGCTTCTTCTTCTTTGAAATCAATTCCTTACTAGAAATGCAATCCGACTGGATTCTTATCTAATCTAGTTGTTGTTCCATAAAGAAACATTATAAATCTACTTCAATTTAATATTTATAATAAGATTAAATAGTTTTTTTCCTGGCTACTCACTTATTCACACGAATAATGATTAATTTTTATATTTATATTTATTTAATATTAAGTATATATAAAAATATTCTACACTTAGTAGGGAATCGTCCTTGGTTATCTGTCCAGGGAAGACAGCGATAAGTGTCAGGAGAGAGGAGTAGAATTCCGCTCAAATCGTCTAGCCTAACTTAACCTAATATTTATAAAATATTAATTAGTTATACTCTGCCACTAAAGGTATTAGGGCATATTGGCTTTATGTAATGTTCGATATACTGTCTTTCCCTACATATGAATGAAACTTTTCACGACACCCTAGCATCCTATCTGTTTATCAGCTGCTATTGCTCATGGGTAGCAGTGTATTTGGCAGTCGGTTCTCGCTTGTTTTCACTTGGGCTGGCTACTCACACTTTGAGGGGTTGGTTTTGCGTACGCCGGATGAAGCCTGCTGCACCTGTTGCAGCGCCTTGAGGCGACTCGCGGGATGCATGGAGCCACCCTCCACATATGGTTCGGTAAAGGGTATCAGATTCGGCTTGGGTATATTGTAGGTGAGTTGCTCAGCCGCTGACCAGGTGCCCAGGCTTTGGAGGACCCGCACGCCCCCCTCGAAGCCCATGCCATCGTCGGGCACGGTGAAAGTGCTCTCACCCGCTGCACCACCCGTCGCACCACCCGCCGAACTGGAGGAACTGATCTGTGGCACTTTAATGGTGGCCGCATAATGTTGTTGCTGCTGTTGCTGCTGCTGCTGTTGCTGCTGCTGCTGTTGCTGCTGTTGTTGTTGCTGTTGCTGTTGTTGCTGCTGCTGTTGCTGCTGCTGTTGTTGCTGTTGTTGTTGCTGTTGCTGCTGTTGCATGCTGCCATTCTGGTTGGCGGTGGGAGAGTTCTGTTGCTGCTGCTTGAACTGGATGGCTGCCTGGGCCATTTGCTGCTGCACCGCCATGTGGGCCTCCAGATATGCGTTCTTCTGCGCCACCGTCATCTTGTCCATGTTAACGGTGCCGTCCTGTAACCCAAACTGGCAATGAAACACTTGACTCAAAACACCACCAGGCCCATTTCCCACTTCGTTTCGTTCTCTTTGCCACCCCTAAACAAAAAAAGGCGCGCGCAAGTTTGTTGCGAAATTTTGCCAACCACCCAAAAAAAAAACAAAAAAAAAAACAAAAGCAGGGAAAAATAAAATAAAAAAATGAATGAGAAAAAAAATACTTTGCCTGCCCTTACGCAAAAATTTGCGACTTGAGCTTTTGCTCGGGCGGATTTTCAATGCTGCCCCTGTTCCCGACTGTGTGTGTGTGGGTGCGTGCGTGTGTGTGTGTGTGTGTGTGTGTGTGTGTGTGTGTGTGTGTGTGTATGCCGGCCTGGGTCTGAGACTCTTCCGTGTCTGCCTCTGAATTTATTTTAAGCGCGCCACTTGATTTAAACCACAAACATTTTTTTGCATTTGCTGCAAAACTTTGCAGCCAATTTTTCACACAACTATCTTTTTTTTTGTTGGTTGCAAAACTTTTTGCCACAACGCGCACTTTATTGACATTTTCATTGCCTGCGCGTTTTTCTTATAATTTTCGCTTTTCTTTTGCTCGCTTTTTTTTTTTTGCAATGTTGCCTTTGCTTTTGTGCTTACCACAATTGAAAATCAATAAAAAACGGCCGCCGTTGAATATTTGCGTTAACGAATTTCTTGTTGCTTTTCTTTCCTTATTTTTATATTTTTTTTTGCTTTGCACTTTTTGGGTTGCAGAATTGGAAAACGGAATTATTCTATATGCGAGTTGTATTTTAGTTATTGCTACTTCCTCGAGTCAAAGCCCAGCGCCTTTTGTTTGTGTATGTATTGCGAAACTGATTTCGAGTCGGACTCGACTCTGTCTCAGTTGCCGTCGCCGTCGCCGTCGCAGTTGCAGTCGGCGTAGACGTTGACGTCGAGCACAATTTGAGTAATTATTTGTTATTCTTGAACGAGGAAAAAGGAACAGGACTCAGTGGCTCTGGCAGACAGATACTAAAGCACCGCTGCTGCTGCTGCTGCTGCTGGCTGAACTTGAGTCTCGAAGGCGGAAGCGTAGCCAACAATCAAATCTATTGCATACCACTCGGCGTTCTAGCCGAGAGCTTTTCTCTCTCTCTCTCTCTCTCTGTCTCGCGCTTACTCTCTCCCACTCGCTCTCTCACTCACTCACTCTCTCTCTCTCACTCTCTTAGAGTCGCTTGGTGGTGGTTAGCTCACTGAAACAATTCGGAATTGAAACCAAACTGTAACTTTGACAATGGCAATCGCAAAGGCCGCTTATCACCAGCAGTAGCAGCAGCAGCCAGTTCAGTGCCCTCTCTTCTCTCCTCTCACCTCACCTCACGTCGTTCGCCTATCGCCTCACCTGAAAGTCAATGGTGGCGCGAATGTTGCGCATTGAGGCAGCATAATCACGCAGCAAATGCTCGTTCCGCAGACAAATCCGACGCCATTCGTACAGGTGCTCCAACCGGTCGAGGCACACTTCACAAATGTGCTTGGGCAGGTAGTCGTCCTTGGTTATCTGACAGGACAGTAAGGATAACAAAAAAGTTAGGCAAAAGGGTATTTTTGATAGAATGAAGCCGATTGCAATTCATACAAAACTAAAATCATCAATTGAGATTAGAAATACTTAATATTAATATAAAGGGTAGTTTTTGATAGGATGGAACAGATTGTAATCTATCCTAAAACTGGAATCTGTAGCATCAATTGGCAACCTTAATTCATACAGCTGCGGTCAAAAATAAGTGCACACTTTTTGGAAAAAGTTAAAAAATAAATTAGTTGAGTAAAGTTAATTAAAAAATTATGCAAATTTTATTTAAACTCAAGCAATCAATACTGAAGATAAGCAAACATGAAAAGTTGGCCTAATTATAAAAATTATGAGCAACAAAATTAATTAATTACTTGATTTTAAAATATAGCATTCTTAGCCGAAGATTGCAAATCCTTGTCAAATTGCCATAATATAAATTAAATTAAAAATTTAAAAAACGAATCCAAATGTTGGAAGCATAATAACATGGATAGCTGATGAGTGAGGATATCTTGTTCTTTAAGAATATAGAATATATATAAGAATATAAATACTTTATAGAGTCCTTCAGTGCATTACAAAACTTCCCAACAAAAATTGGAACATCCTCCACAACAACCAGCTTACTTTTCGCCAGAGACAAACATATTTTATTCAGTTAAAAAAATTATAAAAATTGTAATTTCCGAGCTGGCATAATTTGAAGGCAAACACTGACTGTGGCTTGTCCTCCTTTGGGAATAGAGAATACACACGCACACACACACTGCACACACACACTGTACACACACACACTTACATTCGCCTGGAGCAGTGTGCGCAGTTTGTAAAGCAATTGTCGGTGCTCGGCCTCCTTCTTAAAGATGTGCAACTTGCCGGGGCCTTGATGAATGGCGCACAATCGACACAGTTCAGCAAAGTTGCTAAAGTTTAGTGCCACATTCGCGGCATCGTTGTGCCCCTCCACCTGCTCCTGTTGCTGTTCCTCCTCCACCGCCTCCTCCTGCTGCAAGTACATGTTGCTGCCATGTGTTGCGCCTGCATTGTCAAGGATATGTTGCTGTTGTTGCTGCTGTTGCAGTTCGTGTGTTGCTGCTGTGTGCTGTATGTGCGATAATTGTTGATTGCTGTTGCTCAACATCACGAGTTTTTAGCGTGTTTTCAGTTTTTTCCTATTTGCTCAAAATTTTGCTGCTTTGGGTTGTTGTTGCTGCTGCTGTTGCTCGTACACATCGGGTGCAATTAGTTGTAGTTGTCTTCATGCCTACACTTAGAGAAAAAATTTGAGAAATTTGAAAAGAGTAAAAAATTTCTCTTTTGCTATTTCTCTAGATTATTGGTCAAATTTACAGCTGCAAAATGTTTTGTGGCAGTTGAATCGGATAAAAATGTTCCACATACGTAATTATTTCAAAAGTGATCCGATTAAAAATCAAAATTCATATTTACTCATTTGGGTATAATTAAAAAATGAAGCCTGCTTAATATTAATTGTAACACAGCTGCACTTGAATTAAGAACCATCTTTTTCTCGGAGTGTAGCTGTATGCACCTGCATACTCATAATCCGTGCACCCACCTGATTGATGGTTCGGGAAAAATCGATACAATTGCACTTGAATTCGAAAACCCACCAATAATTGCTGGCAATCAAAAAGCAATTGTTGCCAATCAATAATTGGATTTTTGTTTTGGCCATATTTTTGTTTGTAAGCCAACTAAAATTGACACACATTGAGCCAAAAAGAAAACACATCTGACATTAAAAAAACACACAAATGCAGCACAGAAAGTGATTAATTTTTATGTCTATTTTTTATTGGACACCAAAAAAAAGAAAACAGAATAAAAACAAGAGCCATATGTAGCTCAACTTACGCTGTGGCAGAAATACTGGCGCGAACTGTGAGCGCTTTTGTTGCAACGTCCTCGTCCTCGTCCTGTTTCTGTTCCTGTTCCTGTTGCACTTGCTATTTTCCATTTTTTTTTTTTTTTGCTTTTGTTGCCAGTGAGTGTGAGTGAGAATAAATGTGTGTCAGTTGCGTGTGAAAAGTGCAGGCTGTTTGCCACACGGCGCAGTGCGCATTGTTTGGAGGCAGCAATGTGGGTGAATTTGGGGGCCAGAGGGTGCAAAGTGGGGCAAATTGTTTGGCTTGTGTTTGTTGGCCTTCTTTCTGTACACCACAAATTTCTAATTTATTTTTTTTAGCCAAAGCATAAAAAGTGTGAGTTTGAGCAACAGGTGCAAATTAATCCGCTGCCTGAGCAGGTGGTGCCTCCTCAGCAGGAGGAGCTTCCTCAGCAGCAGCTTGAGCTGCCTCCTCAGCAGCAGTTGGAGCTGCTTCCTCAGCAGGAGCTGGAGCAGCCTCCTCAGCAGCAGCATCCTCAGCAACAGCTGGAGCAGCCTCCTCAGCAGCAGCAGGAGGTGAAGCTTCCTCAGCAGCAGCTGTAGCAGCCTCTTCACCAGCAGCTTCCTCAGCAACGGCAGCTGCTTCTTCAGGAGGAGGAATAGCAGGAGTTGCCTCTTCAGCAGGTGGCTCTGCCTCAACTGGAGGAGGAGTTGCTGCCTTTTCAGCTGCTGCTGCCTCCGGCTGTGCCTCAACATCATCGGCCGTAGAAACGTGTCCCACCATCTTTGCCGTTGGCGGCGCACACGTTGAGTACGTGGAGCTCTCCTTTTCCTGCTCCAACTCGTCCTCGTCGACAAGGAACAAATCCAATTCTTTGGACGACTGCTGCTGCTCCTCCTCAGGCTCAACTTCCTCATAGACAATGATCTCCTTCCAGATGATCTCCTCGTCGAGGCAGACGGGCTCGTCGCTTTGCGGCTCCAGGCGCTTATTCAGATCCACCTCAGACACGATGGGTTCGGTGTGATCGAAGCCGGCACAGGTGACACACGACGACGTGGTCAGCAGCAGCGATGAGTGCGGCGTGGTACTCGACAGCATCGAACTACTGCTGACAGACTTCTCCTTGTGCTTGGCATCCTTCGCAGGTGATCGATAAGTCATCAGAGTCTGCTGTGATCTTTCCTGCGTGTGCAGGTCGGGTGCCAGCTGGCACTGATTGCTGATCTGTGGCACGAGGGGATTGCGGCGCATTAGGTAGTCCGCCACACGCACTTTCCAATCCTTCTGGCTGCAGTCAACGTTCTGCAATATATCATAGATTTCGCCAAGCAGCGGCTTAATCATCGGACGATTACAAAACCGATTCGCATCAAAGATTTCAATGGGCTCGTGGATATCTATAAATAAATAACTGCGAATATCAGAGAAACGGTATTTTATATATACATATACATATTTCTATATATATATATATAATACATATATATATCCCCCCTTACTTACAGTTGGGAAAGATATAGATAATCTCGCGAGCTACGCTATCTGGATGCTTGGTGACATGCACATTGCGCTCCAGTTCTGAGGAGTTGCCACTGCGAGGCAACACAAAATTAACTACTGAGTTCGGTTTCAGTTGCAACTACAACTTACAAGTAGCAAATCATAGTGTTGAGCAGATCCTTGACGGCATTCTCCTTGCTCAGTATGAATGCCTCCGAGATGCCCTTCGACATCAAGATGACCTCCAGCATGAATCCCTTCTCATCCGCGTAGTCAGCATAGAATTCGGCTGCCAGCTCCGGCGAAAAATTCAGCCTTCGATTGCCCTCAATCTGGAAGCCACAAGACAAAAGCTTCAGCAGCACGGGACGACGCTTGTGCAAATAGTCCGGCTTGATGATGAGCAGCGTATCCTCAAACATGGCCATAACATTTATATATATATTCGATATCGGCTATCGTTCAAATTATTCCAAAAGTTTCAAATATGTTCGCTGTTTTCGTTTTCGTTTATTTTTTTATGATTTATTTTTCAGATTTAATTCTCGTTTTCATGTTTTACACTTTTTGTCTTAAGCTACGCACACACATTTAAAATTATTTCTTTAGTCGAATTTGAATTAGTTTCCTCAGCCTGTTTTGGTTTTTTCCAAGTGTTAATACACTGACAAAAACCAAATGGCTTCAGTTTTACAATTTCGAGTTTGAATCAATTTTCTCCGCCTGTTTCAGTTAGTACAAAGTTTATGTAAATTTTGCATGTTTTTGCTTAATATCTTTATACACTGACAAAAATAAAAAATAACCAAACCAGACAGTTTCAGTTTCGGTTTCGGTTTCGCTCTCATTTTAACTATCACCAACAATTCACATACAAAACAAAAGTTAATAAAGGTGCAGAACAATAGTAAGTAAGTTGTTTCGATCATTTACAGTCAATGGTTTATAGAATGCAAACAGATAAGTAAAGATATATATATATGTAATTATATAGTTATACGTATAAATCGTGGCGCCTCCACTCTGCGACACATCACAAGCAACATCTTAAGCTGCAATTAAGAAATAATAAACAGATTAAATATCGACTCAATTTAACTATAGCCTGTGGCACAACTCACCTGTAATTCTGGCAAAGGCCAGCGCCGACTTCTCGCTATCGAAGCATTTGCCAATCTCGGCGCAGACGTGAGATTGATCGACGTAGGGACGCTCCGCCAGATGCATGATGCTGATGCCATAAATCGAGATCATTTCCGAGCACTACAAAAATAGAAAAGGCACGCAACATTACCAAATTGCCCAATGATAAAGTGAAAAAGCTGTGAAATACTCTGCTAACAATCAAGAACTGTAGCTTTAAAATTGAGGGATATATGTAGAACTTATCGATGTGCGTCTATCGATTATCGATGCCATCGATTTTCTAGCGTCCTAGTGGACGCAGCACACCAGTTTTAACACTATCTCTAGCTTTACGAGTGTCGGAAACAGAAAGACAGCATGATGAACATTGCACTTAACCAATATGCCCTAATAACTTCGTTAGCAGAGTATAATAAAAACAAGTCAAGCTAAAATTGTGGCTTACAATATTGTAGTACTTGGCTGGCAAGTTCTCGCAGGCGTGGCCAATCATGTCCTGCCTGGTGAGCTGATCATGCTGCTTTTGCGAGCGGAAGAAGGGCAACAGGGCTTGGGAGACGCCGTGGCAGACGCCGCATTCGATGACCTCGTCAGAGACGACCGAACTGAAGCAGAGCTGTATCTTCTGACACACCTCCTTGGGCGGCACCTTGCTCAGCAGACTGATTATCGCAGTCGCATAGCCGTCCACAAAGCTGTCACATTGTTTGCGTATTGTGGCCGGCAGATGATTGCAGACATTGCGTATCGCCTTCTTGATCTCATCCTGTTCGGTTTTGTTCTTCAGATCCGCTTCCAGCTTGGTCATCACAAACTCGCACAGCACACAAGTGGGCGGCTCCTCCACCGAGCTAGATGACTCCAGACGTGCCAGTTTATCGTTCTCCTGCGGATTGGCAGGCACAACCACGTCGTACATGAGCGCCTCATCTATGGCAACTAGGTGGGAGGTAAAAGATAAATTGTTACTATTATTATTAGTAAATTTAAAAAAATGATAACAAATTATATATATTGATTGAGAATTTGCATATTTTGGAGTAGGACTACTCTTATTATTATTATATATATTTATGTAGAGAACAATTTTACTTACGATCCTCCTGCTCGCCGGCGCCGAATAGGCACGCGCCCAGCTCGGCGCAGATCAGTTTGGGTGACATTTGCTTGAGCAACAGATCGGCAATTTGATCGCCATGTTTATCGATGAACATATGGCACTTGTGGGCCAAAGACTTTCTCAACTTATCGCAGCTGTGCGCCAGGGCATCCTTGATGTCCGCCTTGGTTGTGTGCTTGCCAATCCTCTTCTCCACCTGTTTGACGACCTCCTCGCAGAGCAGGCAATTGGGACTGGCGCTGAAATCCTTGTCAAAGTTAAAGTCAATGGGCACCTCCTCGTTGCTGGAAAAGATCTCATTCTCATTCTCGTCGCTGCTCTCCGACAGACTCAAGCCCATATCGTCCAAATAGTTTTTGGTCTTGGGACACAGTTTAAGTTGGACACAGATCTCCTCCGGCTTGAAGTCAGTGATAAGCATATCGATCAGCTCGTTTGAATAGGTGTCGACAAAATCAACGCATTCGCTGCGCAGCATGTTGGGCAGATGCGAGCAGAGATCGTCGAGGACACGCTTAATGTTATCCTTGGACTTGTTATCGCGTATCTTGATCTGTGCCTGCTCCACGGCAAACAGACAAAGCGGACACGTTGGCTTATCCTGTTCATCGCTGGGGCTGCTGTTGTGCACCGTTGTCTCCGGCTGGAATACCTCAATGTCCTCGCTCAAGTCCAGATTGCGAGGACACATTTGCATCATGGGACAAACGCTGCGTGGATTCAAGCCTTGAATGAGCAACGCAATCACTGCATCGCCATACATCTCGACAAAGTTGCGACACTGAGACGCCACACCGTGTGGCATCTTGGTGCAAATGTTCTCCACAGTGTGCTTAATCTCATCATCTGTCGCTGGCGTTGCAAGTGTCTCCTGGATAAAATGCAGCAAATATTCACACACGGTGCACAGCGAACCCCCGTTAACCAGCTGGATAGGATTTGTGGCGCCCATCAGCGAATCAATGGGCAACTGCATGTCCAGAATCTGCTGCTGACTAAACTTCGGCTCATTGGCGCCCAATTTCTTGATGCTGACTTGGACTTCAGCTGGTGCCACAGCAGGCACGAGTGGCACAATGGGTGCATCATAGTTCACACTGTTGCCCTTGGGGCAGACGCCGATGAGGAAACAGGTGCCATTCGCATCCAGATTGTTGACTAGCGTGCTGTAGATGACATGGTAATACTGATCCACAATGCTGATGCATTCGTCCTTAAAGCCACGCGACTGTTTGCAGAATCCTTCGAGCACCTGCTTGAACTCGGTCTCCGTCGTATTGGCCACGAGTACATCACGCAAATGTTTCACCAGCTGTTCGCACAGAGCACAGGGAATATCGTCGTCGACACCGTCGAAGGTGGCAAGAGCCTCGGTCTCCTCCTTGGGATCATCCTCGTGCTGATGATAGCGTGCCGCACAAACACCCGATAAGTGGCACAATCCATTCGTTTGCAAATGCTGCTCGAGATGCTCGTACAAATCATTGAAATAGGTCAACACAAGGCTAGCGCAAGCATCCGAGAAACTGGACATGGTGCCGCAGACGTGCAACAACTGCTCAACCATACTGTCCCGATTCGTTGACTCGAATTTCTGTTGCATGAGGCGTGCGAGCAGATTGCAATTACCACACGACAGTTGCTTCAAGTCGATCTCCTTCTTCTTCTCCTGCTTCTTGGCCACAACGCCACTTTCCATATCGACTTGCTCTGCCTTCAGTGTGCCATCGAATGCATCCTGATAGGTCTGCATGAGCAGGTCATCGATGCGGGCGCTGTTGCACAAACCGGCCACGGAGCAAACTTGCTGCAATTTCACATTTAAATATTAACATTTATAAATATATAAAATTATTATTATTTATCGCAACTGTATATATAATTTATTCATTATCCATTACTCACATCGGGATTCATTTGGGAGGAGAGCGCCTCGATCAGTTCGGGTATAAAGTTGTCGGCAACTGTGATGCATTCCTTTTGGATCAGCTTAATTGGAATCAGTTTGCAGGAACCCTCGAAGACCTGCTTCAGCTCCTCCTCGGTTTCGTTGCTACGCAGCTGATCGCGTGCCTGATTCACCATATCCTTGCATATCTTGCAAATTGAATCATCATCCACAGGCACAATTCGCTTCTCCCACACGGTCTGAATGCAATGACGCGTCGCTCGACAATCCTTCGAATTGCTGCAAATGGAAATGCATCAATTTAATGGGTTAGCATTATGGTACACAACGGATCAGCAATGTATTAAGCTTAGCAGTGAAAAGTGAAGACAAATCTGGCAGCTTTATATTTTACAAAATGTTTACTTTGTGATATATGTATATGATATGTTTACTTTGTGATCTAGTCGAGATATCTGGATTAGCAGATGAAACCATGAACCAAGGGCTTAGCCAGGAAATTTATATATTGTGTAAAAATATGCAGTATTCAATATGAACTGTTCAACAAAATATATACCCCTAATATGTCTGTGTTTATTTTATATATATGCTATATCTTTACCATTCTGTCCTTGATTGCTATCGGTTACATTGCATATCGGAAAACGGGTGCAGTGAACGATAAGATAAAGTCAAATTTAATCTGCCTAATTAAACGAATCACACAAAGCAATATTTGGCGGATCGATAAGGCATTTTTTGAAAGATGTGAAACGCTCTTCACATAGGCAAAATCCGCATCAGTTTAGAGAAAACTTATTGTCAAAATAATTAACTAAAAATGAATTCGATTTTGTAAAGGCATTTGACCATTTGGCAACTTCTCGATTCAATTAAATTCAAAGGTCTTATTTAAGAAATTAAATGGGGATTGGATCTAAGTTATTCAACAAATACATGCAAAAAGCTAAAGCAAAAACGCTCAACGCTACCTGAAACTCTTTCTTGTGGTTTTAAATAAATAAATAACTCAATATATATATATATACATACATAATATATGAGAACTTAGATTTCAAATTTGTCAACAGCCCTAAAGGCTAAATCGACTCGAGTTTTTCTGCTGATTAAGAATATATATGCATATGCATTCCAAGATACTTCCTGCTGCCTTTGGCGTTCTTCATCGCAGCCTTAAGCCCATTTTGAATGGGCTTAAAAATGCCGCACAAACAAATGCATCAAATGACCCGCATTCATAATCGTCATTCTCCAAAGTCAGCAAAGATCGAAGTCCAAATGAAGCATTGAACGAAGCCACGAGCTAGTTGAATGCACCCGCAGACAAATATTAATATATACTTATATATACCATATATACACCATGTATAGCATGTATAAATAACTCTGGGTACATATTAAATTTAAGAATCAATGGACATTATGTTTTGCTGCCCCTTGTCAGCATTTCGACCAAAAAACATTACGAATTTCAGTCGGCTCAATTTCCGTTTAGGGGAGCAAAAGAGGAGGGTGAAGTGCTAATTTGTATCAAGCAAGCAAAAAAATTGTGTAAACATACAGTGGCGAACAAAATATTAGCACCACTCTCTCAAGAAATTACTTTGAAGGTGTCCTTTTTCAATTTCAATTGCATTTGAAGAAGACTCTTAATAAAGAAATAAATTTTATGAATAAGGATGAAAATTATTGGAAAAAATAAATCACAATTTTTTAAAATGCAATTATTATTATGAAAATTACAAATAAATGAATACTATTATTCAAAACCTTTTGAAAAAATATCAAAAACTAATGGTTTGATTTTTTAGAATTCGTAAGAAAAATAATGACGAAATGGTGCTATTATTTCGTTCGCAACTGTATATATATACAAGCTGATTCTTGCCACAGTTACAGCAGTTAAGCACAAACAAATGTCACATCGTATTTGGTATACTATGTATATACAAATATGGATAAACAACTTTTTTCGTTTGAAAAAAGAATGTTTATTTGGAATGGCGACGTTTATATTAACTGGAAACTGAGGACAAAGAAGAGTTAGCACAGATTACGTTCATTATCAAATCAATAAATAAACAAAAGAAAATGTATACGATAAGCCAAAGTTGCAAAAATGCATTTCGAAAATTGCGTTATTTTATAAATTTAGAGCACAGATTAGTTTCGATTTCTCATCAGTCGACATAAACAAATAAAAATGTAAGAAAATAAATTCAATTATTAATTAGATTACAGGTTAGATTTACATGTTTATATATTTAATGTGAACTAATAGCAGTCAAATTAAAATAAAATTTAATTTAAACAAAATAAGATTTCTGGGGATATTTACATAAAAAATGGCTTAACGCTGTCGGGGGAAACAAACCAAAAAAAAATTGTTGTACAATTAGAGTAAGCAATGCAATCAGTGGCGTGTTTTTTTGTTGTTAGCAAACGTATGTACAATAAGTAGTGTACAACAAATTTTGTATATCACTGCAGTGCTGGCCAACAAATTAGATCCAATTTGCAATATATATTGATTTTGATTTTGTTTCTTTGCTGATAAGAAAATGCAAAAATACAATTATATTCATGTTGTGGCTGTGGTCAATGACGAATACTAAGCTTAAGTTTAGACATACGAGACGATAGAGAAACAAAGATGACAAACAAACCGATTAGTCATCGGCATATTTTGCTGCCGATGCGTGTGTGTTGCATTTGTAATGAGTTAGTTTAGCTGTAAAGTCATATGGTTAATTTAATTTAAAGCGGAATTAAAACGAATTGGTTGGGAGAGACAAAGAGAAGGGTATAGTTAGACAGAGAGAGAGAGAGAGAGAGAGCGATTGCAAAGCTCAGACGAATAACAAGTGTGCAAGAAAATAGAGCAAATGAGCGGAAAGCAGAATTAGAGCAACAATAACTGTAAACCTTAGAACTACAACATCCACACAAAGGTTATCGATGAACGACAAAGCAGAATGGCGGCTCTTTGCTTATTGCTGATTACTTCTTATCAAATAATTCTTCTTCTTCAGCGGACGACAGGCGGCAAACAATGAAGAATGAAATGAAGGAAGAAAACGCAGCAAAGGGGGAGTAGGAAAAACGGCACAAGGGGTTAAGAACTGCGTAGTGGCCATTGTTTTATTTTGAGTGCGTTTTTTTCGCTTCGATGACAAAGCGATTTTTCTTCGATTGTATTTTTCTCACCTGAAATTCTCACACCAATATGAAGGGCCCCAGGTGCATTTGCTGCCACCCACAAGCGACTGCTGCTCAGCAACGGGCGTTGAAGAAACGCAAACGGCTTAAAATAAAAAAAATATATTTAAAATTAATCATTTGACAAAAACAAATACGCAATTATTCAGTTTTGTGACGTCACAAGCTACTTACCGCAAACAAACAGAGCCAAAATGGCCAAAAGGCCAGCGTTGCGCATTTTGATTGTTGTTAAGATGACTGCTTTGCACAGCACTGGTTAATTATTTATTTGTATTAATTCAAGTTGCTCTTTTCTGCAACTGCAAGCTTTGAAATTTTGATGATTAATGACGGAAAACGAACTGAGTTTTTTTGCTTTGCTTTTGTTATTGGTCAATGTGACCAAACTGCAATTGCACTAGCGATGCGCCTTATGCTTATCGATAGGTGCGTGAGAAACCGCAGTGCGATAGTAGAATGTGACAGCAATCGCATTGCGGCAGATTACACTGTTTGATTTATTTCAATTGATATGAACTTTAAAAAATAAAAGAAGAAATTTTGATTAAATTCTCTAAAACAGTCATGTTACTGACATTTTTAGCTTGCGCACTTTTTACTACTCGTTTATTAAAATGTCATTGCCAATAAGGCTGCCACTTAGCGAAAAAAAGGTGGCTGGCGTTGCCACTCAGTGATTGCTTTGTATAGCTTAATATTAAGCAAGTTTTTTGTTGTCTGACCTGGGTTCAAATCTCGGCGACATCAAAAGAAACATTTTTATTTTTATGAATATTTAATTTTTTTATATTTTAAAATAAAGTATTTTTTATAATTTAATAACATTAAGTTGGTCCATAAGCTGAGTTTGGACAACAATTATAATGTTTTGCCCAATTTTGTAACAAACTGTTTTTAATCAGAAGCGGGTTCAAATCTCGACGAGATTAATTTAAATATAATAATTCTTGGCGTGTTTTTTAGAATTTGTAATTTTTACAATATATGTTTATATACTCCTTAACTGTAATAACGACTTGAGCTAAATGGCTATGGTCTTTAATTATTCATCATCAAAATGTATGTCTTACTATGTATGTATACTATATCATTTGAGTTTTGCCCTTGGTCTATAAAGCTGTCAAATGGGTTTTTCATTAATCGGACATTAAATCGATATTTCTATGGTTCTTGAATGCCTGAGAACACTATTATGAAAATGTTCTTGAAGTTTTTTTCAACGGAGATAAAACACATGATAAATATTCAATTTAAATTATTGCTGACTAATTATTGATTGATGTTGATGTAAGCAAAAAAAAAAATATCTGAAAAAAAGATCTGAATGCGAGTTTTATTCAATTTTTGTTTATTATTGTGTCTTGGGAAAATGAATTTCATTAAATACAAACAATTTGCTGCACATTTTGCTAAACAAAATATTTTGTGTGTGAAAAAGTCGAAAGAATTTTAGTTTTTTTACAAAAGGCCTTCTCAGATTGAATTGCAGCTGCAGCAAGCTGAAAGTCGAGGTCAACAAAAATGCCAAATGCAGCGCCGATCTAACCAATATAATATATATATATATATATATAAATATATCATTAAATGGGCGTAATCTGTGTCAAGCCAGCGAAGGAAACTTGAAGCTAGAAACAAGTCTTGTTTCTGTCTTGGCCAAGGTGGTTGGCTATTAGCCGTGGTATTTGGTTCTTTACCACATTTAATTGCCAATTTTGCTCAAACTGCACTTGACACTGACAATTTAGCCACAAACTAAATAATTGCGAAGCCTTTTAAGAACTCTTCAACTCTCTGGTTTTGTGTGTTTTTTTTTCTTGATTCAAGTTCAGCTTTAATTCAAGTTCATTTGTAACGAGACAATTTTCACTTGGTTTCCAATTATAAATCCATACAAATTTGTTGATATCATCTTTGGTTCACACGCTGCGCAAACAATTACCAAAGAGTTGTTGGGATTTCAGTTTTGTTTTTTTTATCTTTTTGTTGAGTGAATTCACTTTTTGATATACCCTTTCCAATTTGAGTATATTAGCATTTTCTTTGATTGTGCCACGTTTCTGATTGATTGATTTGTATTTATGTAGTATTGCTTATAAATAGTCCACATTTTTTTTTTTATTTATTATAATTCTACATTTAAACTTTAAGGTAACCTTCTCTGATTCATTTCGAGAAAATGTTTTTTTCTAAAATCTAAATTTTTCTTGTTCTTTAATTAATTTCAAATATGAACCTTTGTAAGAGCATGCAAACTTTGTCAACTTTTATAAAACTTTTCCCTTTAGTTGATTATGAGTTTTGTTTTTTAGATGCTTCGCTGTCTGACATACTTACATGAAGAGTGAAAGAGAGTGAGAGAGAGAGAGAGAGAGAGAGAGAGAGAGAGAGAGAGGGGGAGTGGAGATATGTAGAGAGATTGTGGGCTAGTTGTAGGGCTAATTACGTGTGTAATTACGAAGACGGTGAAACCTTAAAGTGCGTCACATAAATACACTCAACCATCTCAGAAATGGCCAAATTGCTTTTAACTGCCACACAACGTAAAACTTGAGCAACTTCCTCTCTTTTTCCGCTGCCAAAACTAACTGCAACTTGAACTGGGAGGGGAAGGGGTAAAGTCATTAGCTATATGATTCTATGAGCCCAAGATCGGCTCGTAAACGGAAATGCGGAAACCAACTTGACCTCTTATCGTGCTTGCAGTTCTCTGCGAATAGCGCGCAGAAAACAAAAGTTGAGTCAATCAACTCAAAGCGCAGCGATTTGTTCGATATTTTTATTTGTGAGTCAAATTATTGTTGGATTGTTAATGATAAATAAATAAAGCAACGGAACTAAAAATGCACCAATAAACCAAAGGCCGCCAAAAACTAGAAACAAACGCTTCTTCCGCATCAGCAGCAGCGCAGGCAGAAGATCAAGTTCAAGTATCAATTTTAAAGAAGCTGCAAATCAAACTCAAACTCGAAGAGTTGCGCATGTAAATCGAATTGAGCCGGTTTTTGTCAGCGCATCTCATGCTGCTGCTTTGAGCCAGTTAGCTTTGACCCTGTGAACCAAGCAAGCGCGATGCTTGACCGGTCACGTTCATCTTTTCGCATGCGCCACTAACACAGTGCGAATAGTGATTAGCGTGAGATGTACGCCGACATTTATTATTGAATTCGGGACGGCGCGAACGCCATTCCCGGCTACCAAAAATTACACGCACGAGTTATTCACATTAGGAATAATCGCAGAGGTCAACTCAGCCGTAAGTGCAATGGCCAAGCCTCGCTCCGGAGGAACCGCCTTCGTGATCACGGTTAACCTCTACGCCAGGTAAGTATGCTTTGCTCAACTCGAGAACTGGCACTCCTATCCAGCTGTGCTAGAACCATTTGAGAATTATAATGTGCAAGCATACCAAAGTATTTTTATAGCAAGCAAAACGGGCGCACCAACAGCAGAATATTTGTATGTGAGTGTGCTGTGTGTGTGTGTGTGTTCGTTTTAGCAGCAGGCAAGCAATTCTAGGGTGCTGATAATGAGAGTGAGAGTGAGAGAGAGATAGTTTTTGTTATTGCCGTATCCCATGAACACTTACAAGCATCCTCATCACATTACACACACACACACACACACACATATGTAGCCCGTTCTGTATAAAGTATGTATAAAGCGAACAGTAAAAAGAAAAAGCAAACTATAAAATGTAAACAGTAAACAGTCAACTTCTACAGATCCACCCTTAAACCAAAATTACACATAGCCTGCTCTGTAATAGTTGTCCTTGCGTTGCTTACTGTAATTCTCAATCGGTTCTAGCAAGACAGGGTAGTAGTGTCCACTCCAGAGCACCGAAAAGCATACTTACCTGGCGTAGAGGTTAACCGTGATCACGAAGGCGGTTCCTCCGGAGCGAGGCTTGGCCATTGCACTTACGGCTGAGTTGACCTCTGCGATTATTCCTAATGTGAATAACTCGTGCGTGTAATTTTTGGTAGCCGGGAATGGCGTTCGCGCCGTCCCGAATTTATGAATACATTCCAAAACTTATATTAATGACTTTAACCGGTTTGAACACATGTTAGTAGCATTTGCATGTGACTGAATGACCGTTGTTGTATTGGCTGGAATTTTATTAATTTAAATCTGTTGAACTTGAAATCACTTGACTCTTTTGACCTTTAGCGGTGGCTACAAATTGGTGGTCAAGGAACTAAACGTGCTAATAATTTATGGATTCGGTTTGACTGCATTTATTAGTCTTAGTCTAAAAAGTATGAACAATAATTAGTATGCAGTAAAAATCTATAATTTTGTTGACTCTGTATTCAGAGGAAAAGCCGTTACAAATAATATGTCATGTCTTCTTGTGGTTATATTATTTAGATGTTAAAGTATTTTAGTTAATATTTTCCTAAAGGATTGTAGAAATAAAAATTTAACTTGAAAATTCTTGAATTAATATTGTCCTTTCACAGCTTTTCAATTGTGGAGATTAATATTGTACTAAAGTTAAAATAATGTGAAGGCTAACTTTGGTTAACTAATATTAGTTTCATTCTAGAATGAAGTGCTTTAATAATGATTTTTCAATTAAGGTTTTTAATTTTGGAACAAAAAGCTCTTCAATATTGAATTTTTATCAGTTTTTATTTGTAAATATTTTTCAGCAAACAAATAAACTTGATCTTCTATATTTGGAGATTGATTCTAAGAACGGGAAAGCCTTCGGCGTAATTTGGGTTCTTTTTCGGGTACTCATAGACAAAGACAAAAAATAAATCGTTTATGAAGGCAATCGACTTATTAAATTATCGAGAATCGAATACGATTTGGTCAGTAGTCAATGTTATTCATAGAGACAAAATGTAAGCGATAATAATATGGCTAAGGATTAGTGTCTTAAGTGGAAGGGGGAAGTGTTGAATTCCGAGTGACTTGCAAATATCATCCATGGCTTTTTATTAGAGAAGCTGTTAATATGACTCTAATTGTAGAACGATTCAGTTGTTACTTCCTAGCCAAATGTAGACAAAGATTTCGTTTCTTGGCCAGGCGAAGACGTGATGGAATAATTACGTGATTTTTGTTTCTATTTTTCTTCGTTATTGTTTCGGGAAGTGAACATAAATCGGCGAACATATAAAGTTAAATGATTGGAGATGATTTAAGTTGGCAAGGGCAACCAAAAAATTGCATAATACGAGGCCACAGCTACAGGTGAAAGATATTTATAATTTCTCCTTGTTTTTGTTTTATTTTGGTTCTGTCTAGAAAGGGATTTGCAATCAAAATTTATGCACGAAACTTGTTAGTTAATTAACTCCCAGTAAAAAGCTGAATAATTAATTCAATATATTCAATATATTTCAAAGTAACTTAACAGGAGAGGTTTTTTGTTGCGTAAATTTTGTTGATTTTAAGATCATCTTTGGATGAGAATGGGTGTGTGTGAATGCGTGTGTGAACGCGTGTGTGAAGGAGCGTGTTGAACAGGTTCTATTCAAAAACAATTTAATATTGTCAGATTAAATAAAATGCTTTTAGATTATTTTATTTTATTTTTAATCATTAACGCTTTGTCTAAGACAGTCATTAAGGAGACTTTATTCAAAATGGTAAATGTCGTCAGGCTTTAAGGCCTTCAAAAAGCACGGGTTTTGGCATCTGAATATCATTATAAAATATCCAAAAAATCGCTTAGCTAACGATTACATTTCAAATACTCGCATCCAACCAGATCTGAATATAATATATTCTATGCCTTAGAATATTTTGAAGGTTACGATTAGGTCTCCATGTTGAAAGTCCAATCGAATCACATTAAATTTGTGTAGAACTTAAACTAGGAGGCACCAGCATGACTTGATTAGCAAACCAAACAAAAAGAAATGAATAATATCAAATTGATATCAAATTCCAAGTGGAACCAGTTTGATCATGTTTCCCGTTTTTGTTGCTCTTGACTATGGTCCAATAATTATCAAGAATGTTTAGCACCGAAGTGCTCATCTCAGATTCGGATTCTAATTGCAGGCGTCATGTATTAAAATCATTTAATGTCTGGCAAACAATAAAACTAAATATATATTTATATACACGTGTTGTTGAATTTGAAAAGATGGCTGGCTGAGTTGTGTTGGAACGACTTGTGGCGCATTTTGAAATTCTGACCACTCAAATTAAACGCTCTACATTTCGGGGGCACTTGTGGCAGCGGACATGACGTGAACAAAGTTTCTTTTAATCGCACTCATATCATAACACTTTACATTGCCACCGAGGCAACGTCTCTCAATCAAGAATCGAGCCCAAAACACCTGCTAATTGGATGCAAAGCAATCATTTTTGAGGGGCGGCTCAAATGAAACCGTCAATAAATTCGCCATAAAATTAACTGAACATTGGTTTTTTTTTACAAGGGCAGCTATCTATCAAAGCCAAAAAGCAATCATAAAGGAAAAAATTAGTGATCACCATACACTGAGAGAAATAAATTAGAATAGGAGATACCCTGAGCCCTGCTTCGTTCAATATGAAAATAATTGTTGGTTAATAAAATCATTGATTCTCATCCAAACTTAATTCAACTTTTAATATTAATCATATATCATAGGTTATATGAGGTTATATTATATATAAATTTGAATATAGGTTTGTTGGACTTTTCGTATCGATTTTCTGGCAAACCGTACTTAAAACTTATTTTCTATTATTTAAAATATATTTTCGTATATTTGTATTTATTTATTTTAAATGGCAGACTTGAATGAAAAAATGTACTCTTTTTGGGAATTAGCAATACTTGAATACATGAATACTTCATGCTTACTTTTTGATTAGAAAACTGAATACTTTATTGTGCTTTCTGGTGAACTTTACAAAATATAAAATGATATATAATAATGAATGATATATAATAAATATATTATTTCTGAGTTCCAAAGGACGCACGAGCCTTGACTCCTAACTGAGTAATGTATTAAGCATTACAAGTACACATTTCAGTTTTGGTTTCTCGAAGTGTACTTCTACTGCCACAAATAGAAGCAGCAATGCGCCGACTCATGTTGAACACAAAACACATTCGTTGGCTGCTGCTACTACTAATAACAGTACTGATGCTCGACTAGTAGTAGATTTTCTGCTGCCTTTTGTCAGAGCCACACAGCGTATACGCGATCGCTTAGGCTTCATCTCCGACTCACACACACAGAGAGAGAGAGAGATAGTTGCAAAGATTTCAAAGCGTTAGCCGAGCGAGCCGAAAGCGAAAAAGCCGAAACGTTAACCGAAAATTGTTTAGCACTTCTTTTTAAATTTTTATGCAAGCTCGAACTTTTTGTTAGTTGTGTGTCGGAGTTCGCGGCGAAGAGAGTCCGAATTCGAGCGTAGCTACAAAAGTGCTACGCATCTCGGCCGAATCCCGATAAGGATTAAGAAATCGAATCAAATATTTACGCGTGTTTTGACAAAAAGGATCTGCGAGCAAAGACCAACGTTGGTCAAGTGTAAGACAAAAAACCAAAAAAATATGCCCTCGAAAGTAGTCGGTTCACTGATGGCCGAGAGCATTTTCCTCTCGAAAGCCACTCAAGTTATATCTGGTTATTCGCCGCTAACAATTTTCCTGTTGGCCGCAATCGCGATTTTCCTCGTGGTCTACAATATGCGACGCGCACGTTGGGTGAAATATATTGAGAAGATACCAGGACCTCAAGCGCTACCCTTTGTGGGCAATGCCATCGATATAAGTCTGGATCACGATGGTGAGTGCAGTGATTGAATGCGATTGATTGTGATTGATTGATGTGATTGTGCACCTTCTACAAGTACATAGATCCTGACCCTCAGTCAGCGTATTTCACTGCTCGAAATCAGACCAATCTTATTAAAAAGTCAAACAACTGTAGTAAATAATGCTTGACTTTACGTCGTCTGAGGTGCTAATTGCTCAAACCAAACAGAGAGTCAACGATCTGCATTTCATAGATCGATTTTATTGATTCATCTCTTTGAGGTATTGCCTCTTTCCAGATGGTATTATTTAACTTACCATTGCTCTCAGTTTTGCAGCTTTTTTTTTTAAAGAAATGTGATAAGAAAAGATCTAAATATAATTAAGCAATTTCTTGACTAAAGCCAAGCCATAAAAAGTGCTAATAGATATATATTGATGATGTTTAGATAAAGCTGGTGTGAAATTGGAACGATTGCTTGGCTTGACTTTGACGTGAACAGTTTTATTTATGTGTGATGTCACTTGTCTGTGATACACATAGAATTTAATTAGCAAAATTAACAGTATTAGCACAGCGAACAATCGGTTGACATTTGAGACTGCTGCAAAATAATTAAAAAAAATATGCGTTACTAATTAGTAAATTATATTTGAAGCTTGTAAAAAAATAAACATCTAATAGCAAGCATACAAATGCATTTCAAATTTGCAACATGACCTTCAACACATTGTCATAAATGGAAATGAACATAAATAGCCAAAAATAGAGTGAATCACATGATTATTATAATTTGTTTTTTATTATTTTGCGCAAGTGCCAAATCTGGACTTGATGGTTGTCAAACAGCTGAAGCCAACTTTCACCCTCAACCAAAATAAAAGGGCCTTTTTTTTTTGTTAATTTTTGGCTAAATAGCTAAATGAAATTGACTTTACAACAAAATTGAGCAACTTAATAAAAGAACTGAAGCACAAAAAACAGAAGTTGGTCCATAAACAGTTAAATAACACGCAACAACGAGAAGTTGTAAAAAACGGTCATAAAAAAGACCCAAAGGTCTGTTATAAGCCCAAGACGGGTCTTCGTCTTCGTCTTGGTCTTGGTCTTGATCTTGATCTTGATCTTGAATCTTGCAAATGAAAATCAAAGCGCCAACAAAGCTGGGGCTAATACATGGAGAGTCGCCTAGAAAAGAGCCAAGACCTGAAGACTTGAACATTCAATGGATTTTGGAATGATTAATTTACAAGCCAATCGAACAGTTCCGCACACCAATTAACACACACACAAACAAGCAAAACCAAACACTTGTATCTTGTATCTTTTTTTGAATGCGGAAACGCAGCTGGCAACACAGATACACAGATACATAAATTAATGGATAAATGGCTAGATAGAAAAAAAGACAGAAAACAAATTGTGCTGCAGCAGTTTTTAGTCGGCCAAGTTCAATTTGAGCTGCTAATCGAGTAGGAAATCATAAATTTGATTCGCTCTTGCAAACCCATTTCAAATTTCCATTTAAAAATAATTTTTGAGGTAATCTTTTTCATTTTTTGTTGCTCGTCCACATTTCGTCTTGTTCTTTGTTCTTTGTCTGCAGAAAGAAGTCGTTTTTCTGGCTAGATGAGTTTTTTATGTTTTTTTTTTTTGGCATCTCTCAAGCCGTTTGCGATTGTCGGAAGTCGATTTTTATTTTGTTTGGCTTCGGGGCAGAAATCTTAGTTGTCGATCACTTTTTGGCAGCAGGTTTAATTCTGTAATTTAGCTTTTATTCGCTCGAATAAATTTCATTTTCGAATGCATTCTAATTGCGATTGATCGCAACTGATATCGATGAAGCAAACAAATATTCATTATTGCTTTTAAGAACATTTAAAACCAGTAAAGGGAGAGCCTCACTAGGAGATACCCTGTAGACGGCAGTTCAATGGATAGGCTTGCTTGCTCTATATGAAGATACGATTAATAATATCTCCATATCTTGATCTATATCTATATCTTTATCTATTTATATTTCTTTATTTATATCTATATCTGTTTCTATATCTTTAATTAGATCTATATCTATATCTATATATATATATATATATATCTAAGAGAACATATATAAATAATAAGCGTACAAATTTAGAGACGATCATGTCTAAATCGACTATACTTTTGATCGAGAATATATATAGTTTATGTATATAGAGTTGCTTCCTTCTCCCTGTTACACAATTTAGCACAACTTCATTATAGCCTGTTTCACATTTCTAATGTGCTCGAAGTGTATAATGATATAATCAAGAACAAGAAAATTAATCAATAAACATTCTTAAAGTCGAAATCAATGTCGAATGCCCCATTCAATGCTGCAAGTTCTTTGCTAACAAATTTATGCAGATATGCAAATAATACGCTTGATACAAAAAATATTAATTATATGCTGATGGTTTTTTGTTGTTGTTTTTGTTTTTTATTTTTATTTTTTATTTGATTTGGCGGTCGCGCAGATGTGTCTGCAGTTTAGTTCAAGGCAATCGAGGAGCTTGTTGCTTGCAATTTGTGGACTCTGAGTGTGCCGATTAGGCATAAGTCAGCGAACAAGAGCCTCTTGAATTAACTCGAGCTGCTGAGTTGAGAATAAATCAAGTGGCATCCAATGGGGCAGCCATGATGTGGCAACAAATTGTGTGTGTCTGGCGGCAAGGTCAATGGAGGCGGGCCCAAGTGCCACATGATTTTTCAATCATAATTTTCTATAAGCTGCCAAAGACTAAGCAACAAAGTGTTCAACTTGTGCATGGCTCAAGGCCAGCGTCGGTTTTCAATTGGAGCCAAGAACTTTTGGCAGTCAGTGTCGACTACTCGTCTGGGTCTCTCGACTCTGATTCTGACTCTGTGCGACTCGAGTCTCCATCTCAGTCTGAGTCTCTGGTCGTGGGTGCTTGCGGCTTGGCATTGAAAGTCAGCTAGATTGACTTCAACATTAACATTCAGCAATAACATTAATGCTAGCGCCAATTCATTAATGATTTTCACGATACTCTTTCTTGTCGGGTATTGTACTTTTGCCACTACATTTTGTCATTTTGAGTTTGAGTCATATAACAAATAAATGAAATTAAATTAAAATTTAAAACAAATTTTTTTTAAATATAAGAAAAATGCAATACGGAATACACTATAAAAAATTAAATAATAATGTAAATTAAATAAGATTAAAAATAAAATCGAATATTTACTCTTTTTAAGTTTATATTAAACAAGTTATAAGATTGCAACCCAGAAAAGAATAACTAGAAATTAGTTAAGATATAAAAGCATGCCACAATCTGAGCACTTGCCAGTAAGTGTATTAAATCTTCGTCACTCTGAATTTACGCCAAACCTTCTACTTTAATGTGCCACAAATTGCGCCGCAATCAATGAGGCACAATGACAAATTGTTGCAAGATATAAAGCGGCACATAAATTATCTCAAGTTGTTAACGCAATTTAAAAGCAGCCCAAAAAAATAATCTGCTGTTGCTAGTGTTTTTTTTTCAAGTTTTGTCAACAACAAACACAGCAGCAGCAACAGCAACAAACACAACAACAGCAACAACAACAAAAAAAATTTACAGACCAATTTGAAATGCGAAAATTATAATGAATAGTATCTGGAGGAGCCGGTAAAAATATTTGAAATGCGTTTTGTTTTGTTTCATTTGGTTTGTGCTTGGTTCAGTTGTGTTTTGCTTGTGTCTTTTTATTGTTGTTATTTTTTTGCAAGTTGCAAATTTTGATTGTTACCTTTTAAACATGCAAACTTCCGACCAATCGGCTGGTCAACAAGAGCCAGCAAGAAGCAGCAGCGAGACTCACGCCGGCTAGATGAGGGGGGTGATGTAGGGGAGGGGGGATGCGCAACAACTGACTAATTTTGGGTGTTGCTTTATTTTTTACAATTCGTGTTGACGGTTGAGTTTTTTTCCATTTTTTCTTTTTTATAGAGTGGGTTACATAAAATCATTATTAGATATCTCGCAAAAGACCGTCCAAGTATGTAAGCATGTGTGTGTGTGCGTGTGTGTGTGTGTGTCATCATTTTAATTAATGCAACAAAATGACAAAGCCAACAGAGCGTATGAGCAACGTGCGACATCTCAGCTACATTCAGTATACATATGTAATTTGTACTCGAGTGTAACCAAAAATTCACCAAACTACAACAAAAAATAACCCAAGAAGCCTATTTATGTTTGCCGACGTGTTAAATAAGTGTAACATATTAAAAATTAACACAACACTTTTACATGACGACGGC